>JBBPBK010000134.1:214128-301358 GCA_039720395.1 Liquidambar formosana | reverse complement strand
TTGGCTACTGTCAGGGATGTGTGGAACGAGCACCCTCTCGGGTCTCGGGACCTGAGGTAGTACCCGCTCGGGGACCGAGACAACTGGTAGCAGCTGAAAATTTATTCAAC
This sequence comes from Liquidambar formosana, assembly GCA_039720395.1. NCBI lineage: Eukaryota > Viridiplantae > Streptophyta > Magnoliopsida > Saxifragales > Altingiaceae > Liquidambar > Liquidambar formosana. The sequence goes on along the minus strand of JBBPBK010000134.1, from coordinate 301,248 downwards.
ACCTAGGTTGGTACCGAGAATTCTATTGAGTTCTACAACCCCGAGCACTACTTTGTATATGTTCGGTTTTAATTGGATGGGTGCCAAGTTGATGAAGTTGAGGAAGTCCACTAAGAGCTCGGGGAACGAGACCCGAACACCACCCTCGAAGAAGTTGATGTTGTGGATGGGCACTCCCCCTCGGTTGTCGGTAGAACCTATTTCTTCACCGACCTCGACAGACCAAAAAGTAATCCCGGCCCCGAAACCGAACTTCTCCCCGAAGTCCTTCTCCTTGTTCGGGTTCCCTCGGATTTGATGAGTCATCTGTTAAGTACAGAGTTCGGTAAGGATAAAATGTCCAAGGACGCATGGAACAGATAATAATCCTATCTTTAAGGGAATTCCCGAACAATCCTAGGTAATTTATTCTCTCGGTTTGAAAACTTGGTCTAAACCGAGCACATATGTTGTGCTCGGTTCAAACACATTGCAAGAAACCGAGCACATATGTTGTGCTCGGTTCAGGCGTTTCACAAACAACTGAGAACACAACTTGGTTTTTACGAACGAATTGAAAAAAGGAGATCTAAGACAAATGAATTGAGAAAACGAAGAACACCAAGAACAGATGAAGAACTTACCGGAAAACTCAAAGAAGGCGATTTCCGGCGAGCTGTCGATGGTCGGATTTCCTCTTTCCGGCGATGTCTCTTCGGTAAGCAAGGCTCTGGCTCTGGGAGTGAAAGTGAGGAAATAAGGGGGGCAAAACCCTTATATACCTAGCCTCCCGAGGATGACGTCACCCCATCGAGCTTTGTGCCCAACAGCTGCCTCGGGCATACGAAACGGCGCTTAATTGAAAGGCAGTACCACCATGTCAGAACCATCACATCCTCGGTAACCGAGTGACCGAGGACATGATGGCTCGGGGGAAGTTGTGTGGGATATTTATGAAAAGCAAATGAAACCGCGACATGTGCATATTCTCGGTAATGTGTTCGGGTTACTTTTTTCCCTCGGTTACTTAGAACCGCCCTCGGGGCATCTGAACCCTCGGGCCAACATGTCTTCGGGGCAAATAGGCCCTCGGGCCTTTATATCCTCGGTTTGTGTCACCTTCGGGCAGGCGCGCTCTCGGTCAAATGAACTCCTTCGGGCCACACGAGCACATGTCCCTCACGTGCGCCGAATTTGTCTTACCTCCCAAATCCGACAGAAGAAATTAGGCCGGGAGCAGAGCACGCTCCTGAAAACCGATTCAGGGGTACGACTGTCGACGGTCAGGCCTGTAACCCCGAAAGATCCGCGATCTGGTCTGAAGCCCCTATCTAACCATGGTTAGCTCGGAACCCTAAATTGACCGCGGTCAGGTTAGGGCATTGGTCCAATCCGGAACCTAGCACTTGCCTATAAAAGGAACACTATTCATGCCAAAGAAGGTAAGTTCCCTCGACACAAAAACCCTAGAGATCTCTCCTCTCTTTCCAGCTTTCTTTCTCTCTCGACACTGAGATTGACTTGAGTGTTGGAGGGTTTTAGACCGGGAAACCCCCGGTCTCCCTTGACGATCCTCTTTGTTTTCAGGTCCCTGTTCAACGCAGCACCTAGCTCTCATGTTCTTCGAGCTACCTAGCACTACTGTTCATCGGAAGAGGCCCAACATTTCCATACGTCCGGGAGTAACCCTGCTCTTTACAACCCCCTCGGGTTGCCGCCGCACGGTGTTTCGGATCTCTGGACCTCCTTGATCAAAGCGCTCCGCTAACTGTCCGGATATATCCTCGTACAATATATACCTATCCTTTTAGATGCTATGTACCCAACGGCTATGTGCCTTATGGTATGCTTGTGGTGTGTAAATGATAATTAATTGGTGGTGTTAATGAGTGCATTTACATGCATATGTAACAGATGCAATAAAGTTGCCAATGGTCAAAAGACCAACAGCTCCAGTAGGTGAAGACTAAGCAACCCGCTGGTTACTTATTTTACATCAATGCAAATAATTAAATTAATTTAAATCATATGTAACAAAGTATGTATGCTACATGTTGCTGTTTCACACCTGAAACATTTGCTTCTATATTTATACTACCTATAAAAAGATGAATGTGAGAAAAACTTTTGATTGACTAATATACCCTTATTTTAATTTTTAAATACACAACTACCCTTCTGCATAAATAGGATATATAGCAATATAAAACACATACCTTAATAAGAATTCTAAGGAAACTATAATTCGTATAATAATTAAATAAAACCAAACCCAAATCGGAATTCTAAAGAAACGGAAACTATAATTTGTAAAACCCTAACAATGTTAACATATAAATACAAATAGAAACACATTATAAAAATCATAAAACCCTAACATAGGAAAGAACAACTACTGCTTCCTTCTTCTGCGTCTTCTATGTGCCTTCATTGCGTCTCCTTTCTTCTGGTGCTTTGTCTGGTATGTAGTTTTCAATAAACTTGACTCATATATACAAATTATGTTTAAACATTTAAATCTCTGCTTGCATAAACATTTAAATCTCTGCCTGCATTGCATGATTGAACTTTTAAATCTCTATTTGAATGGAAAAATTAGCAAGAAAAAGAAGATAATAAAAGACGAATCAGTTGAATGAAAATAAAAAGACGCATGCTTGAATAAAAACAAATGAAAATGAAAACCCAGATTAAGAGGCCAAAAAAAAAAAAAAAAAAAACTTGAATTGCATAAGTAAAGTTTTGAATAGCACATATAATCTTTGATTATTTTCTAAGGATTCGCATATCAGAAAAAACTTGAATTGCATTATTGAACTTTTAAATAGCTGTTGTTGCATAATTTTCATATTTTGTTAAGAATTCATATATAATCTCTGATTTTTTAAAATAATCAAGTCAAATTACCAAGAAAAATAAGAGAATCAAAGACGATTCAATTGAAGGAAAATTAAAAAAGAAGCAGGCTTGAACAAAAACAAAACAAACCCCCCCCCCCTAAAAAAAAAAAACAAAAAAACAAAAAAACCATTAACGAATGCACAAGAAAGAAAGAAAATAAAGAGGGAAGGTCTAATTAACTACCAAAAAAAGTCCCTATCAAATCGTGAGGTTTATGAAACTTTGCAATATCTACCTGCAAACACAAAATACCAAACTAAACCAAACAAAACCAAAAATAACAAAAAGAAAAGAAAATAACTTACATCACAACCCCCAAAAAAAAAAAAAAAAAAAAAGAAAAAAGAAATGGGGTTCAAAATCATTTTAAAAATAAAAAATGTATAGGCCCACAAAACAAAAAAAATAAAATCACAACCAGTGATCCACCACGCATCGACGAAGAAAATATATATATATATATATATATATATCGAAATCAAATCATATCAAAAAACCTATGTATAATGAAGTTTCAAAGATAATTTTAAGCACTATGATTTGGGAAAGATAATGAAAAAAAAAATAGTAATCATATCAAAAGAAGTAAAGGATTGAGTGATCAAAGTGCTTTCATCTTATGCAAAGGCACGATAAAATTATTAAATTAAAAAAATTATTATCATTATTGAAAAAAATAATTTAACTCAAAAAAATTCACGTGCAACGCACGTGTACACCAACTAGTATATATATATATATGTTATATGACTTACATATATATGAGTCATATGGTGGATTTCTTCCTCTCTTTTTTTTGTAGAAAAAAAGAACAAAACAAAACACTCAGCTTTGTATTATGATTAAAATTGATAATTAAGGCACCATTGGACAAGTTTCTGTAATATAATAGAAAGAAAAAAATAAAATCATATTAAGGTAAATTATTCTAATTATTCTTTTTCTTCTAATTTTCCATTGCAACCAAATAAAGAAAAATACAATTTCTTATATATATATATATATATATATATATATTTTTTTTTTTTTTTCCTTGATAAAATTCTCAAACCAAATAGAGCCTTAGAGAAAATACATAAAGGTATAAATCGAGGATTTAATTAAATTAGTGATCAGGTAGCACCTCCAACTAATAAATGACCTATCATCAATTAGTGCACATCAAATATTTATTCACATGACTTAGCACATGATCAATCACTTTTTTTTTTTTTTTATACAAGATCATCACTGTTTCAAGTGGATCCGGATTTGCTGCAGTTGGGGTGGTTTTACTGCACCATGCAGTAGTCGTTGGATGTGCTCCATGTGGTAAGGGGGAAAAACCAACGGTTGGGCTTCAAAACGCACCAAACCAAGTCGTTTAAACCAACCCACCGTATTCTCTCTCTTCCTTTCCTCTCTGCAACTAAGGAAACCCACCATACTCTCTCTCTTCCTTTCCTCTTGTCGGTGAAACCCACCGTATTCTCAACCATGGCAGATCTAAGGAAACCCTCTCTCTCCCAACCCAAACGCCTATCCCATTTCTCCCTCTAAACCCACAATGGCCATGGCAAATTTGAGATCTCCGGCCATCAACTCTTCATCGTCGGCAACCCCCATCCCACCTTCCTTCTGCATCCACCAAACGGAAAAATGGAGGTTTGGGTACGATGGAGGCGTGAGAAGGAGTTGGGGATGTCTCTGTCACCGTCGGCAGGTGTCAACGCGGTGCATCATCCAGGTTCAGATCTGGGTCTGGATGGGTTGCCTCACTGCCTCTCCTTCTTCTTCTTCTTCTTCTTCTTCTTCTTCTTTAATTTTTTTTTTTTTTTTGGGTAATTTGGTTGCAATCAATTTGGGGGTCTTGATCTTAAAGAGGCAAAAAAAAAAAAAAAAAAAAAAAAAAAAGAAAGAGAGAAGCCATGGCGCCGGCGACGAATCTGGTGATGGGGGAAACCTGTTGCCGGAGAAAATGGAGGTTTGAGTTTTTCTAGCAGCTCCAACCTCCCATCATCTCCTCCTTATTTTATTTTATTTTATTTTTATTCTTTTTTCACACTGAAAGGGCCATGGCCATGGCTTTCACGGTCGCTGGCCATGGCTTTCACGCTGCCATAGCTCTTGATCTCTCCCTCTCCCTCCCGTCGGAGCCGGTGATCGTGAAAATGCTGCTAATGAGTGGGTGTGCAGCAGTAGTGGTTGGCCCTTAAACAACCTGGTTTGGTGGTTTTGAAGCCCAGCCGTTGGATCTTCCCACTTGCCACGTGGAGCACATCCAACGACTATTGCATGGTGCAGTAAAACCACCCCAACTGCAGCAAATCCGGATCCGTTTCAAGTTTTTAACAATCCTTTCTAAAAGGCCACTGGGGCCTACTTGGTAACTGGGATAAGATTTAGGAGCCCAATAGACTGCCATACTGGGATAAAATTGTGCCGCATGGGATAAAGATTAAAAAGGATCATGACTGTCTGTATCTGGGAGAAAATTTGGATCCTTTGCTTGACTAGGTCGTGTTTGGTTGTACTTGACGCCATGCCATTAAGATATAGATCTGAGAGGTCTAATTTAGTGAACATTCAATGTTGTAGCAGCTCTAAAACTATTAAATTGCAGGGACCATATTTTGCTTATTGCATTAGAGATAATCACATAACTTGCACATGATCATCATTTTTTATATAGGCTCGAGTATGACTTCTTTTAATAAATCAATAACTAGTTCTTTATCTTCATTTTTCATGAGGTGGTAACTTCCACATTTGATGCAGACCGTTTTAGCAATCCTTTCTAAAAAGCCACATGGGCTTGCTTACGTTTTTTTCTTTTTTATTTTTTTCAAGTCAAATGATAAGAGAACACACACGTCCACATGGAAAATAAACTAAAACCTCCCCAAACCCCACACCGCAATTAAGATGGGACATACCATTCGACCGGAGGACCATTGACCACTCGGGCCTACTTGGATATCCGGAATTAATTAGATGAAGGAGCCCAATAGACTGGCATACTAAGATAAAATTGTGTAGGGATAAGAGGTCCCGGGAACGGCTATTGCAACCCCCCATTCCTATAAGCCCACCCCCCATCCTTTAGGTTTTTAAGGTTTTATACAAAATATAAAAAGTTTTTATGAAAACCGGCCATGCTGTCCACTAGAAAACATCATTTTGAACAACTTTGCAGAAGAAAGTTTTTCCAAAATCTATCGTTTAAATATACTTTTTAACCATTTATAGCCTTTATTTCATTTTTTGCCAAAAAGTCTACCTAAACGATAAATTTTGGAAAAACTTTCTTCTGTAAAGTTGTTCAAAATGATGTTTTCTAGTGGATATCACGGCCAGTTTTCATAAAAACTTTTTATATTTTGCATAAAACCTTAAAAACCTAAACGATATGGGGTGGGCTTATAGGAATGGGGGGTTGCAATAGCCGTTCCCAGAGGTCCCTGACTGTTTGGGCTGAGGTGATCCAATTAGATAGGACCAGATTTGGGATTTGGATCCTCTGCTTTACTGGGTCGTGTTTGGTTGTACTTGACTTTCAATTACATGACCACAACTACGCCAGAGCATTTAGCTTGGGCCTATGCAGAGTCTGTTTTACATAATCAAGTCTGCACTTCAGGGTCTCTATTTCTGCTAGGAATCGTAGGCCATACTTAAGGGAACGGCTATTGCAGCCCCCCATTCTTATAAGCCCACCCCTCATCCTTAATGTTTTTAAGGTTTTATGCAAAATATAAAAAGTTTTTATCAAAACCGGCCATGATGTCTACTAGAAAACATCATTTTGAACAACTTTGTAGAAGAAAGTTTTTCTTAAATCTATCGTTTAAATATATTTTTTAGCCATTTATAGCATTTATTTCATTTTTTGCCAAAAAGTCTACCTAAACGATAGATTTTGGAAAAACTTTCTTTTGCAAAGTTGTTCAAAATGATGTTTTCTAGTGGTCTAAGTGATCGGTTTTTGCAAAAACCTTTTATATTTTTCATGAAATCTTAAAAACCAAAAAGAAAGGGGTGGGCTTATAAGAATGGGGGGTTGCAATAGCCGTTCCCCATACTTAATTTATCGATAGAAGCCTAATGTTGTAATGGGCAGCTGTGTGCGGGACCAGCTGTCACTTTTCTCGATTTTTCTTTTTCTTCTGTTGGGGGTGTTGCTCTGGCTTTTGCCCTGTTTGTGTCAATGACTCAATGTGTTGTACATTATTTTTATTTTTTTATTTTATTTTTTTCCAAACAACGAGGTGTCCGAGCTACTAATTTGACGCTATATAAATAAAATTTCGTTTTTTTTTTTTCCTTTTCTAATGGCTAAAGATATCTAGACTTTTGACAAAACTAATATCTTACAAGCAATGCCATTAAACACCTTGCCAACCAAAATCATAATTAATTACATTAATGATTAACCGTACTTGTTTGATCATAATGTCGTCAATATATGGTCAACTTCTTATATCTAAAGCATCTAAAGTAGCGAAGACAACCTTCCTTTTTTTCTTTTTCTTTTTCCTTCTGTTTTGGATAAGATCAATGAAAACAATTTTACACCGTAATTATTTCAAGCTGGAAATAATTCATACATAATGATGGGGAGGAGAAAAGATTCATATACAATTTTACACCGTAATTTTTTACACATGTGGAAAATGGGGAGGAGAAAAGAAAAAGAGGAAAATTTGGGTTCATACATAATAATGTATACATCTTAGTTATTAAAATCAGATTGGTCATTAACTCGTTTAGGTGATTGAGTGCCAATTCAATCACCGATTGGCGTAATCAACCTAAGTTGCAAATAGTTAAGTACAAAAAGTTTCATAGTCTCAGATAACTTAAGAAGTAGCCTTTTATTAGATTGTTTTCTTGCTTTCTAAGCAAAAAAACAAAAAAAAAAAAAAAGATTGATTCTTTATGACAAGTTCCTAATTTGATTCATACTACATCCAAGTCTTAACCGGTCTTAGTATTTTTATACAAATATTATATGTATAAATTATGGTTGTATTATGTAACTCGGACCACAGTTAGACATTATTAGTTCACTGTTTCAAACTTTCAATTAACCAAGTGAGAGTGAATTTAATAGCACTAATGCATATATAAATTAAAAAATTATGGCAACAATTTTTCTATTTGTTAAAATATATATATTAATGATAGACTAGGGTTTATGCCCAATAAACAATTTATTAGGCCTTTTTTTTTTTTTTATTGCTTTTCATAATTTTTTTGTGTGCACAACATGTGCTATGCGCGGTGAATGTCAAGTGTGTCTTCCTAGTCCCCCACAACACCCCCCCCCCCCCCCAAAAAAAAAAAAAAAAAAAAAGAGAAAAGAAAAGGTGTATATGTCCACATGTATACACATGCTAATAGTTTAGGGAAATAAATATAATCCTATATATATACACATTTTTTTTTAATTATTAGAAAAATTTTGCTAGTTAAATGTTTTCAGTTCTTTGTGATAACACAAATACCTAATCACCTAGGGACATGATATGACCCTCTAGCTTCAATACACTATAAAATTATTGTGTCCCCTTTCATGATTACATCACTTAGCACATGTAGTGACCAAAATTACATCCACATTGTTAAGTCCTACCATAAAAAAACGTAAAAACTTAAAATAAAAAATAAAAAGGATCAATTAACACAATTAAGAATCATTAGGATATATAAGCATGTATTTACTAATATAATCCATTATCTCTAAACAGAGCATGAACTGAATCAAAAGACTGTGAAGGCATTGATTATAAAAAGACCTTAATATCCATAACTTTGATTGTATATAAATATATTTATGTCTCTGTTTCTATATTTGTGAAGTTATTTTTAAAAAACAATAAAAGAAACTTTCTTGAGTTGGAAATTTACACACACCCTTGTGAATTGTTGTAATTTTCAATGGTTTATTGAAACTCGTTTGTAGTTATTTGGATCAATCTTTGAGTTCCAACAATCAAATTAGGGGATTCAAGCATTGAAAGTGTGAGGAAGACATAATTTAAGAAGATTAATTCAATTTTGAGATTTGTATTATTTTTAAATTTTTCCTATGTCTTGAGCAAAATCTGAAAATAAAAATACGAAAACAACTCTTCATTTTTTATTTTTTTATTTTTGTACAAAAGCAAGTTCATGCATCATTTTCACTTCCCATATAAATACAAACACAAAAATAAAAATAAAAATAAAAATAAAAGATCATTATAGTGGAAACAAATTTCCTAAAAGTTGGAAGCGTAATGCTCCATTGACTACAATCCAACGCAAGCCATCACCCTCGAGTCCGAAAATAGGGAAGAAGAGCCAACCAGCCTAGAAAAAGGTCCCGACCCCCACAAAGAAATGGACCCGCCACCAAACCCAGACGAAAACCACCAGCCTCCGGTTCAACCGCCACAACAACAGCAGCAGCAACAGCCTCTTCATCAGAGCGATGCAGACGATGACGATGAGAACGTGAAGCAGCTCAGAGAATGCTCTTCTCTCTACCTGTCCTTACAGGTATTTCTCCCTATATATATGTGTGTATTATGTTCTTGTGATTCTCTTATTTAAAACCCTAAACCCAGAGACCCATTTCAATAATTTGCAGGATTGTCTCGTTAAAACCAACAGGAATTGGAAATCTTGTCAGTTGGGTACGTTTTTTACTCTTCCGTTTTCCCATTTTTCGAAGCAATTTTTTGGCTATGCCTTTGGGTTCCTTTAGGTCTCTCTGATATTGTCTATTTTCGATTGTCTGGTGACATGAAAACCATTTTCTGAAATTTGTTTTTGTTTCCGAAAATAAAAACGAGGAAATATTTTGGAGAAGTCGTTGTTTTCGGGCCATTTTCGGTTTAAAAGGCTCGGGTAATTGAATATGCGGGAATTATTGGGAAATCAATTTCGAAATCTGCCTGCCAAATGCGTTTCCATTGCTAGTTTTATTTATTTAATATTTTTTATTATAAATTATCTTGCCTGTTTTCAAAAACAGAAAACAGTTTTCGGATTGCAAATTAATGGCCTGTTTGGTTGTCCAATTTGAAATCAAACAATTCAAGAAATTTTACATAAGGTTGAAGGCATAAATCTATCACCTTGAATTAGAATATTTTAAAATGTTGTAGTTATCACTATATTGTAGAATCAATTTTAAGGAATTCATGAAACACCACTATTTTGAATTGCTACTTTTATTTGTGATGATAACCATCATTTTTCTCAAATTTGTTAATTCAAGAAGATAAGAGTGTGTCTTCAATACTATGTAAAATTTCTTGAATTGTTTAATTTCGAATTGGACGACCAAACAGGCCCTAAACATTTTCTTGTTATCAATCAATATTGGTAGAGCTGTAAGACTAACAAGCTATTCGCGCTTGACTCAAGGTTGGCATGATAAGGGCCTCATCGGAGGTTGTTTGTGAGATAAATGAGGCAAATTCAATCTTGTTTTTCAGCTTGTTAAGTTATCGAACCAAGCTCGACTAGAACATCACACTCAGCTCAGGCTCATTAATATTTTAAACAGCTAAATTACTCAAGATCAGCTTTGGTTGGTTCCATAGGCTCGTTGGAGATTGTTTGTAAGATAAATGAGCCGAGTTCAATCATAATTTTGAGCTCTTTAATTTATTTAATCAAGCCTAGGCATCCTACTACGCAACCCGACTCAGCTCATTCACAGTACTGAAAATTGGCATAAAATACCCATTTGGTAAGCTAGGTATTTTTCTTAATTGTTGGCATACATTTCTGTATCTTTTTTATTTTGTTGACATTCTTTATCTATTGTTTTGTTCAAAATTCTCACAGAAGTTCAAGCTTTGAAGGCATGCAATGAAAGGAGGAAGAATGACAAGCAAAAGTGAGGAATTTTTGGATAAGAAGCCTGTGGCACTAATTAAATCATAAATCTGAGAAGCTTATTGAAAAACAAACAAAAAAAAAAAAATCATTAATCTGAGATAACCTTTCCTGACAAGTTCAATAAACGTTCGGCTTTCAATGCTCTTGAGGATTCAGGTACTTCTTGTTTATTATTCAACTGCTTTTTGTCATGATGAATTGCTGTAAACACTTATACTTACACAGAATTACAGAATGTTTCTAAGATGAGAAACCATTACCCAAAAAATGAAACTTGTGAGATGAAACATCGAGTTATTTGATCATTTTTAAAGTGGTTACAGCCTCCCAATTGAGTTCATGGTTAAATCTCTTTGTGTTAAGCTGGTTTTAGAATGGTTAACAGTGGGAGTTGTGGACTTGTGGAATATGAATTCATGCTATTGGCTTGCTGGTTTTCACTTTTTGATATACAATTAGTCTCTATAAACTGATTGTGTTGGCATGATGATTTGGTACTCTCTCTGGTTATAGCTTAGAAACTGTCTTCAGTTGCTTGATTTGTGGTGGGAGTCTTGAGGATTGGGGAATAACATTTGCATATGCTCTTTGGATATTTGTTGTGATCACAAAGCAGATAAAAATGGCTACTTAAGGCATAATTCCACAGAAGAGGGAATATTCTAATAATCAGCAATTAAGTACTGGTGAATATTCTAATAATCAACATTTAACTAAAAAATACTGTTGGAAATTTGGAACTATCTGCCTCATTTCCAACTGATTCAGGTAATCACTTTTATTCATATAAACTTTTGGCATGTGGTTCTTAGCCTTCGTATCTTGCGCATGAAAAAGGGGGAAGCAATTTTAAGAATGTAGGTCATGCAGTGGTGGAAGGGTGGATCGCAAATGTTTAGTTGGTGAAAGAGTTTAGGAAATCCTTCACGCCGCATTCATTCAAAATTTAGCGTGGGCCACCCCTCAATGCAAGGTATGTAGGACCTAGAAATGTCCTTGGCACCCTAGTTGTTTTGGGTTGAACAACCTAGGTCTTAAGGGTGGGTGGCTCTAACTGCACTCAACCTAGTGCATTAATTTTTGCCCCATGCTGAAATCATGGAAGTTGCATAAATAAGTGCCATATAGAGTTGGAAAAGGGCAACTTAATCTGTACAGGATTTCAACGGTTTGCAACGCATGGCATGTCAAAGAGGAAGGGTCTCGTCTTATCAAAGCTAAAAGCTAAGGCAAAAAGGTTTGATTAGGCCCTCATACTCGTCTCCTCTTTTCTTTCGACAAAGGGCATGTGGTGGTAGCCTTAAAAATTTTCTCTGCATTCCAATTTTATCAGATGTCTCCGATCTTGAAAGTATTTATAGAATAGAAAATGAGCTCTCTCCCTCCTTGGAGAGAAATTGATATACGACAGATATCCAAGCCTATAGGTAGAATTACCAGCATAAGCCTCTTAGTTGAGTTACTACCAATGCGTCCATATTGGACATTTGAACCATTTTTTTCAGACCAGGAAACCATTCAGGTAAGACAAACCTGTTTGGCAGCTGCAATCTGATAGCCAACAGAGAACAAAGAACATCAGAACTAAAGAAAATTTTTTTAGAGGAAATTGCATCCAAGATATAACGAACTTAATAGGAGAGGAGACTATTGTAGGTAAAGGCAGATCCCAATTCCCAAGGTTGGTTGATACATTATATGTGAGGTTTTGTTGGTTGCAGTCTCGCAGCAGGGTCCTACATTGCAGATACTCTCCTATGAAATAGCCTGAAGTTTTTTTTACCACCGATTGACCTCATGTAGCCTTCTTGGTCTAGGGTCCCTTCCATGATATCAAATTAAAAAGCGAAGAGGATGACATGAAAAGTCTTCATCTGGAAACAATATACCAGTAAAAAGCGCTTCTAATACTGGAATCATAGAGAAGGAATTCTCAAAACTCATATCCCCTACAATCAAAATCCTATATTTCATAGAATTTTCTGCTTTTCAGGCATGGTACTCTGGGACTTGTGGGCCTTTCATTTATGTGTGGAGAAGAATTGAAGACGGGACACGAACAGACCAAAACCATTTCAAGAATAGGACTGGTCGCAACTTGCAAGCAATTGGAAAACAATGCAGACTGGTTGCATGCAATCATTTAACAATTACACAATTATTAACACGAACAAATTAATGTAATTAGTAAGCATTCACAAAAAAGAAAAAGGAAAAGAAAGTCCATGAACGCATAAGTAGAAGAAATAAACCAAAACTCCAAGCTCTCTGCATTGTTATGGTAACACACACGGGAGCCACATAGGCTTCACAACGTACAGGAAGAACAATGCCATGCAACAACCAATTATAGTTGCAAGAAGTAAACACAAATTTCCAAATCACTCAAATTTATTTTATATCAAGAAAACCTATTCATTTTTGCACGTAACAGCATCGAATGCAGAAATGAAAGGACCCAAGAAAATCCTTTTTTTCGGTGAAACTGCAAACCATTGATGGGAGAAAACTTTTATGTGACTATGATTCGGCTGATGTGATATTATAAGATAATGAGATCGAGTAAAGTGGGATTGCCATAATATTTTTTGTACCCGAAGTCTTACTTTATTTTACTCCTATTGGCTCGTGTTACCACGTGGCCATAGCACAGTTTAATTGAAGACTTACTCGCATTGATGATATCTTGCCCTCTGCCCAAGAATGGTCACTTGCCGGGGAGTGGTCGTTCCCCCCCCCCCCCCCCCCCCCCCTTTTTTTTTTTTTTTTTTTTTTTTTTTTTCCCTATACTGAGTTTTGAGATTTTAAAATTTTGACCATTCAAAATAATTTTTTTACCCCTATAAAACTTTATTTTGATCCTTTGGGTTTATGAGTTTGACCCTTTATTAAGTAGAATTAATTTTTTACTCTACACAAATTTAAAAACAAAACATTTTTTTTTTCCTTTTTCTTCTTAAAAACACATTGTTCCTCCATCTTATCTTTGTCATTAGTTCAATAAAAAAATTTTATATTGTTATTCTTAATTATGAATTTTTTTTTTCAAAAATACTTATCATTACTCTTATTAATTTCCTTGCTCTCCCACCTGGCTTGTGAAATAGCTTAATAAGCATTTGGTTTTCTCAAGTTGCATCTAAATAATTCAAAAAAAAAAGAAAAAAAAAACCCATAAGGTTCTGATTGTAAATCCGCACCTCTTATGGGGCAATTTGGTCCTCTCCTTTCCTCCCTATTACATATACTTTTATTTGAGTGAGGATCCTCTCCATTGCAATGGACGGTCTATTGATACCTAGACCGTTTATATCATATAGGTCTCACACATTTTGGTGGACTCCACTTGATATGAATGGTCCAAATTTCAAAGGACTGTCCATCATTTTCTTCATTCTTTTTTCTTTCTACATTTTCTCTCTCCTACCTATTCCTTTCTCTTTCCCTCTCCTTATTACTCTCTCTTTAGTCTTTCCTCTCTCTCTCTCTGTCTCTCTCTCTCTCTCTTCTACCTATTACTTTTAGGGTTTGATGTCGCAAAATACACCAGGTTTACAGTTCCTTCTTGGAATCCCTTAATTTGTGTTTTCTCATATAATTTTGAATGTTACCAATACAATCGGATATATTCCTAATAGCATGTTCTACTCACTCTTCCAAAAATAATACTCCCTTCATCTCATTTTATTTGATCACCTTTCTGTTTTAGGATGTTCCTAAATATCATTTTCAAAAGTCAAACAGAAAATGTATGTTATTTTACTAAATATTCCTTTACTTTAACTAATTTTTTCTTAAAAAATTAAACAAAAGTCGGGAAATTAAAATGGGCATCAAATTAAGCTCAACATCTTTTTGGTCTTTTGATTCAAGCGTCCATTAATTTATAAACAGCTCAAACCAAATTATCACCAAACCCTTGCCTTATAAGCAAGTGCCGAATCTTATCCGCTGGCAAACCTGTGATAAATAAGTTGTACCATTGAAGGAGTAGAAGCCAGACTCAAAGACTTTTAGTTCAATTTGGGGGTTGGGGATAAAGGGGTTGGGGGGTTGGGGGTTGGGGGTTGGCGGTTGTGGAGAGTTGGGAGTTGGGGTTTGGGGGGAATGATAGGAGTTGGAATGGCTTTTATAGCATTGGAAAAAATATACTTGAGTCATGTTTTAGTTTGAGATTGGTATAGAAAAAAAAAAGTTTAATTCTTAAAAAAAAATGAAAAATAAAAATAAATATTAGGAAGTTGGAATAGATTAATGGTAGTTGGAAGTGAGAGAATGGTATTTGAAAGTGGAGAATAGAAGTTGGTATGGAATAATAGTAGTTGGAAAGAGGGAAAAATAGACAAGTTAAAAAATAGCTCATGCTGCATTGGAGCAGCCACTTTACTACATTGAGTTATTTTTACTGTAGAGAGCTATTTTTACACTTTATGAGTTAAAAATAGCTTCTAACTCACCAAAATAACTCACTTGAATTGGAAATACTCTAACACATTATACCAAACTCCAAGAAGCAACTCACATTCAGAAAATGGAGATTTGGCAGTGCACAAGGTTGTTGGTACAAGTCAACATAGATGAAGCATAGCATAGATGGGACGATAATTGATTAAATGCTCAAAAAAAATTTAAAAAAAAATAGTGGAGAAAATTTGATTAGGAGGTAGGCTATTGCCACCATAAAATTTCTTAAACACCCCCCACTTGTTTTAAACTTTCAAGATTTTAATAAAAATATAAAAGTTCTAATGAAAACTAGTTGCATTGTTTACTAGAAAACAATATTTTGAACAATTTTGTAGAAAAAAGTTTTCCAAAAATTTGTCGTTTAAGTGGAGTTTTTGGAATTTGCAATTTTTGTATCATTTTTATAGAATTTTGCATGAAAAGTGATTAAATAAAAAAAAATAAAAAAAATAAAAAAGTCCACATGACAGATTTTAGGAATTTTTTTTTTTTTTTTACAAAGTTTTTATTTAAAATGGTGTTTTCTAGTGGACAAAAAAGTCAGTTTTCGTGAAAACCTTTTATATTTTTCATAAAACTTTGAAAAGTTTAAAATAAGTGAAGGGTGCTTAGAAATTTTTGTGCCTTTGATTAAATGCTCAAAATTAATTTATCTTGCTCTCATCTTTTAATTTCAATATCCATTTACCTATTTTTCCTGCAAAGTAAAGTTGAAGAGAAATGGATTAACACAGGTATTAGAGAAAAAAGGTAAAAAAAAATATATCAATTGCATTTTTTTTTTGTTATCAAGGACCTAATGACATACAGAATATATATATATATATATATATATATATACTACCTATAAAAAGATGAATGATGAATGTAAGAAAAACTTTTGATTGACTAATATACCCTTATTTTAATTTTTAAATACACAACTACCTACCCTTCTGCATATATAGAAAATATAGCAATATGGAAACTATAATTCTAAAACACATACCTTAATATATTCTAAAACATATACCTTAATATATAAAACACAAATAAGAATTCAAAGGAAACCCTAAATCAAATACTCCATTTAATACTATACATATAATCCTAAAACACGTTGACTTCGTATCTCCCTCTTCCTCTCATTCTCTAGCAAACTAGAATGGTCTGTTAGAGGCACACCTACTTCCCAGCGTAGTCATAAACCAAATATCTATATTATGGAGACGATACATGGAGACAATACTGAATCTCAAGGAACTGTTGCGTGAGTGTTTTATACTTTTATCATGTATTTCTTGAAATTTTGTGAGAATTCATATAATGCTGAATTTGTTTGTCGTAGGGGGTGATTGTTTTGGAAAATTTTGGGTAGACTAGGAAAACCCTTGAATGTGTTTTGATTGTAACGTGGAAATTGTTGGAATGGGTCATATATATGTATATGATAATTATTATTATTATTTTGCTTGAATTTGGTTGTTGATGGGAAGGGAGGGGGAAAAAGAAAAAAGAAAAAAATAAAATGAAAATCTCGCTCTCCACTCTTTTTTCAATCTCTAAGTGAACAAAAAAAAAATGTAGATGATGATACCATATAAAAATAAAATTGAGAATTTTTTTTTAGAAAAAGTAAGAAAAACTATATTATGAGGGATCAATTTCTCTTATTAAAAAAATAAATTAAATACTATTTAAAAGCATCAAAAATATAAAATATAGAAAAAAAAAAAAAAAATTATGTTTGCTACTTCCCTTTGGAATGCATATCTCAAATTGAAGTAGCAAATTGCCACAGCCCACATAAGGTCGCAAAAGACAGATTTGTTACTTTTTTTTTTTTTTTTTTTTTTTTTTTGCTACCTCCCTCAAAGATGCTCTTGTATCACATATTAAATTATATTATATCTATACTACCTATAAAATTTTATACTTTAGAAATACTTTTGATTGACCATTACACCCTTATTTTAAATTTTAAATATTTATTTGCCTCCCATATTTAACCAATTAAGAATGTTTTATATTTAACCAATTAAGAATGTTTATTTTCTAACAAAAAAGAAGGAAAAAAGCTAACATAATTTATGTTCACTTCATAAATTCTATATAGCCTCTACTACGATGCATGTGTTCTAGCTGACTTCTTATTCCTTCTATAACTCCTAACAATTGAAGGAATTTTGACCTATTGTGTTGAGCGTTTATTCTAAGAAGTTAAATTAACACAAAAGTAACAAATAATTAGATTTTCATATTCAATATATATATATATATATATATATATATATATATATATAATTTATAAATTTTTTTATTTAAATAATATTCATGTGCAACGCACGTGTGCCCATATCTAGTATATAGAAAAAAATGAATTAAGATAAAAATTAAAAGAAAAAATAATTTAACGCATATACATATTTAGAGTTAATATTATACTTACTATTTATTAATACATATGAGGTCAGTTCTCGAGTTGGGTCAGTGTACCAACGCATCAACTCAAAACCAAATCAAGTGGGGGTTGATTCTTTATTTCTTAACCCAGGGCAGAACCAAGTTAGCATTAAAATTAAACCAAAAAAGGGGTCTATGTTTTCACCAAAAAAAAAAAAAGAAAAAAAAGAAGGGGTCTATGCGTGCTAGAAATGGAACTAGGGTTCTAGAACCCTAATCTCTATCTATGCGAAAGACCCATAAAACGACGACGTTTACGCCATTCCGGATGGAAAAACGAAGCAGTTATTGCGTCAAAATAATACGGAGTATAATAAAAACCGCATTTATGGCCGTTGGATTTTGCTTTGGATGACGGGTCGTCATCAATTCAAGCAAAATCAGCACAGAAGCCAAACCCCTCTCCAATAATTGCACGGTCGACAAATCCAGCTGGAGGCATGGAACTTCTCAGGCTCGGAAGGCAAGGAATTAATTGGGAGCATTTTCGAGGATTTCTCACATGGGTGACGTGGTGATCAATCAGACCGTTTTTACCATGGGACCTACACGTGGCAGAGGTACATTGAACGATTACTTGCAATTAATGGGTTAACCTTGGTCTTATCGAATGGTGTGTATGACAAAAACGTTTGAACTGGGAGTGAGTCTTCCATGTAATTGTGACAAGGTGGTGTAATGTCACGAGATAACGGGAGTAAAGCAAATTAAAATTGAAGGATTAAAAAATATTATAATAATCTTATTTTATTCTATTTTTATTGATTTATAACATTATATGAACTGTATGATTATGTCACAATTACATGTGAAGAATTGTAGATAAAACTAGTTTTATCATATATCTTCTGAACCAGAAATGAAAAAATATTTGGTTTAATCATGTTGCATCTATTAAAAAAAACCCAAAAGGTTTGACTGTTCCATTACTTTTAGGGTGGGCTAAATCCACACCTTAAAGATTTATTTGGGAACTTAAAAAACTGGATTAGACTAGGTTCAGATTATAACTGTTATATGTTTTTAAATAAATCAACTCACAGTTGGTTTGAAAAAAACTGTATTTATGTTTTGTTTTTAGAATAAAACTAAAGTGTTTCATAAGTAAGATATACTTACTAAACAGTATGAAATCAAAACTAATTAAATTTATTTTCAGTTTGTCAAATTTTCAAATTTACCAAACAACCCAAAAAAAGGGCTAATACGCATCCCTTATGGGCACTGTGGTCATCTCATTTCCTCCCTCTTCTATATGCTTTTCTTCTTTCTTTTTCTTTTTTTTTTTCCCTACATTTTCTCTCTCCTACTGATTCCTTTCTCTTTCTCTCTCCTTATTTTGCTCTCTTTTCTCTCTCTCTCTCTCTCTCTCCTACCTTTTACTTTTAGGGTTTGACCTTGCAAAATACACCAGGTTTACACTTCCTTCTTGGAATCCCTTGATTTGTGTTTTCTCATCTAATTTTGAAAGAAGTTACCGATACAATTGTGTATATTCCTAATAGCATGCTCTCCTCACTGTTCCAAAAATAATACTCCTTCCATCCCATTTTATTTGATTTGTTTTAGGATGTCCCTAGATATTTTATCACTTTTTAAAGTCAAACATAAAATGTATGTTAATTTTCTAAAGTACTCTTTTACTTTAATTAATTTTTTTTTAAAAAAATTAATCAAAAATTAGGAGATTAAAATGGATATCAAATTAAGCTTAGCATTTTTTTGGTCTTTGTTCATACCGTAATTTATAGACAGCTCGGACCAAATTATCACCAAACCCTTGCCTTATAAGCAAGTGCCGAATCCCATCCGCTGGCAAACCTGTTATAAATAAGTTGTACCATTGAAGGAGTAGAAGCTAGACTAAAAGACTTTTAGTTCAATTAATATATTATATATACCAAACTCCAAGAAGCGAGAAACATTCAAAAAATGGGGATTCGGCGTTGCACAATGTAGCTGGTACAAGTTTGGTGTTAGCATAAGAGCATCTCTAAGGGTGAGTTATATGGTGTGCTATTGCTATATTATAGCATTTAGCACAATTTTTTTTTATAACGATCTGGAATAAATGAAAGTCAAAAATTAGAATCAACCAAAAATTGATCCCTAATACAATCCGGTACCTCTTCAATCCAAATACAAAAATCTTCAATAAGTCTAGCATGACGTGCAAGACCATGTGCCACCATATTACCTTCCCGCCGAATATGAGAATAAGCCTAGCATTTAGCACAATTTGGGATGCTTCAATGGTGTGGTAAATACATGTGCTAAATATAGCAATAACTCACATTTGTGCTATATTTGGCACAAGGGTGAGCTATTGCTATATTTGCCATGTCAGCTTTTCCTCTCTTTCTCAATAACCAAACACACCAGAAACTTTTTTTCCACCATTTTTCTTCCAAAATTTTCTCAGTAACCTAATAGCCCATAAATAAATACAATATTTTCAAAAATAATATTGAAATCTTATATTTTAAAAAATAAAAAATAAAAAAAAAATGAGAAAACATACTTTTTTTTTTTTTAACTCATTCAGCCCACTCAAGTAACATTACATTTGATCCACGATATACCTCATTCACTATCTTACGAGACTTTAAATCTATAGAAAGAATTAAAGTTGTGGCAAAAAATAGCACACTACATTTATTTACATCATTAGAGCACATAGTGCTAAATTATAGCATTTGGCATTGTAGCATGTGCTAAAATAGAAATAGCACACCTAATTTAGCTCACATGGTTGGAGATGCTCTGAGCGTTATTCAACAAAGATGAAGCATAGCATAGATGGGACGAAAATTGATTAAATGCTCAAAAATAAAATAAAATATATAGTGGAGAAAATTTGATTAAGAGTAAGTTATTGCCATCACAAAATTTTCTAAGCACCCCTCACTTGTTTTAAACTTTCAAAATTTTATGAAAAATATACAAGTTTTCATGAAAATTAGTTTCATTATCTACTAAAAAAATACTATTTTGAATAATTTTGTAGAAAAAAAGCTTTTTTTAAAATTTGTCATTTAAGTAAATTTTTTGATCAATTTTCATGCAAAATTCTGTAAAAATGAAACAAAAATTATAAATGCCCTTAAATAACATATTTTGGAAAAACTTTTCTTACAAAATTGTTATTTAAAATGAAGTTTTTTAGTGGACAACATAGTCAGTTTTCGTAAAAACCTTTTATATTTTTTTTATAAAACCTTCAAATTTTAAAATAAGGAAAAGGGTGCTTATAAAATTTTGTGGTGGTAATAGCCACCTTTTTGATTAAATGCTCAAAATTAATTTATTTTGCTTTCATCTTTTTTTGAAATTGAAACAAAAAATAATTTAACACATTTACATATTTAGAGTCAATATTACACTCATTATTTATTAATACATCTAACTATATAAGGTCAGTTCTCGAGTTGGGTCAGTGTACTAACGCATCAACTCAAAACCAAATCAAGTAGAGGTTGATTATTTATTTCTTAGCCCAGGACAGAACCAAGTTAGCATTAAAATTAAACCAAAGAAGGGGTCTTTGCGGGCAAGAAATGGAACTAGAGTTGTAGAACCCTAATCCCTGACTATGCAAAGGACCCATAAAACGACGACGTTTACACCATTCCGGATGGAAAAACGAAACAGTTATTGCGTCAAAATAATATGGAGTACAAAAAAAACCGCATTTATGGCCGTTGGATTTTGCTTTGGATGACGGGTCGTCATCAGTTCAAGCAAAATCAGCACAGAAGCCAAACCCCTCTCCAATAATTGCACGGTCGACTAATCCAGCTGGAGGGATGGAACTTCTCAGAGTTGGTCGGTAAGGCATTAATTGGGAGCATTTACGAGGATTTCTCACATGGGTAACGTGGTGATCAATCAGACCGTTTGTACCATGAGACCTACACGTGGCAGAATACATTGAATGATTCTCTCAATTGATGAGGTGAATCTTGGTCTTATCCAATGGTGTGTATGCCAAAACTGTTTGAACAGGGTGTGAGCCTCTGAGTTTCCATATAGTTGTGATACGATTCAAAACACTCCACAATAATTGCATCAGGATATTTTTAAAAACTTAACCACGATAATTCAGATAAATTAAGATTTTATTCAGATAATAATGGGGTTCACACCTCTTCTATCCCTTTCCTCCCCACAAACCCAGATAACAACTATATCCCCACCTAAATTGAAGATAATTCCACAATGATGCATCACACAAAAAATGCATCAAGATAATTCCACAAGAATTGCATTAAGATAATCACAAAAACTCAACAATGATAATTCAGATAAGTTGAGATTTTAATCAGATAACAATGGGGTTCACACCTCTCCTCCCTTTCCTCCCCATAAACCAAACCCAGGCAACAACCACATCCTCACCTAAATTTAAGATAAAATAAACAATGATACATCATACATAAAATACATCAGATAATTTCACAAGAATTGCATCAGGATAATCATAAAAACTCACATAACGACAATTCAGATAAGTTGAGATTTTAACCATATAACAATGGAGTTTACACCTCTCCTCCTTTTCCTCCCCACAAACCCGAGCAACAATTCAGATAAATTCTTTTTGAATATCTTGTTCATTGTAATTAAGATAAGCTAATACATTCTTCATTATTTGGAATGGATAGATTATGCAGACTGTTAGACCTCTTCATTATCTTAGTTTTCTGAACTGTGAAAGTTTAACGGTGTTGAAGAGGGGTTCCTCTTTTCGTGTGTTGAGAGATACAAAGTGTTACCTAGTTGAGATGAATGTAATCCCTAAAATGAAGGGAGCATAAATGGAAGAAAAGTAAGCACAAAATCACTACCATCCCTTGAATATAGGAATTCAGATATGGAGTACATTGTGAATGGGAGTCAAACATAATGTTGGGAGACCACGGTTAGTTGGCACACGGTTTTGGTCTTTGTAATTCATCCATCTTATCATTTTCCACACACACACACATATATATATATATATATATATAAATGAATTAAGATAGAAATTAAAACAAAAAATAATTTAACACATATACATATTTAGAGTTAATATTATACTTCTTATTATTTATTAATATATATGAGGTCAGTTCTCAAGTTGGGCCAGTGTACCAACGCATCGACTCAAAACCAAATCAAGTAGAGGTTGATTCTTTATTTCTTAACCCAGGATAGAACCATGTTGGCATTAAAATTAGGGGAAATTAATTATGCATTTGTCTTATTAGGAGTAATTCCCAAGAAGGGGTTTATGCATGTTAGAAATGGAACTAGAGTTCTAGAACTCTAATCTCTATCAATGTGAAAGACCCATAAAACGACGACGTTTAGTGGGAGTGTAGACGTGTAGTTTTCCAAAATCAAAAGCGAGGAAGGGAAAAAAAAAAAAAGAAAAAAAAAAACAGAGAAGATCGACGTGTAAGCCATGGCGTCTAGTTTCCCAGAAACAAAAACGAGGAAGGAAAAACAAAAAGGAGAAATTACCCATGCATTTGGCTTACTAGGAGTAATTCCCAAGAAGGATGCTTTCACCACCAACTTGTTTTTGTTTACGCCAGTCCGGATGGAAAAACGAAGCAGTTGTTGTGTCAAAATAATACTCAATGAAAGCCGCATTTATGGCTGTTGGATTTTGCTTTGGATGACTGGTCGTCATCAATTCAAGCAAAATCAGCACAGAAGCCAAACCCCTCTTTAATTGCATAGTTGACTAATCCAGCTGGAGGCATGGAACTTCGCAGAGGGGTTTTTTTTTTTTTTGCTAAGATGAACTTCGCAGAGCAAGGAATTAATTGGGACTTGGGAGCATCTTCGAGGATTTCTCACATGGGCAACATGATAACGTGGTGATCAATAAGACAGTTTGTACCATGAGACCTACACGTGGCAGAAGTACATTGAATGATTCTCGCAATTAAGGAGGTCAATCTTGGTCTTATCCAATGGTGTGTATGCCAAAACTGTTTGAACTGGGAGTGAGTCTTCCATGTGTGACTAAAAACATACTCTGATAATTATACTTTAATTTCATCGTCTTGTGAAATTACATTAGTAGTATAATCATATTATAATTACATGTGAGTTTTTCTTCTGAACCGAAGATGAAACTAATTCTATCGTATATCACTCAGGACTTTTTTGAGAACTTTAAAAATCTGATCAGACTAATTTTAGTTTATAATTATTATCTGGTTTTTAAATAAATAAATTCATAGTTAGTTTGGAAAAAACTGTATTTATGTCTAATTAATAAAATAAAACTGAACTGTTTAATAGAAAAAAGATTGTGTTTACATCTTCTTTTTAGAATATACCAAACAATATAAAATTAAAATTAGTCAAATTCATCTGATGAGTTGGCCAGATTGTCAAGTTTGCCAAACAACCCTCAGACACTTGATTGGACCAGATTGTCAAGTTTGCCAAACAACCCTCAGACACTTGATTGGACGCCCATATTTTCAACGCTTCACGTGAAATGGTTGGGCTTTTCAATACTTTCTTAAAAGAAAAATACTCCGTAAAGGGTAGACTTAGATGATTTGAGTTTGTCAATCAACCTCATGATCACAACTCCATGCAGTTTTTCTCCTTCCTGCATAGTGCATTCCTTTAAGTTTTCTTGCTATTCTCAGACCTTTGAAGAAAAATGAAAGCCCATGCCCTTGCTTTCCTGGAGGTTGTGAATGCAATCTTCGTCCAATTGCTCACCCTCGGTGGGTTCGTTATGCTCTTTGTCCCATTTCTTCAAATTCTGTTTTTTCCGAATAAGGAGAAGGAAAAACTCGAGGGTAGGTTGGAAATAGTGAGAGCAACAGTTTCGAACTTAGGGGAAAAACAGGAGTTGAGCAAATTTGAGAGAAACTTGCTTAAAAAATTCGAGGACATAATCGAAGATAGAAAAAACGCGGAGCAAGAGCTAGTCAATGTTAATCAAAAAATGGCCGTACTTCGTTACTGTTCAATCGTTTGGTATCGTATTGCGCTGTTTTTCGCATCGAAAAGGATCGGGGATAGCATAAATGATGCCATAAAAGATAAAAATGACTTTCAGGGCCTTGTTGATCCGAAAGATAGGAGGCCAGATCAAAACATGCCCGTCAAACCTCTGGCTATAGGGAGAGAAGAGGATAAGAAGGCGATCCAAGAACGGATAAAGGAGTACTCTAGCAATGGAACCAAAGTCTTAATTATTCCCATCGTTGGTATCAGCGGCGTCGGTAAGACCACACTTGCCAAAGTGGTATTAAAAGATGAAGAGAATTTCAATTTGAAAATGTTCGTACGTTTTCCAATTAAAGATGAGAAAAAGTCGGAAGAAACTGCTTCTCCTGAAAATGATATGGAGCAGCTTGTAAAAGAGCTTACACGCGCCGCCACCGAAGAAAAAAGCGAAGAATCAAACTGGGAACAACCGAAAGAAATCCTTCAAGAAAAGTTGAAGGGGAAGAAATACTTGCTTGTGCTGGATGATGTGTGGATCATGGAAACTGATATTAGGAGATTGACGAGATGGAAAGAGTTGGAAACACAGTTAATGGCCGGTGAACCGGGAAGTTTGATTATAGTAACTGCCCGTAACAGTTGTCTCGGACGTGCTGTGAGCAATACAGGTTCTCTCTTGTATATTTGATTTATTTACCATCTTTTTTTCTTTCTTTTTCCTTTTTAGTTATTTCATTTATACCCCCCCCCGCCCCACCTTTTTTTAGAAAAAATATATTACCATAATGGTAATTGCTTCTCAGAGCTTCATACTCCTTTTATTTGATTACTTATACTCCTTCTGTTTCAAATTAATTGTCATGTTTGAAAAAACAAATTTTTTTAAAGAATTTCTATTATATACCTTCACATCCACTTTTATATTGGAACACTCCAATTTTTCCCTCAATGGTAGTACAATCATTAATTGAGTTTGTTTTGTTTACATTATGTAATTAGTATTATGGATATATGTATTTTGGGAAATTTGTTAAAATAAAGTCTTGACTTTTTTATTAAGTCTGAACAATAATTTGGAAACGGCCCAAAATGAAAAGGAAGACAATTAATATGAGACGGAGAGAGTGTGAAGTTACATTCTAGGGCTCATTTGGAAAATTTGAAGATTAGATTAAGTTGGATCTACTTCTTATGATCGAGGTTAAACTAACCTAATTTTAGCGATTAACAGTAGTGTTAATTGTAAAATTTATAAGCTATCTAGGGGCACACTACAATTAACCTAATTTTCTTCTTCCAGGGTTACATAAAAAAGGGCTAAACATTAGAGGATTCTTGTAATTTACCCTATATATGTATATATATTATATGAAAAAATTAGCTTAAAATTTACGTTTATAATCATGTGATCGATGCACTATATGGAGCATAAAATATGGTTAAAAGCGATGGCATATTAACCCCCCAAAAAAAAAAAAAAAAAAAAAAGGAAAAGAAAGGGATGGAGAGAAGGCAAATTTATAGAACTCCTAACGAGAAAGCATCAAAACCAACATGCGGTCTAGGTTCAGAATCAATTACGAGAGACGTTAAAAACTTTAAGTTAGTCATCAGAGGAAAGTGTTGAGTGACTAAGGAGGAGCACTAAATGATATATAGTGCTTATAAGTGTAATGGTTTAGAAAGAGCATAGTTATGAACAAGCCAAATAAATGAATTATGTGGGTATTGGTCATAGATTATCCTCACAGATTTTTCTTGAGCAGAGTTAGAAAAATATGGTACGGGAGAATATGGGACGGTATACGTATAGAGTATAATTTGGTTTTTCTTAACAAAAATACAATAAAAAATTCAGTATAAAAAAACAAAAATAGAAATAGTACGGATACAAGCATATACGGGTACAATACATATTTTAATGAAAAATTTTGGACAAAAAATGCACGAATATATTACGTTATTTCATTTAGTATATCACTATTTTTATATTGTTTTATTTAAATGTCCATAAAATATTTTTAAAATATCAATCACATATAAAATAATAATCAATTTTATTATTTTATTTTGTTTTATTTTTTTATACATTTGCTTAGAAAGAAGCAGAAATTTGGTTAAGAAGATGAATAAAAATTAATAAGTATGTAAGTCTTGATCTATATATATTTTCACATTTTCATTCCCTAAATTATTTTATAGTTTTTGTCCTAAAATCATACTCCCTCCGTTTCAAAATGACCGTCCCCTTTGAAAAAACACGCTTTTTCAGGAAACCCTAGTAAATGCTTTCACATCAATGCATATGTTTTGAGATTCTAATTTTGCCCCCAAGTGTGCAAAACATTAGCAAAAGAGAGAATATATTTTTAAGGGTATTTTAGGAAATGAATCAAAATGAACCATGACTTTTGAAGTGTGACAATAATTTTGAAACATCCTAAAAGGGAAAGTAGGCCACTTATTTAGGAACGAAGGGATTATGAAATATGGTCTACATAGCAAAAGAGTAGATACAATCATCTAATCTTTAACAAACCTAAAAAAATTATATAAAGAGATAGGAGATTACAATAGAAAAATTATAAATTAGATCTTGATTTAACAAAATAAAGATAAGAATCAAGATATTTTAAACATTGGTAATAATATTGTCGATGATTATAGTAAGAGTCGAATTGTTGACAATACAATTAGGAGTATTTTAACATAAGTATAATACGGAATACGTCAAATATGTGAATTATATGTTTGCTATAAAAAAAATAAGTATTTTTAATTATGATTGAACTTTGTATGGTAAACAGGAGTTTTTAAAAAAAATACGTACATATGTGTATTATACAAGTATAATATGAGTATTTACTAACTATATTCCTGAGTGTAGTAGTAGAGCCACTGTTTTAAAAACTGATCTAGACCTTCGTTCGGTCATGTGTACAAATTATTCCAAACCGGTTCAACTATTTGGGTTAATAGATAGGATGTTTTAGGTGGTGAAATTAAAGTATATTAATGTCTTAGTATATTATTAAATAATACAATTTCTAGAATTAATTTTAAGAAGTGAAATCAATTGTAAGAGCGAAATAGAGAATTGTAAGTCGGCTTACAAATAAATTAAAGGTTAAATACCCCTCATAAATAGAATCCTATCCAAAAAAGCAATGGAATAATTTTTTTCTATCTATCAAACCCAAACAATATGAAAGTATATAAATAAATAAAAAAAAAAAAAAGCCCAAAATTCTTAATTTTCATCCAACTCCGTTTTTAGACTAAAGTTCCCTTATCGGGACAAATTACGTACCTAAGTAACTACTTTGGCCTTTGTGTGCCAATAATAAGACAAAAATGTTAGTTCTAGGTTTCTCTCCCAATCAATGGAGCCTTCTGCCTTTTGAACACAACTACACCCTTTACTTCAACCCTTGGCACACTTGAGAATGATAAACAAGATTCAATAACCAAGATCGAGAACGACTGCAAAAGCCAAATTGAATCAAGCTTTCTTGCCCATTTCTTACAGTTTGTGGATTAGCTGGGATATGATCTAGCGATGGCTATGGTTTTTTGCTCTCTTCCTTGTTGCCTATTAATTTATTTTTATGTCCCATTTGATCTAAAATTGTATTCTTCTTAACCATTATATATCTTCTTAGCCAACTGTTATCTCTCACAGGTGATCCATACATACTAGGAAGTCTGTCTGAGGACAACAGCTGGTCTTTACTTGCGCAGCTAGCATTTAAGTCCGGACCAGGGGAAGAAAAACCGGAGTTGCAAGATGTCGGAAAGGAGATCCTACAGAAGTGTGGAGGAAATCCTTTGGCAATAACGAGGGTAGCAAAACTACTTCTTGGAAAGGAGACATATCTGGAGTGGTTGGACGTTAAAAAGCAACTGTCGGAATCAACTAAAGAGGATTTTGACATTTTGGCAACATTGAGAGTTTGTTATGCACGCTTGTCACCTGAATTGCAAAAATGCTTTGCCCTCTGCGCACGCTTCCCAAAGGGTTCTAGAATTGATAAGGCGACCTTGATTCAGTTGTGGATGGCGAGAGAGTTTATTAAGTCATCAGGGACGAGAGCTTTTGAGGATATTGGTGAAGAGTATTTTAAGAGATTGTTGTATAGGATGTTCTTTGAAGATGAAGAAAGGGATGCCTATGGCAACATTACAGGTTGCAAAATGCACGATCTGATGCACGATCTTGCACAAAAAGTTGCGAAGAGTGAGTTCAAATCAATGGAAGACGATTCAGCTTCCCTGGGTTTAACTGGGTTTTTTATTCGACCGTATGAGCAAAGAAATTTAAGGTACCTTGATTTGTCTCAGAGTGATATCACAATGCTCCCCAATTCTGTCTGCGACCTACCAAAATTGCAGACACTAAAACTTAATTATTGTACGCGTCTTACGCAACTGCCCAGAGATATTTCAAAATTGGCTACTACTCTTAGACATCTTGAAAATCGTAAATGTAGACGCTTGAACGGCATGCCGTCTGGAATTGGCCAATTGACTTCGATTCAGACCTTACCACTCTTTGCTTTGGACACTGAAGGAGCTGGGCTGAGTGAGTTGGGAGCCCTAAACAACCTCAGAGGTCATTTGTCGATTACAAATCTTGAAAAGACAGGAAATGCAACTTTAGAATCCGGGAGACCATACTTGGACAAGAAAAACTGCCTTCAAACCTTGAAATTATGTTGGGAGAATGATGAAGGGAAGGGAGACGAGAATGCTGCATTGTTGGAAGGACTCCGGCCAAATCGTACTCTGAAAGGGTTGCATTTATGGGGGTATGGTGGGCTCGCGTTTCCAAATTGGATGCTTGTTATGGGAAAGTCGCTCCCATGTTTAGTTGAAATTGTTTTA
This sequence comes from Liquidambar formosana, assembly GCA_039720395.1. Taxonomy (NCBI): domain Eukaryota; kingdom Viridiplantae; phylum Streptophyta; class Magnoliopsida; order Saxifragales; family Altingiaceae; genus Liquidambar; species Liquidambar formosana. The sequence continues at coordinate 271,734 of JBBPBK010000134.1, read as the reverse complement.
GAGGACTGTCCAAACTGTAAGTGTTTTCCGTTGTTTGCTGATCTCCGTCATCTCAAGGTGCTCAAACTTTCAGTTTTAAATTCCCTCGAGTACATTGACAGTGATATTATAATTAGCGACCCTCCTCCTCCTCCGCCTTCGCCTTCTTCTTCTTCTTCTTCTTCCTTTAAAGACCACACCCCGAGTGGGGCAGCAGTATTGTTCCCATCTTTAAAAGAAGTCTACCTTCGTAGTCTGCCCAAGTTGAAGGAATGGAGGAGCGCAGTAGTTGTGGCTAATGGTGGAAAAGCAAAAGCAGAGATCGTACCAGAGCAACCAATACATTTGTTGTCCCCCAAAAATCTTTCCAAATTGACTATCCAGAAGTGCCCGGAATTGACATCCATACCATTCCATCCAGACGTTGAAGAATTGAAGCTGATTAAGGTCCGTGGAGCGCTAATACAACAGTCAATGGCAGTGGCAGCACCAATAAGCCCAACTACAGCGGCAACCTCTTCACTTCCCCTTCCCAAATTAAAGTCTCTGGAAATCAGTTCATGCGAAGATCTAGTGTCTCTACCTGAGGGGTGGTTGGAAAATCTCACTTCCATAGAGTGCCTTGTGATTAGGTCTTGCGTTAAACTTGAGTCTTTATCAGGAGAAACACACCATCCCACCGGCCCTGACTCGAGAACTTCAAGGGGCAAACAGCTTGATTTGTCAAGAAAGGAGGATAACTCGCAAGGCTTTGGAAACCTCCGCACTCTGCGGTTTTTCCATCTTCCCAAGCTAACATCTCTTCCTCGATGGATGCAACAACTCACTGCCTTGTTGACACTGAAAAGCCCAGAGCATAATTTTTCAGATGAAGAGAATGATAAGCCCGGCCTTAGAAGCCTTCGTTGGATGCAACTTTCAGATCTTCCAGAGTTGGTGTCCCTCCCTGAAGTGCTTCAACATGCCAAGGCACTGGAAAATCTTGAAATCACGTCGTGTCCTGGTCTGATGAGCTTACCGGACTGGTTTGGCAATCTCACATCACTTAGGCAAATTAAAATTTCCCACTGCAACAAATTAGAGTCCCTCCCAGAAGCGATGCGTGGTTTAAGTGCATTACAAGTACTTACCATTTGGAAGTGCCAACACTTAACAGAAACATGTCAAGAGGATTGGCCAAATATATCTCAAATCCCATGCGTTTTTCTTGATGGGAAAAGGTTGAGATCAGAGGAATCCTCCTCAACTTCACTTCCATGGGTTTGTCTATCTCCTTGATTCTTATTTATCCTTCCTAGGCTATTCTATTCTATTCTCCATTGATTTCTCCAATGATTATACAATGTGGCCAATTTCCCAATTGATTTTATTTTATTTTATTTCATATCTTTTTTTGAATGCAGAAGCGAGGGGAACCGCAGGCATAATGAAAGAATGAAGAGTTCAGCAGTTGGTATATTTTCAATCTTTGTTAAATTGGCTGTTCTATCAAAAACAATTGACAACAAACAGAAAAGGTAATTATATATCCTGTTACTTATATTGTTCTTTCCATTATCATTAACACTCTGTTTGGTTCTTGAAAATGGCAAGGGAAATGAATAGATTTAATATAAAATTTGTTGAGTTATTTAATTTCAAATTGGATACCCAAACAGTCCCTTAAGCAATGCATCATTTAATTTTTTTTTTTTTTCTCACAATATATTGGCAACAAATTTTCTAACTCCATTTAATTCCTTCCTTATGAAGTAGCATGGACGCATAGTGGAGAGCCTTAATTCTATGTGATTATTCAATTCAAGTACGTTTTACTAGCCCTGCCCCATTCCCTGACTGCTATGTACTGCATCATGATCCAAATCCATCTACATGATCTCTAAAGTCATGTTTGATTATTTAGAATGGAATCACATTCCAATTCATATATTCCAAACAACATGTTTGGATGAGGCAATTTAAATGAGAATGAAATTAAACGGAGTGTTTGGACAGTCATTTCAAATCTTTTACCATTTCATACTACTTCAAGCATAGAATTAGATTTTATTCTCATCTATTTCATTCGAAATAAACAAACATGGTTTAAGTGGTTCACCCTCGCTCGGCATTCCACCCACATTAGCCGCCTAGATTATTTGGCAGTGAGGTGGTATGATTAGGTACCCATCCATACAAGAACCAATAAGCACGACTAATAGAACCCCCAGTTTTGTGAATCCATGAATATCTGAGATTCTTAATGGAAACCCAGAAAGAAGTACAGACCTGTATCCGTTTTTAGACTTTCCTAAAGAGGGGTGTTTAAAAGGCCGGGTATCCATACTTCACTGAGGACGCCATAGCCCATAGGTTCCATATCCACACAGAGGTAGCGGATATGGCTAATACTTGTGATAGTATAGTCATTTAATTTGGAATCATTTATTTATTTATTTTGGATTACATTGGAGGAAATCGACTCCTAAATCTAAGACTATGCTAACCCCAACCAATGTGGGTATCACCGTTAAACCACAAGAGCTAGTGGTGAATTTTTTTGAATCTTTGATGAACAAATGTTGTCCTCTTACTCCACCCGTGATGACCCTTTTGTGGGGAAGCTGGGTAATTGATTAAGATAATTAGATTGGGCATTGAGTTGCATGGTTGCATCATGACATGACATGACATGACAGTTATGAGCATGTCCTAACTAACATGATTATTTTGTCATTCGTATATCATCATGCTATGGTTTTTTATTATGAAAATTATATTTACTTAGTTTTGCTCACGCCTATGTTGTTTGACCATCTTTTGCAGAGAATGGTAGAGAATGGTAGGACTGGGGAGACCTCGCCTTGAGACTTGGAAACGTTCTTATATTTAGATTTAATTTATGTTACCTATGGAACAATGTTTACTTTTAGACTTGGAATCGTTCTTATATATGTTTGGATTTAATTTATGTTACCTTTGGAACAATGTTTACTTTTGGATTTGTGCCAATTACGTTTCGTTGGCCGATGACCCAGGACATGTAACTTAAAGGGGGATGACTTCAATATTTTAAGAATGTATGTTTTCATTTCATATAGATTATGATGCGTGTGATGATATTATAAATGGATGATAATCATGTATTTTGATAGATTGTTCAAACAGGTTCTAGGTTTTATGTACGTTAGTATGTCCCAATTATAGATAGATCATGCCGAAATATTTAAAAATCTTAAATGTTTTTCTAAAGTTATGCATCCTAAATTAGTTTTTTTTATCAAATTAATCCAATTTTAATTAACTTGATCATGGCTCTATAATTCCGAGTTATGACGAGAATTTTTGGTATCAGTACATATCCTCCGGGGAACAATGAGGGTATCTACAATTTGCCACCTTAATCTTTAAAACCGAAAAATTTGCCCCCCAACTATATATTAACAGCGTTTTTTTTTTTTTTTTTTCCAAAGGAAATGGTGAAAACTCGAAATTACCTATCATATTTTGTTTCCTGATCTTTAGAACTTTCACACTTTTGCCCTTTCAACTATAGTTGCTCAACAAAATATCCCATCCCTCATGTAATTTTACAAAAATTCTGCTTTTACAATGAGAGATTTAAACCATAATTTTGTTAAATTATTATTTATTTTTGGAAAGTAAAGGGGCTAGATGCTGTAAAACATAAAAGGGCAAACTACATATTTGTGCCACCAATTTTGCCCCAAATTTCAATGTAGTGTATGAGCTTTCAATTTGCACAATTTAGTACACTAACTTTGCATATGTGTGTCAATGTGAGAAATTACTGGACGAACGTTTAGTATCGAATGGAGAAGTTGACGTGGCAGCCAGTTGGCGTCGACGTGGCATATTGGCCAGCTCACTCAATTTTCCCTCCTGTTCATCTCACGTGAGGATTAGTTGCCCTTTACTCATTCTACCCGCCAATTCAGCTCACGTGCTGTGCACGTGATACACTTTACCATCTCTATGTCTCCCGGACACGATCTAGGGCTGGTTGGAGTGTGCGATTGCGAAACAGTGAGAGCGATTGAGTGAGAGAGACCCAATGGGGATGGAGGGCACCTGATCTGGACAGCGCTGAGTCGACGCTAGGGCTTGAAATTTGTTGGGTTTTTGTACAAGAGACAAAGGGGGCGAGATCGATCTTAAAGGTTTATGAAGTGGTGCTGAAGCGGGCAGCCTTGGTTAAGAAACAACTTAGATCAAATGAGGATCTTGACGTGAAACCGGATATTGTTCTTCCGGAAACTCTGACCTTGTTGAGCGAAGCTTTTGACCGGTGTGGAGAAGTTTGTGCAGAGTATGCCAAGACATTTTATTTGGGTTAGCCTTATCTTATCTGCTGTCTAATTTAAAAATACCTCTTGTGGGGTTTAGAATGAATTACTCACTTGGTTTCTCATCTGTGCAGGAACTCTGCTAATGACCCCTGAGAGGCGAAGAGATATTTGGGCAATATACGGTCAGGGAGTATGATCTGTACTTAGAATAGAGTGATTTTGATTCTACTCCTTTTTTTTTCTTTTTTTTTTTTATTGCTATTAGATTGTGATTGTACTCTGTGTAATTGGTTTGCATGGGATTTTAAATTGTCTAAGAATAGCAAAGGACGCCGAATAAATTGAAAGTGAAGCTTTAAGAATATTGGATGATTTTTAACCCTGTTTAAAACACTTAGTAGGCAATCCTAGTCAATTTATGTCAAGGTTGGTTGTATACCAAATTTGTTCTTTTAATTATCCAAATCATGATAATTGCCTTTTTCTTTGTTTAGCGATACAGATCTTGTAAGTGCTAATATGCGTTGGCATCTATTTTGGTTCCCAAAATCGATCTCGCCCCCTTTGTCTCTTGTACAAAAACCCTGCAAATTTCAAGCCCTAGCGTCGACTCGGCGCTGTCCAGATCAGGTGCCCTCCATTGCTATTGGGTCTCTCTCACTCAATCGCTTTCACTGCTTCGCAATCGCACACTCCAACCAGCCCTAGATCGTTTCCAGGAGACATAGAGATGGTAAAGTGTATCACGTGCACAGCACGTGAGCTGAATTAGCGGGTAGAATGAGTAGAGGGCAACTAATCCTCAAGTGCAGTTCACGTGAGATGAACATGGGGAAAATTGAGTGAACTGGCCACTAGGGATATGCCACGTCGGCGCTAGTTAGCGGTCACGTCAGCTTTTCCGTTAGATACTAAAAGTCCGATCAGTAATTTCTCACATTGATACACACATGCAAAGTTAGTACACTAAATTGTGCAAATTGAAAGTTCATACACCACATTGAAATTTGAGGCAAAGTTGGTGGCACTAATATGTAGTTTGCCCAACATAAAAATAAAAGAGAGTTGAAATTATCAAATCAACTGAGACAAGTGAGGACATTGCCATTAAAAGTATATCACGCCCCATAGAACAAATTGCTTAGTGTAAATGCATATTGGCAACCTACTCTCCAGGTACAACAATCATACCTCCTACAAGTATTTATGCACTCACAATACCCGAGAGATGTGAGTAGCATGGATTGCTCCTCGATTATATAGAAATTATAGAATTAGAAAACTTGAAAATTGAATTGCAGAACTTGATGAACTCGAGAGTAGAACTTGTGGAACTATTAGAGAAAATAAGAACTCAGAGATATCTAGTGAGCAAAAGAGAAAGTTGTGTGGCTTGGGATGATTTCTCAAGCTAGGGAGAGACCTCTATATATATTAGTCTGAAACAAAGCAGCTACTCAGAATTAAATGTATGTGTGTCGACCCTGCCCCCTCCATATATATTGTCTGAATTGTTAATGAACTTACCTTGTCGACTCTATGCGATTTAAAATTTCTATCAAGCATGAGTTCTATTACTCTTTCCGTCCTATAAAGATAGGCCATTTTGGTAACTTTTTTTTATCAAAAAATGTTTGTCCATTTTGAAAATTCAAATCATAATTTTTTTGAACTTCCAATTCTACCTTTTATTATTTCAATAATTGCCTTTAACACAAAACACAATAAAAAGTAGGAGGGTACTTTTGGAAAAATAAAGTTTTAATAAATGATAAGTTAATGAAATGATGGTTTTTCTTAAACTATATATTTTGTCAAAGTTGGCCTATAGGGACAGAGGGAGTACAAGGTATCGAGTCTATGAATCTATTCTTTGTTTTTTATTTGTGATTCAGTGGGTTGTCCTTGAATCTAGAAAGAATACGGAAACAGAAATAAAATAAGAGTCCACTTTGAATTCGAATGAAGAAATAATAAAAAATATTGTTTTGTTTCCAAATATCTCAATTGGTCAAATTTGAAGCAATTTATATATACTTATTGGTAAAGAAAAATAAATTGAAATAAAAATCATCATCCCTTTCATCTTGCTAACTCAATATCCCTATTATCATCTAAAATAATTTCCCTTAATTTCCTAGGAAATCTAGTTTCTTACACTGTAGTACCATTTACATTATAACTGTCATCAGTGGTAACATAATCAGTTTTGGACTCAGTAGAAAAGTTGTGACAGAAATTCTTCAAGAACAGAGCCTAGAGCTCTCATTTCTCTCCCTAGTTGAAGCAAGCTTGTTCTTCAAAACTCCAGATCTTAGTTATGAAAAAGCCAAATAAAGGAAGGAGTTATGCGAGCATTGGTCATAGATCATCCGTATAGGTTTCACCTCGTGAGGGTAGTAGTGGAGTCAGTGTTATAAAAGGCCATAGAGGCCTTTATTTGATCAAGTGTACAAATTAGTCCAAACCATAGCGGATCTTGTGCGCCCACGGTTTCAATTAGCACATGCGAGTGATTTTTTAAATGGATGTCATGCTAGACCGACCAACTTTGTCGTTAAATTTAAAATAATTTAAATATAAAAAAAATAAGGCAACTCCTCCTTACTGTTTGAAAAACAACAGGATTCTACTGTTTAGTGCTTAGTGTAAAATTTACAAATAGATAATAGAATTTTAGTTTTTTTGCTTTTAAAAAATCTCTTTCTCTCTCTATCTCTCGCCCCCCCCTTTACCAACAACAATAGTGAGGATTCATTGTTTTGACATTTAAACGGTGAAATTATTTTAACAAACTGAAACAATAAATTTATAAGAATAGAATCCAAAAATATAAGCTTTGTTGAAAACCGATGTATGTATTGCGAGTTATGAATTTTTAAAATTGGAAAACTAAAAAAACCAAATCTCTCACTAACTAAATGTGAAGTTGGTTAACAAATAGGTATCAATATTTTTTCATAAGTTTGAACCTGAGATCACTCACTTAATAAGTTAAAATTAAGAACACCATTAAGCTATCATGCTATCGGCAAAATGCATTGACTTATTGAGTTAGAAAAATACTTGATTGACTAATTGCTAATATTTTAACTATTTATGAACCTATTGTCAATTTTCCTCAAAAAAATAATTTAAAAAAAAACAGAATTTAGTTCAAAAAATTTCATTATTCAAATAGAGGATGGAACATATTAGAACTTTGGTCATTTTTAGATGGATTGATGACCAACATGTCATATTAAAGTAAACAATTCAATTGAGTTTGATAAAAGTTAGATTTTTGGTATTTTTTTAGGTGTTTATCCTAAATTAAAACCTTAAATACTGAAGCTTATAATTGAGCATTGATGACCAACAAATCATACTAACCCAAACAATTTGCTACAATCTCCATGTCCAAGATTCATGAATAATAATAATGGGCGACAAGCGTCCCACGACCACGAGGAGACGGTCCGAAGAGTACAAAATTTAGGCCAAACCTGTCCAACAACAAGCAGACCAAACCAGTTTTCAAAACATTGAACGGGGTTTAGACCAAACCACTTTATGGCATGAACATAAAGTTTAAATTACACTAAAATCAAGTGGATTGCAGTCTTAGCCTCTCAGGATTTAGTTCAAAATTTAGGGGTTTGTTTGGGAACTTTAAATATTAGATCAAAGTAGGTTTAATTTATAACTGTTATTTAGTTTTTAAATAAACTAACTCACAGTTAGTTTGAAAAAAAAAAACTGTGTTCATACCTTATTTTCAGAACAAAGTAGAACTGTTTAGCAAGAAAAATAAACTTATTAAACAATGTAAAATCAAAATTAATCAGACTTATCTTCAGTTGGCAAATTTTCAGGTTTTCCAAACAACCCTTAACTTTTTACGACTACTCCGAATAAAAACTTGTTAAACATTATTTGTAGGTTCAAATTCAAACGATATAAAAATTCAAAAAACACATGTACCCTTTGCATAGGAAATGCTCACCATACATATAAAAGGATAGAAGATATTCTATGATTGTGAGCGTTTAGGGTAAATTTTGTTTGACACTTTCAGCTCTATATTTATTAGATGATTCATTTAAATTTAAACTATTCATATCACATAAGATCCATCAAAATATATACGATACGTAAGATATAAATAATTCAAATTTCAATAAACTGTGCATACCATAAAAAGTATCCTCTCTCCTATATGGAAAAGGGTTCCACGTACCCTACAAATCCTTTCAAATTTCAGTAACACCTTAATCGACTGTGACCTTTTTCTTTGTATCTTAAATTGAGTCACATGGGTCGTGTGAGGAGCAACATGGATTCCCACATTTTTTTTTTAAATAAAAGAAAATATTATAATATTAAGTTTTTATCATTTTACCAACAAAAATAAGAATAAAATATTATTAAGATTGAATACATCGAACATAGCCAAAAAAATAAAAAAAAAAGCATGCAACATCTCCATATTTTACGGAGTACTACATATAAATCCAATCTCTCGAAATGGCATTTTTTCACGTAACCCTTTACAAAAAAAATAGTTACAATGTCTTACTCAAATAGTTTATAAATTGATCAATTAGTACTATTGTTAATCATTTGATCATGAAATTAGACAAAAAAAAGTTGTGGGATCACTGTTAATGCTACGACAACAATTGATGGTGATAGTAATTACTAAATTTATAAGGTATTTAAGAGAATATTGAAACAATTTTTTCTTTAAAGAGGTTATGTGAAAAATGAACAAACAATAATGGCGTTTTTTTTTTTCCCCTTAAAACTAGGAAATGTTAATTAGTTCTTATACTTTATCCTACTATGAGAGAATAAAAAAATAAAATTATGGTATCTATTGATTTGATTAAATCTTAAAAAATGAAACAACTCTTATTCTTTCGTAGTATAACAAAGGATAAGGTTAACTAGCATTTTCCTTTGTAATTTATCCAAGAAAATGAAAAAAAAAGGCAATTGATACAATCGAAGGAGCCTTCTCTTACAAAACCAGTCTCTTTTCGGTCAAACTTTCCATTTACACAATGGATGGAGCCTTGTGAACACGACTGCACACTTTGGCTTCAACCCTTTGATACACTTGAGAATGACAAACAAGAGGCAATAACCAGGAGGGAGAACAACTGAGAAAGCCAAGTTCGAATCAAGCGTTCTCCATTTCTTACGGTTGGTGGACTAACTGGGATTTTTTTTTTCTTTTTTTTTTTTTTTTTTTTGATAATCAGACTAACTGGGATTTAGTGATGGGGCAATGGTTTTTACTCTTTTCTTTACCCATATATAAATTTATTTTTATGTATTTTGTTATTTACTTTTTGACGGTCACGTACACATTTTGTAATATCCTGAATTTTAAAAATATAATATTTTATTATTTTTGGATGAGTCTATGATCCTATGTTATAAACCTCATCCAAGTACCATTCACTACACCTACAACCCAAGTGTCAGCAAACCTAAACTAAGCTGTCCTACCCAACACACCCATGTGCCTACTCTACTCTCTATTCCTACGCACCTCATCACTTTAGCCCTACGCCTGCACATCCCATCCTCCTTCCAGCCTTTTCTTGTCTTTATCTTCTGTGATGGAATAGAACGGTCGAATAATGTCAGGGGGGGAAGCCAGGCATAGCCCAGAGACGGCGGACCCTGAAAATTTGAAAATTTTTTTTTTTCCTAATATTTTTCCTACCCAGTTTCAACTTTATTGAATTTACTTATAAAAATAATATTAAAAAAAAAGTTACTTTTGCTCTATAACTAAAAGAAAATAATAAAAAAAAGAGAAGATCGGAAGTTGTGAGCATGTTAGCCTCTTAAATAATGTTTAATTTCACATCCCACTCACTTACGCATGCAACATAATAAAATAAAAAAAAATGGAAATTACCAAAAAGATTCGCCTCTGTTGCAGTAATCCCTCTTGGGAATTACTCTTAACAAACTAATTACTGACTTCATTATAAACCATTAGAAACAAAAACAAGTTGATAGTCAAAACATCCACAATTCCATGGAAACGTAGAATTAATCGGTAATTCCCAAAAAAAATATATATATATATATATAGGAGTATATATTGGCAAGTAGGCAACCCATCACTGAAACGTTAATGGCTTCTGCCCTGTTCCCCATTTCCCCTCACCGCTAGTCTCTTCCAGGTTCGGCGCTTTTACAGGCTACAACCATACCCTGAGAGCTAGACCCCCCCCCAAAAAAAAAAAAAAAAAAAAAAAAAAAAGGGGAAAAAGCCATCCTTTGAGAGCTCTATCCTGCCCGGCCACAAAGAGAAACTAAGTCACTGAGAAAGAGAGGATGTAATCACCCTCTTCAACAGGCCAGCAACCCCCAACCCAATCACTTGTTGTCTTACACTCTTACCTGTTATAGTTCTCTCCATGTTCTTTGTTTCTTGATCATTCTATTTGAAACTAGGGTTTAAAACCGTTTATGGTTTATCATTTATTATTGTGGTTGCAGACTTGTAGTCCTTTGACCTTTTGTGAACAATGATTTGCTTGTTTACATTTTGATTTGGTTTGATGATTTATCATTAACTCTCAAGTCTCAAGGCCTCAACAAATTACCAACCATGAGCCAACAAGGTATGTTAAATTGAAATTACTTTTCTTTGCTAAAATTGAGAAAATGATTAGAAATTTTTGAAATTGAAAAATAATTAGTGAATTAATATGGATGTTCAATTGTTGATTGATATTGATGTTAGGGTAATATTGATGTTGATGATTTAATATAGATTTTAATTAATTAAATTATTGAATTATTGATGTTAGAGAGCATTTTCTGCTATGAAGAATGTAAAGAATTGATTGCGTAACAAAATGGGAGATCAATTGATGAATGATAGCTTAGTTGTGTATATTGAGAAAGGGACATTTGATAATGTTAATAATGAAGCTATCATACAACACTTTCAAAATATGAGACCTCGTCGTCGAAGAGAATTGTGAATGTATTCATTTGAAATATTGTTTATCCAATATGAACGAAGTATGAATTTTTGCAATTTTGTCTACCTCAAAATAACAAGATAAAATAAATTTTTTGAACAAAAACGTCTTTTGATGAGCTTTCTATATATATACACGTGTGTGTATGGGTATATGCTGTACTATACGTATAGAGTATGTAGATATTCATATTTTCATAAGTTGGGTGCGGTGTTTATAACCTTATTCCATGTTTTTGGGGTCAAGAAACAATGTGGTGGTGTTGGTTTGGAGAAAAATGAACATAACTTAATATTTTGAAAAATTACAGATTTTTGGGTTGTGAAACCCGAACCTTTGAGCCCCAAAACCCATGTGTCATGATGTGCTTTTGTATGAACCATTTATATATTCTTGTAGAGGGTTGAACAAGCTTTAAAATGGCTTTTGAATCGCTTGATTTGGCCAAGCAATGAGTGAGATAAGTTAGAGAGAAGTTGGCAAAAAACTCACAAAAAACCAAACGGATTCTCAGATTCAAGCCGTGGGAGGTTGAAGATGAGTTATGAAATTATAATCCAGTGTGGGTGGGCTCACCCATACCCACCGTGTTCTCATGCATTTGAGTACCTTAGGTTAACCCAATTGACTCCAAATTTGATGGACGGATTCATCTTGATCAGTCCTACTATGCGAGACCTTTGGTTGACCACTTTGATCACAGTTTGACCAACTTTGACTTTTGGATTATTTTCTTTTTTTTAAAATTTCAAAAAATACCAAATAAATTCCAGAAATTAAAAAAAATTTCCAAAAAATAGGAAAATGGTTTCAAAAATTATATTGACATTTCAATACCCATGTTGGCCAGTTTGACTGTATTTTGACCACGTTTAATCTTTTTACCAATATCCTATTTTCTCGAAAAATATCGTAAAATGGTTGGAAATTTCCAGAAATTATAGAAGGTATTCTAAAAACTATTTTGACCTCTTGGAACATTAGCTTGACCCTAGAGAGGCCTTGGATAATTAATTTGAGCATACTTTATTATTTTATTTGATATGGAAACCTTAAATATTATGCATATGCATTATCACTAGATTTTGGATGGTCCTTGGGAGGACCTTAGGGCGCATTAGCATTGCATTGGCATCATTGGCGTTGTCACAAGTGAAGACTTGGATTTGGCTTTGCAAGCGAACCGAGGTAGGAAATGTGACTCTCTTCTTATGATATAATGTGTTTTATCAAGTATGTTTTTATACACCAATGATGAATTTTAGTTTTAAATTAAAAATATGATACATAGAATATAGCATGACGTTTGGTGACATTTAATTGTGAAATTGAGGCATATTAATTATGGCGAAATGATTACTTTATGAAAACTGCTTAGAACATGTTATTAAGAAATATTGTTTAAAACCATGCCTCACATGATTATGAAATGTTTTTGGATTTATGTGGATATTTGGTTCATGATATTATTTTGTGGAGACTACGGGTCTCAGATTATATCACGCGAGTTAGGGCCTACGGTCCTTGGTTGAGAATACTCCCAAAAGTAAGCAAGTACGGATCATGGGCCCTTAGGTAAAAGCCCCAGAACCCTCAAAGAAGAACGCCGTGCAGGTGTTGGGTATTTACGTGCTTGGCTGGCGCCAAAGGCTAGTTAGCCTGAAAGTCAACGACGGGTGATACAATTCTTGACCTCCTGTTTTGGTGTAAGAACGGATGTTGGATCAACCATGGTTTTGGAAACGATGTTTGGATATGAAATAAAAACCCACACGTGATTTATTAGAAAACATGTATACTACTTTGTGATTTTAGAACTGTTTACTTTAATATCCTATGTATCAACATTATATTATTAGTTGAGAGGTCACATATATTCCTATTGGGCTTCGTAGCTCATTCCAGTATTCCACGCAAATTCTTAGGTAGAGATTGAGGGTTCGCTGCGGGCAAACGTGTAGTCGTATGGATTTGAGGTTGAACCTTGGGATGACATGATAGCATGGTCTTGGATATTTTTATTTGCATACAGTGTCAAGTACATGGGCATTATCATTATCATTGCCCCGTGAATATTTTGGGATATTCAGTCTTAACCTATATATTAGGGATGTTGGTATTAATATTTTGGGTTCATGTGAACACTTGATATTATGGGCATGATGTATGAGCATGACATTTCATATTATTTTGTTTGGATGTTAATGATGAGTTAGTATAATCTTTATTTCTTAAGTTATTAAAAAAAAAAAAAAAAAAAAAAAAAAAAAAAAAATACACGTGGATCTTTGATTAAGTCTTCTACTAAATTTTTATCCTCTGATTTGTCTACATGTATACCTTTCCACATTAACTTTTCAACACTTGGACCCTCCGGGTCGGGGTGTTACACACTTGATCAAAAATTTAAGTGTTAGATTTGAGATTTGTGAGTCTTATTCTCCTTACCCAACTGTTATTTCTCGCAGGTGTAACATACATACTAAGGGGTCTTTCCATTTTGCCTATCAAAAAAAAGAGGTCTTCCCATTTTATGTGAAGGACTATACATGGCGTGGTTGGACATTAAAAATCAACTCTCGGGACCACCTGAAGAGGATACTGACATTTTGGCGACACTGAGATTTAGTTTTGCACACTTGCCACCCGATTTGCAGAAATGCTTTGCTCTCTGCGCAATCTTTTTCCCAAAAGGTTGTAAAATTAAGAAGGCGGAGTTGATTCAGTTGTGGATAGAGGCAGCATTTATTAAGTCATCAGGGAGGAGAACTTTGGAGGATATTGGGGAGGAGTATTTTAAGACATTGTTGAATCGGAACTTCTTTCAAGAAGAAGAAAGGGATGCCTATGGCAACATTACAGGTTGCAAAATGCACGATCTGATGCACCATCTTGCACAAAACGATGTGGTCAAATTCCTTGGGAAAGCTAAGAAATTTATGGTACCTTGATTTGTCTCAGAGTGATATCACAATGCTCCCCGATTCTGTCTGCGACCTACCAAAATTGCAGACACTAAAACTTAATTATTGTACGCGTCTTACGCAACTGCCCAGAGATATTTCAAAATTGGCTAGTACGCTTAGACATCTTGAAAATCGCAAATGTAACCGCTTGAACGGCATGCCGTCGGGGATTGGACAATTGACTTCTATTCAGACCTTACCACTCTTTGCTTTGGACACTGAAGGAGCAGGGCTGAGTGAGTTGGGAGCCCTAAACAACCTCATGGGTCATTTGTCGATTACAAATCTTGAAAAGACAGGAAATGCAACTTCAGAATCCGGGAGACTATACTTGGCAGGGAAAGACTGCCTTCAAACCTTGAAATTATGTTGGGAGAATGATAAAGGGAATGGAGATGAGGATGCTGCATTGTTTGAAGGCCTCCGACCAAATCGTACTCTGAAAGGGTTGCATTTATGGGGGTATGGTGGCGTCGCATTTCCAAATTGGATGGTTGACATGGGAGAGTTGCTCCCATATTTAGTTGAAATTGTTTTAGAGGACTGTCCAAACTGTAAGTGTTTTCCGCTGTTTGCTGATCTCCGTTATCTCAAGGTGCTCAAACTTTCAGTTTTAAATTCCCTCGAGTACATTGACATTTATATTAGCGACCCTCTTCCTCCTCCTCCTTCTTCTTCTTCTCAATTTAAAGACCATACCCCAATTGGGGCAGCAGAATTGTTCCCATCTTTAAAAGAAGTCTACCTTCAAAATTTGCCCAAGTTGAAGGAATGGAGGAGCGCAGTAGTTGTGGCTAATGGTAGAAAAGCGAAGGCAGAGATAGTAGCAGAGCAACCAAAACATTTGTCGTCACCCGAAAATCTTTCCAAATTGATTATTCAGAACTGCCCGGAATTGACATCCATACCATTCCATCCGGATGTTGAAGAATTGAAGCTGATTAAGGTCGGTAGGGCGCTAATACAACAGTCAATGGCTGTGGCAGCACCAATAAGCCCAACAACAACAGCAACCTCTTCACTTCCCCTTCCTTCCTTTATCACTCTTCCCAAATTAAAGTCTCTGGAAATCAGTTTTTGCAGAGACCTGGAGTCTCTACCGGAGGGATGGTTGGAAAATCTTACTTCGATGGAGTGCCTCGTGATTAAGTTTTGCGATAACCTGGAGTCTCTATCAGGAGAAACACACCATCCCACCAGCTCTGGCTCGAGAATTTTGAAGGGAAAACAGCTTGATTCGACAAGAAAGGATAATAACTCAAATGGCTTTAGCAACCTCCGCACTCTGCAGCTTTTTGAACTTCCCAAGTTAACATCTCTCCCTGAGAGGCTTCAACACGCTAGAGAGTTAAAGGAACTCTCCATTTGTTTCTGTGGTAGTTTAGTGACACTGTTGGGGTCGCTAGAAAATGTCAGATCACATCAGTCACTTGCTATACGTCAGTGCAACAAATTAACATCTCTTCCTCGAGGGATGCAACAACTCACTGCCTTGGAGACACTGAAAATTTTAGAATGCCCAGAGCTTAATTTTTCAGATAAAGAGAATGATAAGCCCGGCCTTAGAAGCCTTCGTTGGATGCAACTTTCACATCTTCCAGAGTTGGTGTCCATCCCTGAAGTGCTTCAACATGCGAAGGCACTGGAAAATCTTGAAATCACGTCGTGTCATGGCCTGATGAGCTTACCGGACTGGTTGGGCAATCTCACATCACTTCGGCAAATTAAAGTTTCCTACTGCGACAAATTAGAGTCCCTCCCAGAAGCGATGCGTGGTTTAAGTGCATTACAAGTACTTTCCATTTGGAGTGCCACTACCTAACAGAAACATGTCAAGAGGAAATTGGGAAGGATTGGCCAAATATATCTCAAATCCCATGCGTTTTTCTTGATGGGAAGAGGTTGAGATCGAAGGAATCCTCCTCAACTTCACTTCCATGGGTTTGTATATCTCCTTGATTCTCATTAATCCTTCCTAGGCTATTCTATTCTATTCTCCACTGATTTCTCCAGTGACTATACAAAGTGGCCAATTTCCCAATTGATTTTATTTTATTTTATTTCATATCCTTTTTTTGAATGCAGAAGTGAGGAGAACCGCAGTCATAATGAAAGAATGAAGAGTTCAGCAGTTGGTATATTTTCAATCTTTGTTGAATTGGCTGTTCTATGTAAAACAATTGACAACAAACAGAAAAGGTAATTATATATCCTGTTACTTATATTGTTCTTTCCATGATCATTAACGCTTTGTTTGGTTCTTGAAAATGGCAATGGAAAGGAATAGATTTAAGCCATTAGTAGTATGTAAAATTTGTTGAGTTATTTAATTTCAAATTGGATACGTACCCTAACAGGCCCTTAAGCAATGCATTTTTTATTTTTATTTTTTTCACAATATATTGGCAACAAATTTTCGAACTCCATTTGATTCCTTCCTTAGGAAGTAGCATGGACGCATGGTGGAGAGCCTTATATGTGATTGTTCAATTCAAGTACGTTTTACTAGCCCTGTCCCATTCCCTGACTGCTATGTACTGCGTATGTCAATTTCATGATCCAAATCCATCACATGATCTCTAAGGCTATGTTTGATTAGCTACAATGGAATGGATGGAATGGAATCATATTTTAATTCATTCCAAACAGTATGCTGCTAATTAGATGAGGTAATTTAAATGAGAATAAAATCAAACGGAGTATTTGGACAGCTATTTCAAATCTCTCTCAATTTCAAACTACTTTAAGCATGGAATCAAATTTCATTCTCATCCATTTCATTCCAAGTAAACAAACATGGTTCACCCTTGCTCCGCATTCCACCCACATTAGCAGCCTAGATTATTTGGAAGTGAGGTGGTATGATTGGGTACCCATCCATACAAGAACCAATGAGCCCAACTAACAGAACCTCCAGTTTTGTGAATATATCCATGAATATCTGAGATTCTTAAAGGGAACCCAGAAAGAACTATAGACCTGTGTCCGTTTTTAGACTTTCCTAAATAGGGGTGTTAAAAGGCCGGGTATCCATACTTCACTGTGGGTGCCATAGCCCATAGGTTCCATATCCACACACAGGTAGCGGATATGGCTAATACTTGTGATGGCAGTCATTTAATTTGGAATCATTTATTTATTTATTTTGCATTACATGGGAGGTAATTGACTCCTAAATCTAAGACTATCCTAACCCCAACTAATGTGGGTATCACCGTTAGACCACAAGAACTAGTGGTGAAGTTCTTTGAATCTTTGATGGACAAATGTTGTCCTCTTATTCCACCTGTGATGACCCTTTTATGGGGAAGCTGGGTAATTGATTAAGATAATTAGATTGGGCGTTGAGTCGCATGGTTGCATCATGACATGACATGACATTTATGAGCATATCCTAACTAACATGATTATTTTGTCATTTCGTATATCATCATGCTATGGTTTTTTATTATGAAAATTATATCTACTTAGCTTTGCTCATGCCTATGTTATTTGACCATCTTTTGCAGAGAATGGTAGTACTGGAGAGACCTCGCCTTGAGACTTGGAATCGTTCTTATATTTGGATTTAATTTATGTTACCTATGGAACAATGTTTACTTTTGAATTTGGAATCATTCTTATATATGTTTTGATTTAATTTATGTTACCTTTGGAACAATGTTTACTTTTGGATTTGTACCAGTTACGTTTCCTTGGCCTATGACCCAGGACATGTAACTTAAAGGGGGATGACTTCGATATTTTGAGAATGTATGTTTTCATTTCATATAGATTATGATGTGTGTGATGATATTATAAATGGATGATAATCATGTATTTTGATAGATTGTTCAAACAGGTTCTAGGTTTTATGTACGTTAGTATGTCCCAATTATAGATGGGTCATGCTGAAATATTTAATAATCTTAAATGTTTTTCTGAAGTCATCCATCCTAAATTAGTTTTTTTTATAGTTGCTCAACAAAATACCCCATCCCTCATGTTATTTTATAAAAATTCTGCTTTTACAATGAGAGATTTAAACCTTAATTTTGTTAAATTATTATTTAGTTTTGCAAAGTAAAGGGACTAGATGCTATAAAACATACAAATAAAAGAGAGTTGAACTAATCAAATCAAATGAGACAAGTGAGGACATTGCCATTAAAAGTATATCACGCCCCATAGAACAAATTGCTTAGTGTAAATGAATATTGGCAACCTACTCTCCAAGGTACAATAGTCATACTTCCTATAAGTATATATGCACTCGCAATGCCTAAGAGATGTGAGTAGCACATATTGCTCCTCAATTATATAAAAATTATAGAATTAGAAAACTCAAAAATTGAATTGCAAAACTTGAAGAACTCAAGAGTAGAACTTATGGAACTATAAGAGAAAATAAGAACTCAAAGAGATATCTACTGAGCAAAAGTAGAACTTTATGGAACTATAAGAGAAAATAAGAACTCAAAGAAATATCTAGTGAGCAAAAGATAAAGGTGTGTGGCTTGGGATGATTTCTCAAGCTGGGGAGAGACCTCTATATATAGTAGTCTGAAACAAAGCAGCTGCTCAGAATTAAATGTATGTGTGTCAACTCTGCCCCCCCTCCATATATATGTGTGAATTGTTAATGAACCCACCTTATTAATTGGCTCTATGCGATCTAATACTTCTATCAAGCATGAGTTCTATTACAAGGTATCGAGCCTATGAATCTATTCCCTATTTTTTATTTGTGATTCAGTGGGTTGTCCTTGAATCTAACAAGAATATGGAAATAGAATAGAATAAGAGTCCACTTTGAATTCGAATGAAGAAATAATAAAAAATATTGTTTTGTTTCCGGATACCTCAATTGGTCAAACTTGAAGCAATTTATATATATTTATTGGTAAAGAAAAATAAATTGAAACAAAAATCATCGTCTCTTCCATCTTGGTAACTCGATATCCCTACTATCATCTAAAATACTCTCCCATAATTTCATAGGAAATCTAGTTTCCCACACTATAGCATCGTTTACATTATATAAATACGCTATATTTACTGCATATAGCACTCAATAACGGGTCTAAGGACATACCTTAAGCGGAAGAGACCCGAGGATGTTTGTCGTGGGTTGTTACAAGCTCCACGTAGTCGCTGCACGAATGGTTGCTCCTCTACTGCGAGTCTAACTTCCGTGTATGCTCATCAATGTCGTGATAGCCGTAGGGATCGCTACTAGAATCCTCCCACATAATCCACACTACCAAGTCCACTAGGCAGCAATGGTGATCCTAGAGAGAGAATACTAGAGAGAGAACAATGGAAGCTGCTGTGTTCTGTGTTGTGGTGTGTCTCAATCACTAAGAGAGACATTCAATATATATGTGTGCCCCTATTCCACAGTCCAAACCCTAGCAGGAGTTGGTTTCCAAGTGCAATTAGGAAACCTAATGGAATAGGGGACTTAACCATTGGGTCCAGCACCCACACGTGGGTGGACCATGGGTTTGGGTCACAACCCAATGACCCATATTTTTAACATCTCCCACTCGCCCACGTAGGGTGAGTTATCTCCATAATTTCTCTATCTCTCAATATTCATCTCCTCATACAGGAAATGGAGCGTGCGACCTCACGAGAAGAACATACAACTACAGGAGCGCAAATGTTAAGTATCACCAAACTAACAAGAACGCATCACTCGAAAGTATCTCGCATATGCCCTAGACAATTCATAAAACACCGAATAAGCACTCTCTAATCCCTCATATAAACATAAAAGCAGTGCTATATCCCACATATGTAATGTACCCATGTCTCATATTGTAACAAAATACGACATAGACGCTGCGCAGCTAATGAGTCACAAAACATGGTGTAGTATCAAATCGTCTTCCCTAAGCCCTCCTGCCAATTCAATTCAACTCAACCGCTTTCCTAGACATGCCCCCATAAGACCGAATTGTTTCCTGGCCTTTGGAAAACATGCTAAAGTAGCGTCATCAAGCATCCTTTTCATGACATAGTCTCAGGTCAAAAAGGGTATAATGTTGGATCATAGCGATCTATGTGGCTCACACAGTGATGAAGCAGGGATCCATTCATCACTCCTACCATCGGTCGACATAAAGCACATACAGTATGAAATGTATGCTATGGCGTTTAACTCATAAACATGAGCATGTCACTATAAGTAAAAGCAAAAGAACGCTATAAGAATCTTAGTCCAATCGCTACTCAAGCGCCTGACCTGAGTTTTGCAGCCCAGTCGCTCTTTCAGCGCCTGTCTGTAATCTCACATTCGGCTATTAAGCGGGCTACATAGAGTTTGTGGAAAAACTCCATGATCGATCTAATAGAGATCTTATCTTAGCTCAATCTAAGGCGACATATAATATAGCAACTGTATATCTTGCTCGTCAACTAGGCGCCAAAGATATAAATGTCTCATCTTGCTCGCTAACTCAGCGCCAAGGTGAATCACCCGTGTGAGTGGGTTGATTCAAGCCCGGTGACATTACAAAGATGTGTGTACAAATGATATAAACAACCCATGAACTAAAACAAAAGGAATAAATATCATATCTCAATAATAATAATGTCAATCACAAATATAATGTCTGAGCACATCAAATCCTACGAAGTCCCATTCTCCTCATATGAGAAGGGAAAACATTTCTAGCAATTAGCTTAATCAAAGGATTAGCCACTATAGTGCTAGTGGAGATATGACTCAAGACCTCTTCCCTTTTGCGCAACCATATCTTAAATGTAGTTCAAAATAATTGGGATCCATTCGCATACTCTAGGACTGATACACAATCAGACTTACAATCTCCTCATGAGTTGTAAAGCCTAGACATTGCAAAGATCAACTCAACCAAGCAACTTCCCGAACAACCGCTTAGCAATCTAATTCTTCGACTTCCACTAAGGATAAGGCAATGCGAGTCTGCTTCATACCACAATAAAAGCATATTCACCTCCAAAGATAAACACATAACTTGAGGTGGACTCAAGCACATCTCTAAAACAGCCTAATCTCTATCGCTATAACCTCTTAGTCTTGAGTCTCCACAATGGTGACCTAGGACAAGGTCAGCGGTTCCACACAGGTATCGAAGAAATCTAATCGCTACTATCCATAGTGCGGGTTCAAAGAAACTCTAATAACAACCACTAATAATATAGATCGGATGTCTGGACGCGTACATAACATTGCGTACTACAGATCTCCTATAGCAACTACATATGGCGTTGTGGACAGGTGATTCTTTTCTTCATAAGTTTTAGGAAACTAGTTTAAGATTAAGGTACAGCTCTTTTGAATTGGAGTGTCAATGGGTTTGGAGTTATACATGCGAAAATATTCAAGAATCTTCCTAATGTAAGTCTCTAGAGACAAACCGGGGAGGTTCTCTAAACGATTTCTAACAATCTTAACTCCTAACACACAATTTGCTTCACCCATGTCCTTTATTTCAAAGTAAAGAACAACCACTCTTTAGTGGCGACTAAAGTCTCCATATCATTCCTAGCTATAAGAACGTCAGCAACATACAATGGAAAAATAAGGATATTTTCCTTGGACCATTAAAGATACACGCAATGTGTTCAATCATCCTAAAGCCCACAGTGGTAATAGAATCATGAATCTCAAATATCATTGCCTAGACGTTTGTTTAAGGCCATGGATGGAACAGTGAGCAAACACATTTTGCGCTCTGGTCCTTTGACCTTAAAACCCACATTGGTTAATCTATAAAGATAAAAAACCCACTGGTTGATCCATAAAGATTTTTCTGTCTAGTTCTCCATTGAGAAATGTCATCTTAACATCCATCTACAAAAAATCCAAAATCCATTTATGCGATAATAGCTAGGATCCGGCGAATAGAGCCAAAACTCACCACTTAGGGAGAATGTCTCTACATAGTCAATACCCACACATTAGGTATAACTTTCTGCCACACTGTGCGCCTAATACTTGTCAATTGAATCATCTACCATTGTAGAAAATCAACTAACTCCTAAACCTATTCCTATCTATCAAGCTCATCTCATCTTGCATAGCAGTTATTCACTTATCTCTAGCATGAGAAGAAAGCGCTTTCTCATAGAAAGTCGACTCATGATCTTCTCTAGAAGCACATAGGAAGGAATCCCCTTCAATCTCAAAGTGATGATGGGGAAAGTTTCCATATTTGCTCCTATACATTTAAGAACTTTAGTGGTTTTGCAGGACACTTTCCTGCAGAATACTTTGTGGGACACTCGGACACTCCCACTATCTTCAACGACTATAAGACGATGAACTAATTCCCCACCTCGCTCGAAGATGGTAAGACGTCTTCCCACTCCTCTTTCTCATAAAGGTTAAGATTCTTACTAATGTAGCCTATGCTAGTGAAATCATTCTTTTAATGAAATCAACATTACGCGACTCTATGTCAATAATTTCTCCATCAAGATGTTCATCGTACATCAAATAACCTTTTGAGCTTTCAAAGAAAATTTTTTTAAAAAGTTTTAAAAATGTGCTTTATACCTTTAGGGTTAAGCTCCTCACACTCATGGAGAGCGATGTGAATAAATCTGCTGACCTTCTAAAGGCGCGAATGCCCCACAGATTGGGTTTTTCGCTATGCCATAACTCATAAGAGGTTGAAGAAAATAATTGATCAAGAAGGCACTTTCATAAGTATGTAGGCAGCAGTCATAAAAAGTATCCCCCTAAAAGAATAGAAGGGGTTGACTTGCGCCATCATCTATCTAGACATATCTAGAAGTGTTCTATTCCTATTCTCCGCTACACTATTATGCTGCGAAGTGCCAAGAATATAGCGTTATCTGCGTATCCTCTTTTTCTCAGACAGTCCACTGAACTGATCAGATAAGTATTCGCGTCCTTGACATCGCGCATAATTATCGATCAAAAATGAGAAAATAAGAGTCGCCAGAATGTGCCTCAACGTACATAGGTTCGCAAATGTCTAAGTGAACTAACTCTAGCGATCAAGAAGCTATAAGGCGGAAAAGAATCGTATAATTATCTCTAAAGTGAAATAGTTCTTAAACAATACCATCATAAAGATCCAACCTTTTACTTCTAAATAAAAGGATATCCAAAATCTAAAAAAATGCTTAATCTGGTAGTAGATTGAATTAATTATTAAGCACATAAAATATGTGGTGTAGAAGTAATATGCGCCCTATGCGCAGTTGGAGTTTAGTCAAACCAACTCCAAGAAGTTCTACACTTGTGCTATTACCCAAATACCTTATGGGTGCCAACTCAAAAAATGTGGCAATAATCTACTAGCCGTACTCCATCTCATAATACATATTTAGTTGCTCCCGTATTTCAATCCACACAAGAATAAAATAGGCAACTAAACTATGATCACATGCCCAAAGCAGATAGAGTTTGCTGAAAAGGATGCCTACTTTGACTCAGTGCAATTACGAGCAAAGTATCTCAACTTTTCACAGTTATAGCACATTATTTTGGGTAACCTTTATTATCCTTTATAATTGGGCAGTACACATACTTCCCAATTAAAATCAATAAATACGCTGCTTAATACAGTAAAGCGCGTATTGCAATCTATCTCAAAACAAGGATGGAAGGCCTTAACACAAAATTAAGGCGGTATAGGGTCATATACCCATTCACAGGTTAGATCATTATACTGGTCAACATATCCAGGAGCACTTGCTCAATGAAAAATATTATTTAAACTATTTCAACTTTAAAGAAATATCCAAAAATAAACCATGTACAATAATAATATTTCCCAAAATGAAATCCAAACTGCTGATAAAAGTATCCAAAATCTTATAATGCTTTAACAGAAAGTAGATTACGCTAAATCCCAGGCACATAAATCTCATTATGTAGAAGTAGAATGCGCAACATGCGCAACCGAAGCTTCTTCACTAGTGTCGTTTCACATGTAAATTGTATGTGTGCCAGGCAGAACGCAACGATAATCTACTAACCGAAAGCAATCCTCAGATGTTGCCACATTTCCTTGGCATTTGGGTAGTTCTCATACTCCCCAATAAGATCATCATGCATGCACGTCATCATAATATAACGTGCACAACGATCTTTCATCATCCAATTTTGGTAAACTAAAAGGTTACTTTGATACTTGGCAGCATTGGTGACCCCATCCTCAATTTTTGGGGCTACCATGGAATTGGACAAAGTCTCAACTAAACCCAGCTCATTCAGGAAGTACTTTATATCTCTTTGCCATATGTCGTAGTTGATCCCATTTAGCTTGTCAATGTTATCATATATCGCATCTATGTGGTTGTTTGCCATCACTACATTCAAGAATTGTGCAAGGGTTGACATTTTTATACACACATCCATTATTTATTCAGAAAACCCGATTGGAAAAACATTATCCCTCCCTACAAATCGAAATCGAAAAATATTGCTATTGCTCATAATCATCTCCCAATTATGTAGGTTAGGAGTATATTTTCCAATCGTTTTTCGAACAAATACGCATATTACCCACAGTATTATAACAATAATAACGATAACATGCTCCACATAAACACACGGATTCCCATATGGAATCATTTGGTAAATATTAGAGCCTATGATAAGAAAATTTCATAGCATAATGCGTGTCGCGAAAACACATCCCCTTATATAATTCCTCCAAAAAAAAAAAAAATATATGGTACATAAATCAATACATTACATTCCCAAAAATCCTAATACAATGGATCTACTGCAATGAATAAATAAATGGGGATGCCGCGCCACACATTATGCCTCAAGGAATATCTTATACATAGAAGGCAAATAAACATAAGCTCTATCATATTTTACCAAAAATCCATCCATTTAATCCTATAACTATCATGCTAACACATATTAAGCAATTGATCTATTAAATGGATGATAGGGCCATGCTCAAACACATAAGGAGCGTGCCAATGGGTCTCATAAAGCGGGTAAAATGTTGGCGGCAATCTAATTGCGCAACGTAATAAGAATAATTAATTACACAAATTAATTAATTAATTACCGCATGTAATTAATAGATGCACAGTTAATCCACGTCGCGTGACTCTCCCCGTGACACAAAAATACTCCCACATGCTCAAATAATAAAAATACAGCCTCTGGAAATTTTAATTTTGCATATAATAATATTATTTAATTTTTCGATAAAGAAAAACACTAAAAATATAGTAAAATAAAAAATCCAGAAGCTATGGTGGGAGGTGCAGCACACCACAGTGTAGAATAAGCCCCAATCATAATTCTACAATTTTCCAGGAAGCCAAACACCCCCTCATGCGCCCCCACGCGCGCGAGTGGGGTGGTTTTATAGTGATTTTCTCAATATTTAATTAAATAAATTTTTTTTGTTACTTAAAAAATAATTTAAAAATTACCATAAAATCAGAAATAAAAGTTTTATGAATTTAGGAAAAAACGGCACGTGAATCGGAGTTATACAGCCTCTACACTCTCTCGCACTCTCCAGTAGGCGAGAGTGGGCTTTGCTGAGAAAGCACTGTTCATCTTCTTCCTCAAGCCTATTCGAACCAGTTTCGAATGTTCACGGGCCCAACTTCGCGGGCTCATAACTTTCACATACAATATCGGATTTGCGCAAATTGTATGTCTACGGAAAGCCCTCGCGACTTAGTTTAATAACATACCAGATTTATTCAATATTAACAAATCTAGGTGCATCAAAAATTAGCCCAAAGTTTTGGAAAAACCACAATTTTCAAAACTAAAATTTGCGTTTTCTCTCAAAATACACGTCCGTTTCTCACGAAATTTTGCAGGCATGTTCCTCACACATAGGAGAACACGTCCATATAAAAATTTTGGGTTAAAAACCACTTTTGAAAAACGTTTTTAAATGACCCATAAATTGTATTTTAGAGAGAGAATGCAAACCACGCGATAATAGGGCGAATCAACAACCACAGGCTCTGATACCAATGTAAATACGCTATATCTACTGCATATAGCACTCAATAACGGGTCCAAGGACATACCTTAAGCAGAAGAGACCCGAGGATGTTTGTCGGTTGTTGTTACAAGCTCCACATAGTCGCTGCACGAATAGTTGCTCCTCCACTGCGAGTCTAACTTCCGTGTATGCTCATCAATGTCGTGATAGCCGTAGGGATCGTTACTAGAGTTCTCCCACATAATCCACACTACCAAGTCCACTAGGCAACAATGGTGATCCTAGAGAGAGAATACTAGAGAGAGAACAATGGAGGCTGCTGTGTTCTGTGTTGTGGTGTGTCTCAATCACTAAGAGAGACATTCAATATATATGTGTGCCCCTATTCCACAGTCCAAACCCTAGCAGGAGTTGGTTTCCAAGTGCAACTAGGAAACCTCATGGAATAGGGGACTTAACCACTGGGTCCAGCACCCACACGTGGGCGGACCATGGGTTTGGGTCACAACCCAATGACCCATATTTTTAACACATTACAATTGGCATCAGTGGTAACATTATCAGTTTTGGACTCAGTAGAAAAGTTGTGATAGAAATTCTTCAAGAACAAAGCCCAGGGCTCTCATTTCTCTCTCTAATTGAAGCAAGCTTGTTCTTCAAAACTACAGATCTTAGTAATGAAAAAGCCAAATAAAGGAAGGAATTATGTGAGCATTGGTCATAGATCATCCGTATAGGTTTCACCTCGTGAGCGTAGTAGTGGAGTCAGTGTTATAAAAGCCCATAGAGGCCTTTATTTGATCAAGTGTACAAATTAGTCCAAACTATAGCGGATCGTGTGCGCCCACAGTTTCAAGTAGCACATGCGAGTGATTTTTTAAATGGACGTCATACTAGATCGACCAACTTTGTCGTGAAATTTAAAATAATTTAAACATAAAAATAATATTAACAAAAAAAAAAAAAAAAAAAAAAAAACTCCTCCTTACTGTTTGAAAGACAACAAGATTCTACTGTTTAGTGCTTGGTGTAAAATTTACAAATAGATTATGGAATTTTAGTTTTTTTGCTTTCTAAAATGTCTCTCTCTCTCTCTCTCTCCCCCCCCCCCCCCCTTTACCAACAATAGTGAGGATTCGTTGTTTTGACATTTAAACGGTGAAATTATTTTAACAAATTGAAACAATAAATTTATAAGAATAGAATCCAAAAATATAAGCTTTGTTGAAAATTGATATATGTATCGCGAGTTATGAATTCTTAAAATTGGAAAACTAAAAAAACCAAATCTCTCTCTAACTAAACCTGAAGTTGGTTAAAATGGTGTGCTTGCTAAGTGCTAACAATAAGGTAAACCAAGAGTTTTTTATTGTATTTTTTTTTTCTTAATTCAATCCAAACTTATTAATATCAATAAATTGATATCAATACTTTTTCGTAAGTTTGAATCCAAGATCACTTACTTAATAAGTTAAAAGAACATCATTAAGCTATCATGCTATCGACAAAATGCATTGACTTATTAAGTTTGAAAAGTACTTGATTGACTAATCGCTAATATTTTAACTATTTATGGACCTATTGTCAATTTTCCTCAAAAAATAAAAAAAACAATTGACTTCTACTACTACTCTTAGACATCTTGAAAATCGTAAATGTAACCACTTGAACGGCATGGCGTCTGGGATTGGCCAATTTACTTCCATTCAGACCTTACCACTCTTTGTTTTGGACACTGAAGGAGCTGGGCTGAGTGAGTTGGGAGCCCTAAACAAACTCAGAGGTTATTTGTCGATTACAAATCTTGAAAAGACAGGAAATGCAACTTCAGAATCCGGGAGGCTATACCTGGCGGAGAAATACTGCCTTCAAACCTTGAAATTATGTTGGGAGAATGATGAAGGGAAGGGAGACGAGAATGCTGCATTGTTGGGAGGACTCCGACTAAATCATACTCTGAAAGGGTTGCATTTATGGGGGTATGGTGGGCTTGCGTTTCCAAATTGGATGCTTGACATGGGAAAGTCGCTCCCATATTTAGTTGAAATTGTTTTAGAGGACTGTCCAAACTCTAAGTGTTTTCCGCTGTTTGCTGATCCCTGTTATCTCAAGTAGGGGTGCAACTTGGTACGGGACAGTCCGGGGGACAAGGGTATTTCAGTCCAGTCCCGAAGTAATTCGGGACTTGAAATTAGTATTGGAACCGAACCGAATTGCATATTGTCCCGTCCCGAAAAATACCGGTCTAGAACAGTCCGGTTCTTGGTATTTATTAGTTTGTTTTCCCTGAGTAAAAAATTAAAAATAACTACTTCCAATCAAATATTGTCAGCTTGATTAGCCACAAAAATGGCCTACTTCATTGCATATTTACACTTGGCCATCAAGGATTTACATAATACATATACTTACTCTTCCACAAAATGGGTTACATAAAATCATAAAGTCATAAATACATAATTATTAATTATAATTCATTCATTCATTCATTCATAGTACTAACTACTAATAATAGTGATAGCACAATGAAAATATTATATATAATATTATATATTATATATTATATTATACATATAAAAATATATATATTATATTATATATCATCAGTACTTGGTTTTGGAATTCGGTACGGGACGGTTCTGAACACCCCTAAACCAAGTCCCGTCCCGAAAAAATTTGGTTTTTAAAAATGGTCCCGGGTCCCGGATCGAATACTGTTTGTCTTGTCCCGTCCCGGACCGAATTACTCGGAACGGTCGAGTCCTCGGAATTTCCTGAACCAAGTTGCACCCCTAATCTCAAGGTGCTCAAACTTTCAGTTTTAAATTCCCTTGAGTACATTGAAAGTCATATTAGCGACCCTCCTCCTCCTCCTCCGCCTTCGCCTTCTTCTTCTTCTTCTTCTTCCTTTAAAGATAGGGTTCAAAGTTTCGGTTGTCTCGGCCGAGATCTCGCCAAGACAATCCGGTCTCGCCGCCCTCCGAGACGAGAACTAGGGCCGTTACAAGCATATACGCTGGATGAGCAATTCTCGGCCGAGAATGTCGAGATCTCGGACGAGACGAAACGTGACAGGCGAGAAATCGAAATCTCGGGACGAATCGAACGAGATTTCGTCCAATTCGTACGAGAGCATCTTTTTGCCCATGTGATCTTGCAGAAAGCTGTTTGAAATGGAGAAAATTATGCACCTATGCCTACGAATAAAGCATAAGGCCTACCTGATTTCTCTCCAACGAGCTCAATCTTCCCCTCTCTCTCTCTCTTTGTCCTCCATTCTCATTCTGAGCATATCTGGTGGGTGTCGTGGTCTCTGTCGGTGGAATCCAGGTCCTGTGGTGTTGCTGTGGGTGTCTCCGGTGGCCGGCAGCGAGAGCAGCAGCGGCAGCAGTGCCTGTGGTTGGCGATAATTGCAGCGGCAGCTGAAGACGGCAGTAGCGGTAGCGGTAGCAGCTGCTGTGGCCGGAAGAAGCAGCGGATCAGGCAGGTAGACGGTCGCCGGTGGAGGTCTGGTTCGCGGCGTTCGCCATCGCATCTCTTTCTCTCCTCTCTCGCCCTCGCAATCGCAGCTCGCAGAGCTTTGGGGCTTTGGGTCGACTGTTCAGTCGAGACTCGAGACCCACCCAGTTATACTCATATAAGGTTATTTTTCCTTTTTTATTTTTTTTTCATTTGTTTTTGTTCTGTTTTTTCATTAGTGCTGGGAGTGCGTGGGGCTCTGTTTTTTTTTGTTTCTTTTTTTCATTTTTTCCTTTTGTTTTTTTTAAATGCTATTGAATACCTATAGTCTTTGTCTTTTTTCCCACATCATGTATCATACATTTATAAGTGTGAATTTTTTTCTAATAAATTGTAAATGTTGTTGATAAATGATAAAAAATTATGAAAATCTTAATTTTTAAATTTAGAAAATTATTACACATTTTTTTAATCATCATGAACTCTTAATTAAGCATAAATTTTTTGGAGCTTATAATTTGAATTTTTTTGGTAAATGCTAACTCTTTTTCTTAAAATACAGATTTTTTTTTTAAAAAAAAAATCACTGCAATACTGATTTTTTAATAAATGGTAAATCTTTTTAATAAATGATATTTTTTTCTTAATTTCAAAAATACTGATTTTTTAAATTAGAAATTTGTTAGAACATTTTTGTAGTCCGCATGCACTTATAAATATGCATAAATTATTTGCAAAATTGTTTATTTCTGAGTACTTGTTTTTAAAGTAGAATTTTCAGGTTTTTATTTTATAAAATTTTTTTTATAAAAACCAAAATTAAAAATAACAAAAAATGCATCATTATTTGGGCAACACAATGACACGTACTCATAAATAATTTGGAATATTATTTAGAAAACATTTTTTTTTTGTTTAATACATATATGGCATGCAATTGTGCATGAGTGGTTAGGTAATATATATAGGTAATTGTTTTATTTATAAACGTTTGTTTAATTGTTTAATTAGTTATGGTTGTTTTTCAAATGTTTTTTTTTTTTTTTTGTAAAGGATGTCGAACAAGCCAGTGGATATTGGTTGGGAGCACGGGTTAGCCGTCAGTGCAGATAGAAGGAAAGTCCAGTGTAAATATTGTAGTAAAGTTGTTAGTTCTGGCATCACACGATTAAAACAACACATTGCAGGGGTTTCAGGGGAGGTTGCTGCATGCACTAAATGCCCAAAGGAGGTTGCTCGAATGATGAAGAATCATCTTACTGAATGTGTAAAAGAAAGGGCCGATATGAAAAGGAAGAAAGAACAACTACTTGCATCCCTACAAGAAGATGCAGAATATGGGCGTGTTCACATGCATGGTCTTTCTGATTATGATGAGGATGATGATGAAGCTTATCCTCACACTGACATTTCAAGGCAGGAGGAGTTGCAACAAATGAGACAGGCTATGAAAGAGAGTCGTAGGACTGCTCAAATAGAGGCAGATAATCGCAGGTTTTTCACACAGCCAGGGGGAGGTCATCCATATAGACCTTCCCAAGATGGTGCTGGTCTTTCTACAGCTGGTGAGCCTCTTAGGAGGAACTTGTCTACAGCACGTGATCCTTATAGGTCTGCTACTAATCAGTTGAGAGGGAGTGATCCCTTCATGTATCGGCCTGAACCAGCCAAACAGAAAAGATTAAAGGATTTGTTTGGAAAAGAAAATGTGAAGAAGGTGGGAAAGGCTATTTCAAAATTTTTTCTGTTTAATGCAATCCCATTTAATGCAGCAGATAGTGGCCCATACTACCAAACAATGATTGATACAATTGCAGCATGTGGGCCAGGTGTGAAAGGTCCCTCTGGTTATCAGATAGGAGGAACATACTTAAAAGAAGAGAAGGCGGAGCTGGATAATTACCTTGGCATGTTAAGGAAAAAATGGCCAGAATATGGTTGCACAATAATGTGTGATGGGTGGTCGGCACGTAACAAACACCCTATCACTAACTTCATGGTGTATTGTGATCCGGAAATAATATTCCACAAGTCAGTGGATAGCACCAGTGTTAGGTCTAGAACAGCTGAGTACTTGTTTACATTGATGGACAAGGTTGTAGATGAAGTGGGGGAGGAAAATGTGATCCAGATTGTTACAGATAATGAGGCTTCCTACAAGGCAGCTGGAAGACTTCTTATGAATAAAAGAAAAGGGTTGTTTTGGTCTCCTTGTGCCGCCCACTGTATTGATTTAATTCTTGAGGACATTGGTAAGTTGCCAAAGGTCAAATCTGTGATTGACGATGCTCGTAAGATCACAAGCTTTATTTACAATAGTGACCAGCTTGTGAATCTAATGAGGACGTACACAGATGGTAGAGATCTCCTTAGACCAGGTATCACTCGGTTTGCCACAGAATTCATTTCCATTGAAAGCCTAATAAGATATCAAGCAAATCTGAAGAGAATGTTTTCATCTGAGGATTGGCAACAGCTTTCATACACCCGGCAAGGTTCTCAATCGAGAAAAGGGTTGGCTAGGGAAGTATCTGATCTTATTCTTATGGATCAGTTTTGGCGTAGAGCAGAGGAGGTCCGCTCTTTAATGGAACTGCTGGTGCTAGTGTTAAGAATTGTGGATCAGGACCAAAAACCAACTTTGGCTGTAATATACGACTGCATGGATAGAGCCAAATTAAAAATCAAATCCTCCTCCTACAGGTCATGGAAGAGGATTTGGAAAATTATCGATCAAAGATGGGAAAATCAACTCCATGGCCACTTGCATGCAGTAGGTAAGCATAATTAAATTTCAATTTTTTTTTATATGAACTATTTTGTACTTAATTTCTTCTAAAATTTTTACATGTATTACATAACAGCTTACTTTCTAAATCCGGCATGCCAATATAGCCAAGAGTTTAGTGATACCGAGGATGTGTGGGTAGGTTTAAAAGAAGTAATTAAACGCCTGGAGCCAAATGTGGAGAGACAAGCAAGGGCAATTAATGAAGTAAGTATATTAAGAATTCTATGACTAATTATTAAAACCAATTATAGTGTTTAGATTTTATTAATGTTAATAATATTTTAATTAAATCAATTTTTTATGTAAATGAAGATAAAGATATTCAAGGAAAGGAAAGGAGTTTTTGGAGAACGACTCACAATGGTATCAATCAAAAATACTCAGCCAGGTTAGACAGAATGCAATGTTATAATTTATTGTGTATGCAAATTTATATACGTAAAAGAAATATATAATCATTAAAATGTTTTAAACTTTGTTTTTGTAGCTCAATGGTGGTATAATTATGGAGAATCTGCTCCAAACCTCCGGAAGATCGCTATAAAGGTTCTCACCCAGACATGTTCTTCCTCAGGATGTGAAAGAAATTGGAGCACGTTTGCGTTGATTCATACAAAACTTCGTAATCGTCTTGCTATGTCAAAGTTGGAGGAACTTGTTTATGTGCATTACAATTTAAGGCTGCGGACTCGTAATTTAATGAATAGATCTCATAATGATGAATACTACAATCCCATTGACTTGAATCATATCTTTGATGATGAGGACATCTTAGATGATTGGATTCGGGAGACAGAACAACCTATAATGGATGAGAACGCATTAGAGCAAGGTGTTAATGCATTGGCCAACGATGAAGATCAAACAGCTGAGCCCTACTATGGCAGTAGCAGTCATTCACAAGGGGGTGATGCAAGTACTGATGTAGGCAGTAGTAGTCGTTCACGGGGTGAGAGAAGAAGCTGTCGTAGTGAGAAAAATGTGGTACATGATGTCACAGACACAGACACATCTAGTGGTACTAACAGCTTTTTCGGTAAGGGTATTGGTGGTGGTGGTGGTGGTAGTGGTGGTGGTGGTGGTGGTGGTGGTGGTGGTGGTGGTGGTTACAATTATAGTGAACAACCGCCAAGCCAAGAACAACAATGGGCTGAGGGCACTGAAAGATATCATGGTACATATGGTGATCATGATAGGCCTCAACAGGACATGAGCAATGAACAAAGGAGGCACTCAAGACGACATGGTGAGTTTTCGAGCCAACAAGATTATGGTGTTCATGTAGGCGACCCGGCGACAATGCTTAATATTCATATGCGTGGCATGCAATTAGGGGGTGGTGATGCATACGGTCCACCACCATCACACCCACTCCAGAGATCTGTTAGCACTAGTGGTCATGTTCGTAGTCGTAGGGGCCGTCGAGTGCCTACTGTACCAGAGGCTGATAGTTTTGCACAACCATCACGCGGTCCACCAGTTTTTGATACATCTACAAGCACTAGTACCGGTGGTTACTATGATCGGGGTGATCATGGACAAGGGCATGGGTATGGAACATCTGCGAGTACTAGCACTGGTGCTGGCTATGGATATCTCGATCGAGGATCCAGCATTTCTAGTGGTCCTACTGGTTATTTCAATGATGCATCAAGTAACAGTAGTGGGACACAGATCCCCTATCCCCCACCCCAACCATATTATGGTGATCATGGGCAAGGTTCGAGTGGAAATGCCTCTTATGATCCAATTGTTGCACTAACGTTCAATATATTTTACACCTCCCCTTCATATTACCCACAAGAAGGTGATCAACACTTTCAGCCACATCGCCACTCTACATGGGAGTAACTTTTATATCGGTATGTTACTTACCAAAAAATTATTTGTCAATTTCTTTATAATACGTAATGTTATTTACCCATCATTGATATATGATATTTATTTATGTTTTTGGGTGTATATTCTAATCTAAAACAGAAATATAGTGTTATTTCATTATATATTAGTGCGCTAGCGCCTATTTTTATATTTTTTTACCATATTATGTGTATTGAGTTCATTATTTTGCTTATTTGATGGTTCCAATGTAATCATCATATTTTTTAGGAATTTTCTATGATTTTTTTGAATTTTTTCAAACTATTTTTCTTGCGTAAAGTTGCATCTCGCCCGAGACGAGACGTGTTGGGCGAGACCGAGATGAACGAGACCGAAACGAGATGGGGACCGAGACCGAGACTTTGAACCATGTTTAAAGACCATACCCCGAGTGGGGCAGCAGTATTGTTCCCATCTTTAAAAGAAGTCTACCTTCATAGTCTGCCCAAGTTGAAGGAATGGAGGAGCGCAGTAGTTGTGGCTAATGGTGGAAAAGCAAAAGCAGAGATAGTAGCAGAGCAACCAAAACATTTGTCGTCACCAAAAAATCTTTCCAAATTGACTATTCAGAACTGCCCAGAATTGACATCCATACCATTCCATCCAGACGTAGAAGAATTGAAGCTGATTAAGGTCAGTGGGGCGCTAATACAACAGTCAATGACAGTGGCAGCTCCAATAAGCCCAACTACAGCAGCAACCTCTTCACTTCTCCTTCCCAAATTAAAGTCTCTGGAAATCAGTTTATGCGAAGATCTAGTGTCTCTACCTGAGGGGTGGTTGGAAAATTTCACTTCTATAGAGTGCCTTGTGATTAAGCTTTGCGTTAACCTGGAGTCTTTATCACGAGAAACACACCATCCCACCGGCCCTGACTCGAGAACTTTAAGGAGCAAACAGCTTGATTTGTCAAGAAAGAATGATAACTCACGAGGCTTTAGAAACCTCCGCACTCTGCAGTTTTTCGATCTTCCCAAGTTAACATCTCTCCCCGAGGGTCTTCAACATGCTACAGAGTTAAAGGAACTATCCATTTGTTTCTATGGAAGTTTAGTAACCCTGTTAGGGTCGATAGGAAACGTCAGATCACTTCAGTCACTTGCTATTTGTTACTGCAACAAGCATCTCTTCCTCGAGGGCTGCAACAACTCACTGCCTTGGAGAAGTGGGAAATTTTAGACTGCCCAGAGTTTAATTTTTCAGATGAGGAGAATCAAGAACCCGGCCTTAGAAGCCTTCGTTGGATGCTACCTTCACATCTTCCAAAGTTGGTGTCCCTCCCTAAAGTTCTTCAACATGCTAAGGCACTGGAAAATCTAGAAATTACGTTGTGTCCTGGTCTGGTGAACTTACCGGACTGGTTTGGCAATCTCACATCACTTCGGCAAATTAAAATTTCCAATTGCGACAAATTAACGTCTCTCCCAGAAGGGATGCGTCGTTTAAGTGCATTACAAACACTAACCATTTGGCGGTGCCACTACTTAACAGAAACATGTCAAGAGGAAATAGGCAAGGATTGGCCAAATATATCTCAGATCTCATGGGTTTCTCTTGATGGGAAAAGGTTGAAATCCAGGGTACCTATCTGAGATCGATGGAATCCTCCTCAACTTCACTTCCATGGGTTTGTATTTCTCCTTGATTCTCAATCCTTCATAGGCTATATTCCTATTCTAATTTTCATTGATTTCTCCATTGATCATACAATTTGGCCAATTTCCCAATTATTTGACGTTATTCTGTCTTTTTTTGAATGCAGATTTCTGAACTGAGGGGAACCAGAGTCATAATGAAAGAATCAAGAGTTCATCACTTCATCAGTTGGTATATGTTCGATCTTTGTTGAATTTGCTGTTCTACGTAAAATCAATTGACAACAAACAGAAGGCAATTTTCTTTCATGTTACTTATTGTTCTTTCCATGAGCATTAACCATGTGTTTGGTGCTAGGAAATGGCAAGGGATTGTACGTTCAATGTAAAATTTGTTGAATCATTTAATTTCGAATTAGACACCCAAAAGACCCTTCAGCACTGTATTTTCTCTGTTCTGTCTTTCACAATATTGGCAACAAATTTTCGAACTCCATTGTATTAATTCATTAAGAAGCACGGTGGAGAGCCTCAAATGTGATTATTCAATTCAAGTTTTACTATCCCTGTCTCATTCCTTCACTGCTATGTACGCCCTTTGTCAATTTCGTGACCCGAATCCATCCACATGAGCCTTAAGTGGTCCACCCTTGCCCGGCATTCCACCCGCCTAGATCATTTAGAAGCGATATGATTGGGTACCCATCAATACAGTTACCAATAAAGTATTTAAGATTCTTAAAGGAAAACCAGAGAGAAGTACAGACCTTTATCCGTATTCAGGCTTCCCTAAAATGGAGTGTCTTTCTTTCTTTCTTTCTTTCTTTCTTTTTTTTTTTTTTTTTTTTTTTTTTTTTTAATCATATAAGGAGATTTTGGATGCTGTGCACCGGATTAATTCCCTTAGGCATATGTAGTCCCTTCGTCACGCATACATTGGTCAATTGCAAGACAAATTCCATGGGATAGCCTTGAGGGAGAGTGATGAGAGGTTAACCCAAGACATTTTGCTTAGCAAGCAACCTTAAGAGCACTAGGTCCACCCCTCACGATTCCTAAATAGGGATGTTAAATGGGTATCCACACACTTACTAAATTTTCCAATATTCATTAATGGGGTTGGCATCTTTTGAGCCTGATTAATAGCCCAATTTTTATATGACTCGCTTAGGTAGGGTTGTAGACTGCGTTGTAGTGAGCCGGGCTGGACTGCTTTTCATGTGGGTTAGGCCTGGTCGAGTTTTACTCTTATTTGGGTCGAGCTCAGGTTGGGTCAAAGAAAAAAACCAAAGCTTAGGTTTGGTCTTGGGCTTAACACATACTTTGAACTTATGTCGAGCCTTCGAGTGTGCCTAATTCGGGCCAACTTTTTCCTTATGATTTCTATACTAAATAATATTTAGATTCTATAAAATTAATTTATATACGTAAAATGTTTATAAATTATAAAGACATTTGCAAACATTATATCAATGTTTATATGATTTAATAATTTTTATGATTTATTATAAGACATTTGCAAATGGATCATTAGCTAAAACATATTCATTTTATTATTTGAAAAAAAAAAATTGAAGACAAATATAATCGTTGAATATTGTTTCTTGTTTGTCTGTGGCATTTGTAATTTTTTTTTTTTCATTATTTTATGGGGGATTTAGCCATTAGTAAAGAAATTACATCTTGTTTAGCAATTAGTCACCTAACTTTTTTCTTAATTCAATAAATCCATTTTTATCATTACTGACCAAAATATCCTCACTTTTATTTCTCTTTCCCTTCCTCTCCACCTACCCTTTTTCATCCTTAACACCAAACCAAAACCCCCCCCACCCCCGACAGCGCGTGACGACCTCCGGCGACAAGTCTACCCTAGATGACGACGACTCTGCTGTGCCGATCCCGTTTTGGAGAAGCTAGTCCGACCTGTAAGCCAAAAATGATCAGCATAGAAGAAGAGGAAGGCCACCATTCCTCTCGTCGGCATTGTCGTTATAGCTGCTCGTTCAACTTCGTCGTGGCCTTGCTCGCATAGAGTCGAAGCCACCATTCCTCTCGTCAGCATCATCGCCATAGCTACTCGTTCAACTTTGTCATAGCCCTACTCGCACAAAGTTGAAGCCACCATTCTATCCTTCTCTCAAATCATCGGCCATAACCCTGCCAAACCCCATTGTTGCTCACACCTACATATCCTAGTTCCCCAATCAATCGTTGTCACCGCTCCTCGTTGATCATCACCTTCTCCGTCGCTTACACCCATATATCCCAATCCTCCATTACAGCATTGAACCCACCACGGTACCATCCAGTCACTCCACCACCTAACCCCCTTCCTCATTTGACCAAGACCCCATTTTCATCACCCAAAAAAAAAAAAAACAAAAATTTACTCTTCCCTCTGTGCATATCCCCCATTATCTCTTCCCCGTTGTACACACTCTCTCTCCACAATAAACATACACTATATCAGTACACTTTACAAAAGAGATATTTTATTTTTTTTGAGTGATTACAATTTAATAAAGTAGTAAAATTTTACTACTTCAGCGTAAAATTTATTCCATAGAGTAGTAAAATTTTACTACTTCACTGTAAAATTTATTACAATTTTACTACTTTGTAAAGTAATAAAATTTTACTATTTCACTATAAAATTTATTACTTCGTTAAGTAATAGAATTTTACAATTTTAATTTTTTTAATAATTACCTAATCAATATAGATCTTGTTTCAAAGATGTCAACAAGAAGGTTCCAAAAATATAATTTTTTGAAAAAACGGATATGTATATTGTAAGTTATAAGTTTTTAAAAATTATAACACTATAAAGTTAAGTTAATTACATAGGGTGCCCTTAATAACAAAAAGGGAGTGCCTTTAGTAATAATAAGGGCAAACCAGGGATTTTCAAAAAATGTGTGATTAATTGATAAATAAGTTTTAGTTTTATTGACTAATTGACTTAGAAAAACTCTTACTCAACTAATTAATTGCCTATATTTTACCAAAAAGTAGACTAGCTATTCGCCAATTTCCCCTTATTTTTTTAATCCCATGTGAATATAATGATAAATATAACTCATGATAATACTTATTATTTAATATAAAATGGGCTAACTTGGGCTGAGCGTTGGGTTAGACCATTGGGGTACACTTTGAGATGGGTTGGGCCATAAGCCCTAAGTCTAGGACCCTGGGAACAGCTATTGCAACCCCCTAAACCTCTAAGTTGGCCCCCCATATTTTTTAATTAAAAAAATTATTATGCAAAATTACCAAAAAGGGCTTAAGTACCCTCACCCATCCCCTCTCCCGCACCCCTCCTCACCGACAACTCTCTCTGGCACCCCACCCCATCGGCAACGACGAGGCAACAGCAATGGCAGCCCTCTCTCCCTCTTCTTCCTTCCTCCTCTTCCCTCTTCTTCTCTTCTTCTTCTTTTTTTTTTTTTCCTTCCTTCCCAGAACCCCTCCCCTGCACCAGTAGCCCTCATTCCCCTCCCTCCCGTCGGAACCCTCTTCTTCTTTTTTTTTTTCATTCCCAGAACCTCTCTCCCGCACCAACAGCCTTCACTCCCCTCCCTCTTGTCGGAACCCTCTTCTTCTTTCTTTCTTTCTTTCTTTCTTTTTTTTTTTTTCCTTCCTAGAACCCCTCTTCTGCACCCCTCTCTCGTCGGTAGCCTTCCCTCCCGTCGAAACCCTTTTCTTCCTTCCTCCTCTTCCCTCTTCCTCTCTTCCTCTTCTTTTTTTTTTTCTTCTTTCCTTTTCTTTTCCTTTTCTTCTCCTCTTCCCTCCCGTCAGCCGCCTCTTTTTTTTTTCTTTCCTTTTCTTTCTCTTCCCTCCTACCACCGGAAAAAATGGAGGTTTTGAAAAAAAAACCTCCTGTGCCGGAAAACACACAGATCTGACCAGCAGAGGAAAAAAAAAAAAAAAAAAGAAAGAGAGAAAGAAAGAAAGAAAGAAAGAAAGAAATAAGAGGAAGAACCTCCCTTGCACAGATTTGACCAATAGAGGTAAAAAAAAAAAAAAGAAAGAAAGAAAGAAAGAAGAGGAGAAAAAGAGAGAAGAGGAAGAAAGGGTGCTCATGCTCGTCGTCCGCCGTCGCCGTCGCCCTTCCAGATCGGGGCTGTTGTGTGGGGGCGTGGGGTGGGTGAGAAGGGTTAGGGCTTATTTAGAAGGAGGGGTATTTTAGTCTTTGAGAGGAGTGGGTATATAAATTGGGGGGGGGGGTGGGGAAATCAGGGGGAGCAACAAATAGCTTTGGGGGGTTGCAATAGCCGCTCTCCCAGGACCCCTATCTTAATGATTGGGCTAAGGTTAGGGTTGGGCTAAGCCTAAACGAGTTTTGGGTTAGGCTTAAGCCAAAAAAATTTGGACTGAACCAAGGCAGGTCATGGGCCGATGGGCTAATTTTACAGCCCTACGCTTAGGGCTTGCTAGTAGCTGTACGCCTGTGCATGTTGTGGATGTGGCTAACACTTGTGATGCAGGAAAGCTTTGAAAACTTCAATGACAAAGCCTGTCGGAAGGTGATGATGATATCTGTGTATAATTAAGTGGGGAGGATTTAGGATAGAGAATAATAGATTTAGGTGGATGGGTAGACGAGAAAGAATCCAATGTGAAAACAATTTAGATATTGAGGATGACGAGAATGTGGAATTGAATGGATTTTAAAGAGAGGTGGGAAATTCTTGAAGAACAATAGAGGAGAGAGATAACAAGAAGAGAAAGGAGAGAAATAAAGGAGAAGTTAAGACTTAAGAGAGAGGGAGAGGGGTTTGACACTACAAGTAACACTACGAAACAGTTCAGTTTTCAATTCATTCAAAACTATCTAAAAACCAAAAGAAAACATATGAAATTTTTTTTTAGAGTAGGGTACTTTTTAGAGAAGGAAGCACAAGGTTCTTGCATAAGCAACTATTGCATAACGGCCATAACCTCTATTTAGTCATACTGATGTTTGATCTTGTGAATTTCCTCCTCTCCAATGGGTAGGTCTGTTGATCGAGTGATTTTTGGGATTAGATCTAACTAATTAAATTCAAATTTCAAAATTTGAAATTTAAATTTGTGAGTGGTTATGATATCACATCAGTTGAGATCTTGAATCTAAGAAAATTTTTTGGGACAAATAACATTATTCGATTGGAAATTGGGTTACCGCGAGTGTTCATTATATTATACACACGCTCATCAATGTAAGGTTTCTTCGTGGCAGAGCAGAGCAAGAGTTATATATGGTACAGAGTTATTTTTATGGTCACTAATTTAAGTCGAAGCATGGCAACTCATTTGAGGTGGTTTGTTTTTTTTTTTTTTTTTCTCAAAGACATTTAATTGGGTTGGTTTCAACCATGAAACAAACCATGCATGGTGGCCTAGCTACCAAACATCACCAGATGTGGGTGCCACAGCATGCATGGTGGCCAATTAATGTACCACGCATCCTTGAACCCTTCTTTCATTACTGCCTACTTTAAAATTGTAGATGGTCCATTGTGCAGGTGCCACACACAGCCATAATGCATGCGGGTTTTTGCCCTCCTCCGCTCATGATAACTCCCTCTTTTGAGGTATTTGGAAAGTAAGGTGGCATAGCCCGACTATGGGATGTGGAAGCTTTTATAAATTCTAGCTCTTTAGATCTGGCTTGGGGCTTTTTGAGGGGCTCTTGCTCCATCATATGCATCAAAGCACTTAGGCTTTGCCCTTTTTTATAAATTCTAGCTCTTTAGAGATGGCTTGGGGCTTTTTGTGGGGCTCTTGCTCCATCATGTCTCAAAGCACTTAGGCTTTGCCCTTTTTTATAATATAATACAATACTTTTATGTGATGCAAAAACGCTAGATAAATTTAAATCAATTGATATATAGTACGCGTGATATCCATAATGATTCATGAATTGCTGAAATACTTCGGCATGATAGAAAAAATTATTACTCCATAAAAAAATAAAAAAATAAAAGCACGTGCGTGGCTCCATTTTGAACTTCAATATCGTCTAAACTATGAAAGAGAACACCGAACGAAATACATGAGTTGTAAAGCTAAAGTAGAAACATTATGATCAACGCTTTACAACTAAGTAAGGCGGAGTAGCCATCACGTGTCAGTTGTCATCCAAAGCTTGTCCTAAATTCTGCATGAAGTAGGAACTGAGCATCTAATCAAAATGCAATTGTATCATTGGCGGTCGCAGAATTAATAGAATTTTGTTACTATATAATTAATGTTTATTTATTATTATTATTATTATTATTATTTTTTTTGGGCTGAGATATATGTTAAAAAAATAATAGTATTTTGAAAAAAACTCTGAAACTTTGATTACACACGTGTGCGCACATGTATTGCCTGTTTCGATTTGGACTAATCAACTATGCCATGATGTGACATGTGAAAGATGTGTTGTGACGCACATGTGACTTTATGGGTTATTTATGTTAATCTTATTTCATTAACCATTTGGATTTTAATTTGTAAAATTTATAGTTGATCGTCACTAGCCATTGAGCTTATATTTCATATTTTTGATTGGGTTGTTATTAAGATTATTATGACATTTATTTTGAGCCTTTATTAACCTATACTTATTTCAACTTAGATGATTCATTATATATAATGGGTTTTTCTCCAAGAAAAGATGAACTATTATTAGAAGGAGGGTAAAATTTTGAACAACTTTATAGGAAATTTTTTTTTCAAGATTTATTATTTAATTAAACTTTTTTGCCTTTTATAGTTTTAATTCTGTAAAAATCCAAAAAGTCTACTTAAAAAATAAGTTTTAGAAAAACTTTTTTTAAAAAATTTTAAAAAATTATTTAAAATAATGTTTCCTAATGGAGTAAGTGATCAATTTTTTTTAAATCTTTAATATTTTTTATAAAATTTTAAAGAACTATAAGAATTGAGAGATGTAAAGCAACTAATTAGAATAGGTGAAAATTTTGTATACTTGTAGGATTAGATTGATTCCCCAACAGCAACAACAACAAAAAGAAAAAAAAAACGTGTGAAATAGTACCGTCACGGGCAGGGAAGGCACTTTTGACTGGCGACCCTTTTACTCCCCTCAAATATAACCCAAAAAAAAAAAAAAAAAAAATGGTGAAATTGTACCGTCAGGAGCAGGGATGACACTTTTGACTAGCGACCCTTCTACCCATGTCTCCCTCTATGGGCCCCTAGGGATCATTTGGCTTGCAAGGTCAAATTTTTATTTTTATTTTTTATTTTTTATTTTTTGTTATTATTTTGGTGAGAGGGATTGTGGCCTAAGCTAGGACCTAAGAGTGGCTACAGAAGACATGTCAGTTAGGAGAAATTTAGTCAGCTCCATGGGGGGTGTTCAAGTTGCACGATGTACTCGTTTTGATCTTCTCCTCTTTCAACAAGGAAGTCAGCACATGAGTTCCTTTCACGAAGAGTATGTCTGATGGAGTAATTTCAATCTCGAGTCATGAGGCTCTGGCAATCATGAATGATGGCCGCAAGAGGGTGGTCATCGTCATCACCACAGATGAGGTTGATGGCCAACTGAGAGTCAGATTCAATTTGGATTCTTGGAATGGACTTGCTCCATGCCATTTGTAGACCTGCAAGGATTGCTCGATTATGGACAAATAACTACAAATAAATATAATTAATTAATAAATACAAATAAATGACTATTAATTTAACCAAAATGACTAGTATGAATTGCTCAGTTAGGGATCATTTGGCTTGCTTCATCCTAATCAATTTTTCAAAAATCCCATATTCATTCTACTAATTACAAAATTACATGATATGGACAAAACAAAACTCCATTAATGATTTTTTATTACCTTTGAGGACAAAATTGAAATATTAAATTATGAATGTAAGTGTGAAAACATTTAATAAGGATTCCTAAAAAAATGTGTTTTTTAAAACATGAAAATCAATATGAAACGAAATGAGTACTTAATAAGAAAAATATAAACACGTGGATACAAATAATGAACATGTGAACCCAGGCATAAGGATACGTATTCATATTGATGTGGGTATGTTGACATGCAAATAAGGACAGGTGCATGGACACCAATCCATAATCACATAAATAAGAGAACGCTTACATATCAATTCTCATTATTATTATTTTGTATACATGAAATGAAAAAAATAAAATAAAAAATAAAAAAAGAAAGAAAAGAAAGAAAGAAAGCTATAGTTAAACTTGCCCTCTTCTTAATTAGATGACAATGCTTTCTCCACGGAGGCATCATACGAATGTTTTCACTCTAGATTAGAAAATGAAGATTAAGGAAGCGGGCGGGCCTACTATAAAAAGCCATGTCAAGTGCTCTATATCACATTCACACTACTAACTAGAGTGTTTTGTTACTTTTAATTTGTATATATATAATGATCAGGCCAACACGTATTGGTATAAGTTATATTAGCACCATGTATTAGAATTGAAGTTGTATTTCGTGTAATGGCCCATTAATGTACTCCATAACTCATTAATGCACGAGGCACAATTTCTAATGCAAGTGTTGATATAGGTTACATATGTGCTCACATGCTCACATGATCATTATCTTTTGTATATATAAAGGAGTGTTTAGCTTAACTCCGACTGATATACCACTATATTAGGCTCAATGCATTCCACTGTCCATCGTCATTAATGGAGATCTAAAAGAAAACTTATGAGCCGTTAGATCAACTTTAATGAAGATGGACGATGGGATG
This sequence comes from Liquidambar formosana, assembly GCA_039720395.1. Lineage (NCBI taxonomy): Eukaryota > Viridiplantae > Streptophyta > Magnoliopsida > Saxifragales > Altingiaceae > Liquidambar > Liquidambar formosana. The sequence continues at coordinate 227,107 of JBBPBK010000134.1, read as the reverse complement.
ATGAGGGTCGGGTTGATATAGTGGTATATCAGTCGGGGCTAACCTAATCACCCCTTATATATATATATGGCGGTGCTATATGAAGCGCACTTCATACAACACCTTGTACAGCGCCCAACCCACATCAGCAAAAAGAGATCTGTTAAATAAATTGGGAGAGTTTTGGTCCATACACATAGTACCGCATAAGGTTTGTATTTTAGTGATGCACATAAAAGTGTTGTACATAGCATTTCCTATATATATATATATATATATATATATATATATATATATATATATATATATATCATGTATCATACTATCATATATGTCTGCAACAGAACACTCGTAGCTCTATAAAACTGGAAAATAAGCTTCCCGTAGTAATAATTACTCCCTCCGTTCCACAAAGATAGGGGTCATATTTGCTACTTCAATTTTTTAGTCCCAAAATGTTTGTCTATTTTGAAAAGTCAGATTATAATTTTTTTAAACTTCCTACATTATCCCCTGTTATTTCAATAATTATTTTTAATACAAAACCCAAGAAAAAGTAAGATGGTACTTTTGAAAAAATAGAGTTTAATGAATGATAAGTTAATAAAATGATTTTTTTTTTTCAACTGCGTATTTTGTCATGACATATTTTTATGGGATGTAGAAAATATGTTTCTGTCTCTTAGGATTGCAATATTATATGTGAATAACTACGGTGCGATAGTGTGAACCTCGGAAAGTGGCCCACATGATTGAAAAAGGAGTCGCCACCTTATTTTTTTTAAAGGAAATAAGGAAAATCTTAAAAACCTTTTATTTTAAGAAAACAATTGAATGACTCCATGTTTTAAAATGGAAAGGCAAAAATTAGTCTTTTGAAAACTAAAGAAAGTAAGGATTCGGAGGCTAAATTATGACATGATCGAGAAGGTTCTAGGCAAAACCTATAGGCACCCATGTCATCCTAATTGGTCTCTTAGTTTATTTAGGCTAAATTAAAGTCTTTTCCACACAAATCAATATATCATCACAAGAGAGTATGCATGCAAATATTCCATTCATCCATCCACACAAAAAAAAAAAAAAAAAAAAAAAAAAAAAAAAGAAAAAAGAAAGAAAAGAAAATCTAGAATACCTAGATCCTAAGGTAGACTTGAACCTTAAAACGCCTACGTACCATGCATGAAAATACATGGATCAAAATCCACATAGTTCGAAAAAAATAGGGTTATAACCTAATATGAACCTATGGTGAAAACCCTAAGTTCTCTTATTTTAAATGATGGAGAATTTGATAAATTAATCGAGTTTGAAATTAAGCAACTTCTACAAGATGGAAACTTCTAGAAAAAAGTAACCTATTTTATAAGGAAACTTTTGGAAATCAACATATGTCCATATTAAGAAATAACCCTAGGAGGGAGAAGAGAAAGAATAAGTGTGTAGAAATATCTCTGAACCGAGGTTTCAACTCGGGATGGAAGGTTCAGACCTGAAACGCTGACACGTGGCGAAGACTGTTCAACCAGGCTAACCACAACGTACGTGATTCACCTCCTAAGATCCAGCTCGGGGCAAGAGGTTAAATCACTTCACTTGACACGTGGAAGGTCCGCACGGTAGGACCTGCTGCAAGGCACGTGATCTTCCAGCTCGGGATCTGGTTTTCACCTCGGGACACCTGTCCTATGACTCACACTACAATCCAAATCCTACTACAGTCCAAAACTTTCCCAGCAGCTGTAATTCCTGACACAGCGGTTACAAGAAACCATGGTTCCATGGCCAACCATGATCAACAAACTATGGTCAGACGGTTATGGGTAAACCATGGTCAGATCTGACCTAACCAAAGCAGTTACCTGACCTCACATGGTCAGTCCGTACAAATGGGTATAAAAAGAATACGATACAGCCTAATTTGGTAAGCTACAGTACCCTAATTCTCTGAGATTCATCTTCTTCCTTGCCCCATTCTCCCCAGTACAGTTTTCTGACTTAAGCTTTGGAGAGGGCACGGCCAAAACCCACCTTGGCCTACCCTCTGACCCATTTTCCAAGCTTGTGATTGCAGGTCCAGGCGAGGGAGCAAGCTCCATCATCAACACGTAGTTCAGGGAGCAGAAATTACCCCATACAATTTGGCGCCGTCTGTGGGAACCATCGCGATAAGATGGCTACACCACCTCCGCCCACCTTTGGGCGAACCAGATCTGGAGAGAACTTTACTCGCGTGAACCAAGCCATTACAGGCGATGCTGGGAAGCGAGCAGAAACCCAGCCTTCACAGGCCAACCCGCCATTGCCTGCGGCGGGAACCAGTCAGCTTCCTCCGATTCAGCAACATCAGATCTCCCCTGAAATGTCTGCTGTTCTACATTCTCTTGATGACCAGCCTGTCCTGAAAGCCGCGTTCGATAAGGCTGTGACAAATAACCCTAACCCAGCAGCGGTGGTGGAACTGATTGCAACCATGCAATCGGAGATTCAATCGGCGCAGCTCGCAAAGCTAAATGCAGAGCAAAATTACCACCGCTACTTCCAGCGAACTTTTGCCCCTCGCGGAGTCAATATTGTCGCTGAGGAGGCTAGCCAAACCAGTCCACTCCGTCGCACTAGGCATCAGGAGAGCTCACCCAGGCCCGGGGCCTCGCACCACCACCACCGCAGCAGACATGACGATCAGCCACGATTAACTGATTCAGAACAGAGACATTTGGGAGGGGGAGATGAGCAACATCGTGCGCTCATTCAGAGGTCCCCAGAACGCAGTTCAAGGCGTTCAAATCATGCGCGAAGGTGGAATGAGGACCACCCAAGACCTCGCTCTCAAGTGCGTTCTGGGCACGAAGTTCACAGAGAGGAGAGACGCTATCACAGGTCTCGGTTTCTTGAAAGAAGGGGGGAGAAAAGTACTGGGGCGACGAGTAGAAAGCATTCTCGGTCACCTAGGCGTGAAAGAAACGAGGAAGAAGCCTCCAAAAGACACCGGGGTAATCAGAGCAGAGGGGGAGAAAGACCTGAGAGCGTTGCTGTGGCTCGGAGCCCATTCACACGGTGGATTCAACGGGTCCCAATCCCACGAGGGTATTCCGAGATAACTTTTACTCTTTACTCTCTTTCAATAGACCCCGATCATCATTTAAACTATTACTTGCAACGTATGTCATTATATGCGGGAAATGAGGGTTTTCTCTGCAAAATATTTCCTATGAGTCTAGGGGAAGTGGCTCTTAAGTGGTGGGCCAAGATCCCAGACGAGTCTATTGACAGCTGGCACGAACTGAGCAAGCTGTTCAAAAAGAGGTTCATCACTAGCTGCAAATTCCCGAGGACCATGCAGAACCTATATGAGCTGAAACAGAAAGATGGGGAAGGACTTCGGGAATATTCTCAAAGGTTCTGGGAGGTCTACAATGAGATTGACGACCCTATTGAAAAGAATGCAATGGATTTGTTTCAGCTCGGGTTGAAGAAGCCATCACCTCTTTTTAAGGAACTCACTGTTAATCCCCCCAGAAACCTAGCCAAGCTACTCTCCACTGTAGCTAATTATTCGAAGTTGGATGATTTCTACACCCCGCAGTCTGCCAAAGCCAGCGAAAAAGATGACAAAAAGAAGAACTCTAGGCCACAAAGAGACAATCCCCGAGGAGAGAAATCTAGGCCACCCACCAATCCAAATCAGGCCATCTTCACTGTATTTATTCTTCCCATCTACAAGTTAATGAAGGCACTGGAGAACAAGGACTTCTTCCAGAAACCTTGACCTATGTTCGCGGAGCCCGAAAAGAGAAATAAAAAGCTGTTTTGCAGTTACCACAAGGATCACGGCCACAGGACAGAGGACTGTAAGGTTCTGAAATACAACCTCGAGGCTTGGGCCAAGGAAGGAAAGCTCGATGAATTTATAGCCCGAAAAGACAAAGGACAGCCATCCGAACAGAAAAAACCCGAGAATAGGGCTCCTCAATCCACTCAACCAAAGATCCTCGGGAGGATTGATGTGATCACCGGGGGATATGAGAAAACCGCTCTGTCAACCAGCCAGCTCAGGGCGCAATATAGGATGGCTTGTCAAGATGCTGAAGTCAGTGACATTGGAGACGAGCCAATACTATTACCTCAAAGTGAGGGAGAAAATGGAGAGAAACTGCTTTTCTTCGAGGATGCCGAGACTGATGGGACGGTGCGCTGCCCGCACAACGATGCTCTGGTTGTTCGCATGCTCATAGGGAACTACGACGTGGGCAAAGTCTATGTGGATAACGGGGCATCTGTGAATGTCATGTTCCAGAAATTGTTCGGTCAACTCGGGCTGAAGGACTCCGACTTAAAGCCCTGTCACGTCAGCTTGAAAGCTTTTAATGGTAACATGACTTTCCCACTGGGGCAGATAACGCTCCCAGTTCGGTCAGGACCAGTGCAATCCATGGAAACATTTGTGGTAATCCAGGAGAGGTCAGCTTACAATGTCATACTCGGGCGACCCTGGATTCATGCCATAAAGGCTGTCCCGTCCTCCTACCACCAATCCATCAGGTTCCCGAGCCCAGAAGGAATCATTGAGATAAAAGGAAACCAGGCGGCAGCCAGGGAGTGTTTTCTGGCAGAGTATGCAGGCCACTCAGCACCTTCAGAGGACAAACTGAAGTCCAAGGTCCCACGCCTTCCCAGTTCGGGAACTGGCAAAGTCAAAGCCCCGGGGCAAGAGCCACAGCAGAGGAAAAAAGCTAAGGTTAATGAGGTTCCCTTGTAGCAACGAAAGGGAGAGCGGCCCGGAGTAGAAGAAACGGCTCTAGAACCCGCAGACAGAACAGGGGAGGAGCTAGTGAAGAAGATAATCAATCCTGATGATCCAGAGAGGTTTTTCTGGATAGGAAAGTCACTAAGTGAAGCCGACGCAGCAGAGCTGTTTGAATTTTTAAAGAATAACATCGATGTATTTGCTTGGTCACCCCATGAAATGCCAGGAATTGATCCCAGAATTATCACTCATGAGTTGCAAGTTAATCCGAATTACAAGCCAGTGGTTCAGAAGCAACGAAGATTGTCAGATGATAGAGCCGAAACAGTTTCTGCTGAGGTCGATAAGCTTTTGAAAGCAGGGTTCATCAGAGAGGTAAAGTACCTGAGTTGGCTGGCCAATCCCGTATGTGTAAGAAAAAAGACAGGGGACTGGCGAGTCTATATCGATTTCACAGACCTCAATAAAGCGTGCCCAAAGGACAGTTTCCCCTTGCCTAAGATTGACCAACTCATAGACTCTATCTCGGGGTATGAGAGACTGAGTATATTCGATGCCTACTCGGGTTACCATCAAATTCCTATGGCAGAACATGATCAAGATAAGACGGGGTTCATTACTCCTAGAGGAACGTACTGCTACAAGGTGATGCCGTTCGGGTTGAAGAATGCAGGGGCCACCTATCAACGTCTTGTTAGCAGGATGTTTGAAGGACTGATTGGCAAAAACCTCGAGGCATACGTCGACGACACTATTGTTAAAAGCAACTCAGAGAAAGATCACCTGGCAGACCTAACTGAGGCTTTCGCTCGACTCAGGGAGTACGGGATGAAGTTAAATGTGAAGAAAAGCTCATTTGGAATAGGCTCGGGAAAATTCCTGGGTCACTTAGTCTCAAGAAGGGGGATCGAAGCAAATCCAAGTAAGATTGAGGCGATAAGAACCTTACGTACTCCAACAACGGTCAGGGACGTTCAACAGTTGAACGGGATGGTGGCAGCACTCAGTAGATTTATCTCGAGGTCGTCAGACAAATGCCACCCATTCTTTCAGATACTGAAGAAGAGCACTAACTCGGGATGGAACACAGAATGCCAAGAAGCTTATCAAAAGTTAGTCGCTCATTTAGAAACACTCCCCACCCTGACCCACCCTTACCACGGGGAAACTCTTTACCTCTATCTTGCTGTTTCAGCTCACGCACTCAGTGGCGTTCTTTTAGCCCAGCGCGACCTTACTCAAGCGCCAATCTATTATATTAGCAAGACACTATTAGACGCTGAAACCCGTCATCTGCCCCTTGAAAAATTAATCCTAGCCCTTGTCACAGCCTCCAGAAAACTCCAACACTACTTTTAGTCTCATCCTATCGTCGTCCTCACAAACTATCCCCTGAAAGATGTCCTCCGCAGAGCTGACTTGTCAGGACGGGTCTCGAAGTGGGGGGTGGAACTCAACGCTTACGACATTCACTTCCAGCCCCGACCTGCCATAAAGGGGCAAATATTGGCTGATTTTCTGGCCGAATTCGCGGATCCTACTTCCAGTTCGGGACAGCCAGCATTAAAATCCTCTCTGCCCGAACTGGGGGGAAAGACAATATAAACACAGAGAAGAGGAAGAGATGGGAGCTCAAAGTGGATGGTGCATCTAATGCGAAAGGAGCAGGTCTGGGAATTGTGCTGACAGATCCCGAGGGAGAAATCATCGAATAAGCAGTCAGGCTTATGTTCCCAGCCTCAAACAATGAAGCAGAATATGAGGCAGTTGTGGCAGGACTTGGGATGGCCCAAGCAATGGGGGTAAAAGAGTTTACAGTATACAGTGACTCCAGGCTAGTGGTTAACCAGCTGAACAAAGAATATGAAGCCAAAGATGAAAGGATGGCTGCGTACATGCACAAGGTATGGGAATTAGCTGCGAAATTCACCAGTGTGGAGTTCAAACGCTTTGTCAGGGATCAAAATAGACATGCAGATGGGTTGGCCGCCCTGGCTGCAGCGTTGGAAATAGACACCCCCCGAACCATAAATGTCGAAATCTTGCAAGAACCCAGTATTAGGACAGAAGAGCTCATTTCGGACATTCAGTCTTCGACACCAAGCTGGATGGACGAGATAATTGCATATCTACAGAGGGATGAACTACCCGAGGATCGCAATCAGGGTCACCGAATTTGCGCCAAGTCAGCTCGTTTTTGGTTATCTCCGTCGGGCTCTCTCTACAAAAGATCTTATACAGGACCATACCTGAAGTGCGTACATCCAGACCAAGTGTTGGACCTGCTAGCTGAACTCCACGAGGGGTCATGCGGAGGTCATGCAGGAAGAAGATCACTAGCCCATAGGGCAAACACTCAGGGCTACTGGTGGCCATACATGCAGAAGGATGCTATCAGGTATGTGAGGAAGTGCCCGAAGTGTTAGATGTTTGCTGACAAGATACACCAGCCTGCTCAGGAGTTGCATCCCATATCCAATCCATGGCCTTTCACACAGTGGGGGTTAGATCTTGTGGGTTCACTGCCCACAACCTCGGGGAACGGGAAGTACTTGTTCATTGCAACTGATTATTTTACCAAATAGTAGAGGCCATCGCGCTCGCATCGATTAAAGATTCAAACATTATCAAGTTCTTTGGGAAAATATTATCACACGCTTCGGGATCCCGAGAGCCTTCGTATCGGATAACGGAACTCAGTTCGACAGTAAAAGAACTCGGGAATTCAGCGCAGAACAGGGAATTCAGTGGTGGTATTCTAATCCGAGTTACCCGCAGTGCAATGGTCAGGCGAGGCAACCAACAAGATTATAGTCGCGGGGATAAAAAGGAGGCTAGACAACGTGAAAGGGTCTTGGCCTGACGAGCTGCATTCCGTACTATGGGCATATCGAACTACTCCGAGGAGGTCCACTGGAGAAACTCCATTTTCCATGACCTATGGATGGAAGCAGTTATACCAACAGAGTTGGGTCTACTAGGTCTTAGAACCGAATCTTATGATGCGGCAACAAATGATCAGACTCTGTCTCAAGATCTGGATTTAGCAGAAGAAAGAAGAGAAAGGGCTCGAATTAAAATGGCATCTTACCAACAAGAACTGAAAAAATATTACAACCGAAGAATAAAGTCAAGGGAGTTCAATATTAGAGAATTGGTACTCAGACAAGTCAACGCCGGAACCAGAAATCCTGCTGATGGGAAGCTCGGGGCAACATGGGAAGGTCCTTACGAGGTCATCCACGTCGGGGTACAGGTTCGTACAGACTAAAGAGCTTGGAGACTGGACAAGAACTCCCGAGATCAGTTAATATAGCTAATCTAAGGTTGTTTTACTGATAGCCAAAGTTGTAATTACATTCAATGATTATTCAATACAAGTTCAGAGGTTATTCAGGAATGTTATCGCTTGTTTATCATTCGAGCTAAAGGCACTTTCCCCGACAACGAGTCGAAGCAAAAATTGCCCAAGAATGGGCACAAGTCTCACCTAATAAATGGCTTGAGCACGCTGAACCTAAGAATGGGTTAAAAAACAAAGTCTTGCCCAAGAACGGGTCCAAGCACAAAATTGCCTAAGAATGGGCACAATCTCACCTAATAAATGGCTTGAGCACGCTGAACCTAAGAATAGGTTAAAAACAAAGTCTTGCCCAAGAAAGGGTCCAAGCAAAATTGCCTAAGAATGGGCATAAGTCTCACCTAATAAATGGCTTGAGCACTCTGAACCTAAGAATGGGTTCAACGAAGTCTAACCTAAGAGCAGGCTCAACGCAACAACATACCAAGGGATGGGTCTAAGTGTGCAAGGACCAGCAGATGCTCAGGTCTATCACTCCGCAAATTGGAGCCCATGGTCAGATTGGGTCTAATTATTTTCGCCACATCAACAAGGGACTTTATCCCGAGAGCACATTCAAACAGACAGCCGGTATAAAATAAAAGACACATGCACACGAGAAAGAAAAATTCTGTATTTCATTCCAGTAGAAAGAATATTACAAGGGTCTATACAAATTGGGGCACTCAGCCAGAAACAATGAAAGAAAAAAAACAAAAGAAAAAACCTAAGTAGTTACTTCTCCCCCGAGTTCCCAGCAGCTGGAGCAAGGACCTCGGGACCCGCCACGGGATCAGTAGAGGCAGGCAGGACCACGGGAGTCTGAGGAAGATCAGGGGTAACCTCCGTGGTGCTTCCCGTTGGATTTACAAGTTGATCCCCATTGGCAGTGGCTGAAGTGTCATTGGTGGCGTCAATGACCCTCTCGGCTTCAATGGTGGCATTGCTGGGACGTGACCTCGGGATCGTTTTCCCCGGCCTCATCGCGCTTGCAACCTCCATCTCAGCTTCTCCGACGTCACCTCCCTCGGGGTTGTAATCCGGGGAATATCCCTCCTTTCGAAGGGGATATCGGCAATGCCAGGGAATTGGGCAGATGCCAACTCGACCAAGGTCTCCCACGCGAATTTGTAGGTGACCTCGAGCTCGGTGGTCAACTGCCCAACGAGGGAAGCCTTCACGCTTTCTCTCTCCTCAGCCACCGCCTTCTCCACGGAGGCTTTCTCCTTCTCTACCTCAGCCTCAAGAGCCCGGACTTTCCTCGCCAGCTCGCGCTTCTCCGGGCTAGCTCATCCTGGGCATCCTTTGCCTTCCTCAGCTCGGCCTCCAAATCTGCGTAGTCCTTCCTCGTGAGCTCCAGTTTGCTGACGGCGCTCTCGGCTGTGGACTTGAAAGTCTCGCATTCAGACTTTACCTTCTGAAGTTGAGACATAGCCGCACAACAGTTGGCCTCAGCATCCTCTAGCTTTTTGTCGTACTCACTCCGGACTTTGGTGAGCTCGAGCTGCAACTTGTTGTCTTCCTCCTCAAAGCGGTCGCTGTCACACCCCATTTTTGCCACCTTAGCTAGGGTTTGTCATTGCATGAGTCTTTTTGTTTCCTTTTTGAGTCTAGTCTTTTGCTTTGAGTTTCTAGGGTCCTAAGGATGGTGTGTATGAATTTTGGTTCGATTGGAGTTGATCTCGAGGGATAATTAGAACTTTTGTGACTTGAGGGGCATAATCGTCTTTTTGATCACAAACTTTCCATTTGACCTTGAAATGATCTCCAAGTTGCCAATTGGAGTTCATATGGTTGTATTTGAGGTATTTGTGGGTTCAATTCGATGAATTGAAGGTTCGGGATTAGAATGGCTCATTAAGGCTCAGGTTGGCTAAAAGACCTACTTCGGATTAGCTCGAATTGGCTCATGATTTTCACTCTATGACTACTCATTTGACCTTGATTGGTCTTGATTTCATCCCCAAATGTGTTTAGGGAGGTTGAATTTCGAATTGGAAAGCATTCGGTGCGACCCTATGTGCATACCTAAGCTAAGCGATGGTGAGGCATAGCGGTTAACCACCTTTGTAGGACCAACCATGCAGCCATGGCTAGGGTTTCTGCCCTCAAGTGACTCAAATTACATTCCCCTTCGAAACACGGTCGTTTTGGCTTTCGTTTCGTCAAAATCGGAGTTAATTTGAACCCTAAAACACATTTGGAAGTCAAAGGGGTCAAAAATGGGCATATGCTGACAGAGCCTCGGGTGACCACCCAGGCCTGGGCGGCTAGCCGCCTGGGCCCAGGCTGCTAGCCGCCCAGCCCCAGGTGGTCACCCGAGCCACTTTCCTTTTTTGAGCCTTGACGCGGCTCCCACCCTATTTTTTCGGATTTGCTCGCCTTTGGCCGCCATTTAACCCTAATTTCAGCCCTTTTTGACCTACTTGAGCCCCAAGGTAACCTCTAAGAGCCCTTGGATCAATCCTAGGGTTTTAATCCCAACCATTGAGGATTTTCCCTCAATCCCTATAAATACCCCTTATACTTCAGCAATAGGGGGACACTTTGGAGGCACTTTGGTGAGACTTGGAGGCTATGGCAGCCATCCTTAGGGTAGTTTAACCTAAACTTAGAGTGAGAGAGTGTGAGAGAAAGCTTGAAGGAAGGCTGGAGCATTGCTTGAAGGCTTGAAGGAGGTTGTTTCCAGCAGCACAAAGAGGAGGAGGACTCTCTACAGGAGCCACAAAAGGTATACCCTCCCCCTTTCTCTCTTTCATTCAAACTAGGGTTTTTTTGCATAGCTTTGCATTACTTCATGTTAAAAGCTTATTGTTTTATCATGTGTTGATGCTTCTAATGCTTAGAATACATGATTAGGATATTGTCTATGGCTGGTTTTGCATGATATAATGTCATTCTATGTGGTTTTATGAGTCTTTGTGTTTTTAGGGTTTTTTTTAGAGTCTTTTCTAGGGTTTTACATGGAATAGTCATTATTTCATGTTAAATTTTGTGTTTTTATTGTGTTTTGCTGTTAGTATGCATGATTAGGATCATTTGTGGGCTGTTTAGTATGCTAGGATGTTATTCCATGTGATTTACTGCATGTTTGGGACTTTAGGGTTTCCTTAGTGCTGAAACGGTTTTATGCATGAAATAACTCTTTGCATATTAAAGTTTGTGTTTTGTTGTTTTGCTATTTCTATTAGTTAGTATGCATGATTAGTATAATATTTGTGGGCTGTTAGTATGCTAGGATGATGTCCCATGTGATTTACTGCATGTTTGGGATTCTAGGGTTTCCTTAGTGCTGAAATTGAGTTTATGTTTAGAACTAGCTATACTTCATGTGCAAGCTTGTTTTTTCTCATGTGTGGATGCTTCTATTGATTAATATGCATGATTAACATGATGTCTATGATGGGCTTTGCATGATTTAGAGTTATTTTATGTGATTTTGAGCACAATTGTGATTCTAGGGTTTCATTCATCCTTGTATTAGGAAAGTAGCATATAGCATGATAGCTTAGGGTTTTTTCTTGTGTTTTCTTCATAGTTGATATATATGTGCTGCATATTTGATAACTATGATATTTCTAGCATTCATATAGTTGATTTTAGGGTTTTTGCATGTCATTGCATGTAGGGTTGAATTAGGGTTTTAGTTAGCTTATGATTCATGTTGTTGCATGACTTATGGTTGATTTTAAGCCTTATTTCAATTCTGTCCAGATCCGTTATTTGTCCTTGATATGATATTTTGAGCATGTTTAGCCCATGTTGGGCATGATAATGGCTTGATTTGGAATCTAGCTTGTTTGGTTGGTATTTTGGATGTTTTGCATGGAAATTGCAGGTGCTTTGACAGGTACAACAGGTGCAACTACCCCACCAATGTGGGGTGGTTATTTTGGCTATTGTGAGATGAAATCTTACAAAAAGGTAATTACCCTATGCAATAGGGTGGTTACTTTGACAGGTTGCTTTTGCTTAAGGTAGTAGGGTGTGAGGGTGCCCCAATTCACCCTTCTTTCCTTTCCTTGAAACTTTCCCTTTCTCCCCCCCCTAGGGTTGTTTCCTAATAGAGGGGTATGGTAGATTCTATAGTTTCCTTTCAATAAAGAATACCTTTTAAATCAAGTTTCCATCTTTTATCAAATTCCATACTTACCAAAAACCTTTTGAGAATCATTCATTTTTGGAAGCTTACCATGTTTTACTTGAAAGGAAACTTAGGGTTTACCATAGGCCTTGATTAGGTTATAACCCTATTCCCTTTCGAACTACGTGGACTTTGATCCATGTATTTCCATACATGGTACGTAGGCGCTCTTCGTGATGTTCAAGTCCGCCCTAGGATACTAAGTATCCTAGGTTTTCTTCTCCCCCCTCTTCTTTTTCTGTTTTTCTTTGATTTACATGATTATATGGATGAATGAATGAATGATATGCATGCTGTCTGTGATGATAACTGTTGATTTATGTGTGATTAAGACTTTGATTTAGCCCAATTAAATTAAGAGACCGTTTAGGGCGATATGGGTGCCTATAGGCTTTGCCTAGAACCTTCCCATATCGTAACTTAGCCTCCGAATCCCCGAATTCTCTGGTTTCCAAAAGATCATTGCCTTTCCATTTTTAAATATGGAGTCAATCTTTTGTTTCCTAAAACAAAACTGTTTTAGGGTTTTCCTTGTTCCTTTAAAAATAAGGTGGCGACTCCTTTCTTTTTCCAAACCCATTCGTGGGCCCTCTTTTCCTGGGTCCACAGATTGGCGACTTTTAAACCCTCCTGTGGGCCTTAACCATTTCTGGGGTCCACAGAAACTGGCGACTCCATGGGGACTTGTGGGCTAGACTCTATACAATTTGATTGGGCTAAGTTAATTTCTTTTGTTTAATTAAAATCAATCACATTGCATTCGCTTGAT
>JBBPBK010000134.1:0-212200 GCA_039720395.1 Liquidambar formosana | reverse complement strand
GTGGCGCATTGAAAGGTAAAGGAGGAAGTAACCCCAACTCGATGCGGGGTTTCCTACAGGTTGTGGGTATCCCGAGTGGTTATCCAATATAGTTCCCGTGCCTAAAAAGGATGGAAAAGTGAGGATGTGTGTGGATTTTCGAGATCTTAATGCAGCAAGCCCTAAGGATGATTTCCTTTGCCCCATTGATGTATTGGTAGATAGTACTGTAGGACATGCGCTCCTCTCTTTCATGGATGGGTTTTCCGGATACAATCAGATAAAGATGGCGCCGCAAGATATGGAGAAAACGGCCTTTATCACACAGTGGGGAACATATTGCTACAAAGTGATGCCGTTCGGTTTGAGAAATGCCGGGGCTACCTATCAGAGAGCTGCTACAACATTGCTGCATGACATGATCCATAAGGAGGTGGAAGTATGTGGACGACATGATCGTGAAGTCCGTGGACCGAGAAGGACACTTCATGGCACTAGAAAGGTTCCTGGAGCCAAAGAAGTACAACTTGCGTTTGAATCCAGAAATGCGCTTTTGGTGTCACTGCAGGCAAGCTATTAGGATTATGATTACTCAGAGAGGAATTGAGGTTGATCCGGGAAAATCAAGGCCATTGTGGAGATGGAGCCGCCTAGACCAGAAAAGCAGATTCGAGGGTTCTTGGGGAGAATTCAGTACATAAGCAGGTTCATTGCTAATTTGACTATGGTGTGTGAGCCGATTTTCAAGTTGCTTAGAAGGGGGTGCCGAAGGTATGGAACGAAGAATGTCAAGAAGCTTTTGAGATCATTAAAAGGTATTTGAGTAATCCACCAATTCTAGTTCCTCCGCGACAAGGTGAGCCGTTATTGTTATACTTGACGGTCACTGAAACCGCGACGGGAGCTATGCTAGCTCAGTACCTTGAGGGGTCGAAAAAGGAGAATGCCATTTACTATCTAAGCAAGAAGATGACAGATATGAGGTGAGGTACAATGCCATAGAGAAGGCTTGTGTGGCTTTGGTATGGGCAACTCAGAAACTCCGTCACTACATGATGTCGTATGAGGTTTTCTTGATAAGCCGAATAGACCCACTGAAGTACTGATAGAAAGGCCGGTCTTGTCCTACAGAACTGCTCGTTGGTCGATTCTCCTCAATGAATTCGACATAAAGTATGTAACACAGAAGTCAGTGAAAGGAAGTGTCATTGCAGATTACTTGGCTAGCTGCCCTGTGGCGTCATCAGAACAATTCAATGATCAATTCCCCGATGAGATGTCCTGGAGATTGGAAAGAAGAGTTGGAAAGTATACTTTGATGGAGCTGCAAATAAGAGAGGGTATGGGATAGGAGTTCTACTAGTCTCACCTGAAGAAGCATTCACACCCTTGGCGGTTAAGTTAGGGTTGAAGCCACCAACAACATTGCCGAGTATGAAGCCTGCATCCTTGCATTGGAAGCTGCACTAGAACTGGGGATCAAAGAGTTAGAAGTTTTCGGAGATTCAGCACTGATTATCTGCCAGATAAAGGGAGAGTGGAAGACTCGTGATGAGAAGCTGTTGCCGTATCATGCTTACTTAGAAACCTTGACTAAGGAATTTGTGGAAATAGAGTTCAACTATTTGTCAAGAAATAAGAATCAGTTCGCTGATGCTTTGGCAACTCTAGCTTCTATGGTGGAAATCCCGGATGGTGGGAATGTAAAACCGTTGGTGATAGAATGCTAGAGAAAAACCTGTGTATTGCTGCTCTATTCGAGAAGGAGAGTTGAAAGATGGCCATCCTTGGTACTATGACATCATGAAATTCATCAAGGAAAGGGAGTATCCTGAAGGAGCAACCCGCATTGATAGGAGAACACTGAGGAGGCTAGCGAGTCACTATGTTTTGTGTGGAGGAAAGCTATACCGAAGGTCATACGATGGGGTCCATCTGTTGTGTGTCACTGAGGAAGAAGCCGAACGTCTTGTTAGTGAAATCCATGAAGGAGTTGGAGCACCGCACATGAATGGTTATATGCTAGCTAAGAAGATCATGAGGTTGGGTTACTATTGGTCTACAATGGAGAGAGATTGCCATGCACATGTTAAGAAGTGTCACAAATGTCAAGTCTTTGCCAATGGACAACACTTACCTTCCATGCCTTTGACAAGCATGTCGTCGCCTTGGCCGTTTGCAGTGTGGGGGATAGATATAATTGGGCAGATTAAGCCGAAAGCCTCCAATGGGCATGAGTACATCTTGGTAGCTATCGATTACTTCACTAAGTGGGTAGAGGCAGCATCTTTCAAGACCCTGAACGCCAAGAAGGTAGCACAGTTCATACAGCTCAACATCATCTACAGGATATGGGGTACCCCATGAGATCATTTCAGACAATGGTCAGCACTTTCAGAAAGAACCAAGGAGCTTTTGCAGAAATACAACATAGTGCACCATCTATCCTCCCCTTATCGCCCGCAGACTAATGGAGCAGTGGAGGCCGCCAACAAGAATGTTAAGAAGATACTACAGAAAACAGCTGACACCTACACTGATTGGCATGAGAAGTTGCCATTAGCCTTGTGGGGCTATAGAACATCTGTGAGATCATCAACAGGGGCTACCCCTTATTCCTTGGTGTATGGGATGGAGGCTGTTTTGCCTATTGAGTTGGAGGTACCGTCATTACGGGTTGCTATGGAGAGTCAGATAGCAGAAGCAGATTGGGTTAAGAACCGTTATGATGAGCTGGCATTGCTCGATGAAAGGCGATTGAGGGCCTTGTATCATGTGCAGGGATATCAGCGAAGGGTTGCAAGAGCATTCAACAAGCATGTCAAAGACCAAGGTTTGAAGACAGGGGATTTGGTGTTGAAAGAAATCAGAGCTCCTATTTTTGATCCACGAGGAAAGTTCAAGCCAAGTTGGGGTGGCCCGTATGTTATCAAGGAGATATTGCCAGCAGGGAGCTGTTCGCCTCATGGATTTAGATGGAATTGAGTTCGCTCGTCCTACCAATTTGGATCAATTGAAGAAGTATTATGTGTAAGGCCTGCTAGGTTGAAAACCCATAAGGGCGGCCTAGGCAAAAGTTAAGGCATTTGAACTACGAGGGCCTGATTCCCCATTCAAAAAAAAAAAAAAAAAAAAAAAAAAAAGAAGAAAAAAAAAGGAAAAAAGAAAAGAAAAAAAATGAAAAGAAAAGAAAAAATGAAAAAGGATGGGGATACGTAGGCAGCCCATAAAGTTACCTTGGGTGCGGTCCAAACAACACCACAACAACAAATCTCAAAATTGAATTATTATTGGCAATTCATTTAGAACTAATTGATTGACATAGCAATTTATTGATGTTAGATAAAGAACTATTGACATGCCATAGATAACCTATTTCTAAAAGTCTTCAAGTCTTTTTGTTTTTCTTCAGAGTCTCTTGGTTTGCTTTCTTCTCTTTTCTTTCAAGTCTTCGCTTCTTTCGCAAGTCATGAGCATGTGCTGCTTCCACTGCTTCCAGAATGTCTTCCCTGCAAAATCCAAGTCCTGTGTCCTTGATAAGGTCATAAATCCTTTTCCTACGAATGGTTTCTCTTTCACCCAAGCTAGTCTTCAACCATGTCTTGTATTCAGGGCTCATAACATAAGGCCCATCAGTGTTTTCAACTCGAGTCAGTTTCAGTTGGTCAGTCCATCTAGTCTTGGCCCACTTAACCATTGTGGGGCCCACAGGTTCGACAGAATGATCAAATACCACAGAAGTAGGTATGGTTTGCATGGCACCCAGTTGACGAAGGATTCTTGAAGTCCAATAGAAGGAAGTTGATCTCAACCCTATAAGCTTGACCATAGCACACCCAGAAGTTCGAAGAAGAATTTGTTCCTTGCATCCCCATGTGGAGACAAACCACCTGATGTTTCGCCATGAGAGAGTTTGGAAGAAGCCTAACCATTCCCTCAAAGAAAATTGACCAGGGAGTTCAACTCGACGGCAGCAGTAATGTTGAGGTTTGTATGGATTGATGGTGGTAAGAGATAAGAAATTAAGCCTTTCAAGAAGCCACATCTGCAGTAGAACGGGGCTCCCTCCTAATGGGGCTTGTGGGTTATCATGAACTTTGTCTAAACTGTGAGAGTTTCAGCTAGCACTATGGGAATCAGGTTGTTGTGTTCAAGAAGAAAAGGGATCAGTTCGCATATTTGAATAGGGACATAGAGAGTCCCCGTGGAGATAAGGAAGCGACCAATCAAGCAGAAAGCAAGAGCATGTTGAGTAGGAAGGTTGAAATTCAAGGTACCTTTGCTATCATGAGCCAAGAAGGAAGTTGCTATTTCCATGAGATTCACCTTATGATCCTTCACAAATATGGAGGCCTCTTGTTGAGAAATCCCAAGGAAGTTGGAGAAGGAAATCAAGTAACTTGAGCGTGGAGTAGGGAGGATGAAAGGTCCTACAGGTGAAACTCCATACAAAGCGCAGAACTCTTCCATTGTTGGGCATAGTTCTTCATAGTTGAAGCGGAATACATGAAGTTGGGGATCCCAAAAATAAGTAGCAGCAGTAAGAAGAGTGGTTTCAAGCTTCACATGCATCAAAGAGAACAACGGATCCAAGCAGTAGCGCTTGAACTCCTTCCTTGCCTCCGCACTCATAACCTTCAGAAAATCACTCAAGAGTTTGTCTAGGGCTTCCATAACTTGCTCTCAATGAATGTTAGTAGGGTTTGAGACCCCTTGGATGTGCTTTTATAGGAAAAAATTCGGAAATCCGTGTTTTGGAAGGTGGAATCCCGTCAAAATAGGAAGTTTCCTAAAATCAGGCGAAACACCGCTTCGGGCTCGGGTGACCACCCAGGCCTGGGCGGCTAGCCGCCTGGGCCCAGGCGGCTAGCCGCCCAGCCCCAGGTGGTCACCCGAGGCCGCCGCTTTGTTTTGCCCATTTTTGCCTTGTTATGCCTTCGTTTGGCCCTTTTGTGATGTTTTGACTCTTTTGTGCTTGATTTAAGCCCGTTTTTCACTCAATACAAGATCATATCATTGCAATAAAGTTCAACATAGATTCATCAAGTATCCATAATAAAGGCTCAAGGTTGGGAATTGAAGTTCCTAATTAGTACATGACAAGAAGATAGTAGATTCCGAACATTCCTAACAAGAGGTGAGTGAAACTCAATGATTTCCCGTGGGCCTTCTCTTTCGACTTGGCCTGGCTCCATCATGTCCTGAGCGAGGTGCTCTAGAAGGGGGCATATCCTGTGGTGGATTAGATGATGATGCCTGTTGCAAACAAAGATAATGAGTTAGGAGGGTAATGGTGCCAATCCTAGTTGAAAGTTAATGAGATGATCACTCACTTGGGGATTTAAGCGTGCTTCCAGAACTGAGTTCTCTAAACTCATTCGCACAAGATCCCTCCTCAATCCTTCATTGAGTTCGATGCATTCCTGGGCATACTCCCGTGGAACCTAGGAAAGTATAAACATGGTTAACAATAATGAAAGAATCCAATTTCAAGAAGATAAGAGTTTAGAACTCACATTCTCATAATATGGATCGATCTTGGGATATTCATCGAATGGTGGATGGGTAATGTCAGTCTTCACAAATTTTGTCCCACTGCACAAGTTCACATACCAATTTAGTTGTGGGAGGGGTGGAGGTTGATTTCCTTCAAGGTCCTCATCCTCGTCATTGTAAGTCATCCCAGTGGCAGATCCAACTGTGGAGCTGTGTCCCCTTGCCCGTCGGCCCTGAAATTCAAATGATTGTCAAATGGAGTCTTTCTTATAATCTTAAAAAAAGAGTTTAAGAGTGTGGGGAGCTCACCCCTTGAGGTGGGAGACCAGTGACCCTAGGATTCATCAGATATTGTCGACAGAAGGCAGTGTATTCTATGCGAGGGGAGGTGAATCCCTCAGGATCCCAACCCCTCAGAGCTTCTTCTAGTTCATCACCCACTAGGTGGCTAGTGTGCCTCATGTTCTCTGGTGGCATGGAAGGTGTCACAGCTGCATTCATGTTTCCATGGACTTGTCTCAGGACTCGCTCCCCAAGATACCAGCATCTACCTGTGGGGCCTTCAAAGAGGACCCTTTTGCTTGTCAACTCCAAACAAGAGGAGTACTTCTCGGGAAGCCTATGCTCCCACAGCCTCCATGGATCCCATTCCACCTGTTGAGTTTGAAATGAGAAATGAAAAGAGAAAGATAAAAAAGATAAAGAGAAAGAAAGATTCTACCATATCAACAGTCAAGCTAGCAAGATATGCCCTTGCATGGGCATAATCGTGTCGATTGGAGGCTCTTGTAGCCAAGCAAGATGGAGCATAATTCTGAAGGATGGGCCATGACATGGCATCACTAGCAAGAGTTGGGCGACACATGTTCAGGTACTCGTAGTACCATATCTGTGGAAAATCAAAAATATAGAGGAAATCATGTATGTGTTAAGTTTCGGGAAATAATAGAGAATTGAATGTTCTTTGTTACCTCCCAAACGAAAGGAAGTCCCCCAAAGTTCTTTGCAACTCCTCGGGACATGTCAGTCATGGAGCGATACATGTTTGCGAAAGCAGCTCCACCCCAATTGTATCTCCCAATTTTGTTCACATCTTCCATGCTAGCTAGCAACTCAAGTCGAGCCATGTCATTGGTGCCCGCAAAAAAGGTACATGAAATCATGTAGAGCAAGAAAGCTCTCACAATGTATTGGGGATCCGTCCCCTCACTCTCTTCTTCAGTAGCGAAGGTGTTGTAGAGCCAAGTACGGCGCACACTTTTGGGCTTAACTCCGCTTCCACCCCGAGTAGAGCTACTATGTAGTTCTGATCCATGTTGGCATGTTCATAGTATTCCAAGCGCTTGCCTTTCAAGCTCAACCCAGTTATCATGGTAAAGTCCTTAGGAGTCATGGTCATCTCCCCGAAGCTAAAATGGAAAGTGTTGGTGGTGTCCCACCATAGCTCTGTCAAGGCAAATAATGCTTGCCTATCCCATTGCTCGTTCCATAGAGCATCTAGGAAGGGCTCAAAACCCGCCTTCTTTATTATCTTGCGAGCACGTGGTTGGGCATGATTCATATGTCTCCACCAAGAGATGAGTCCCTTTATTGATGTCCTTGTACGGAGACTTTGGAAGTCGGGCTATGTCAAAAGATTGTGTATTGAGTTAGCATAGAAAACATAGAGATATTGGGCATACATTGGTAATTGATTTCAAATGGTTTTCCAAAAGTTTTAAAATTTGGGTTTTGATTCATGAAATGAATTAGGAATGAATGCCCATGACCTTGTGTATTCAAATTCATTGGTTTTGTAAGGATTGAACATGTTTTTGCCTTTCGGGCATTTTATCGAACACTTGGTGTGTGACTTGTTTTCAAGCATTGAAATGAAAATTTTTGTGTACCAAATCCTTGCCAAGACCATTTGACTTTACACTACAATGAAAACCAATTGATTTTTCAAGAATTGAACATGTTTTTGTCTCTTTGGCATTTTATCAAACACTTGGTGGGCATCTTTTCTCAAGCATTGGGAAACAAGCTTTTTGCACATTCAATCCTTGCCAAATCAATGAACTTGGCTTAACAATGATAAAAACAATCAAAAGAAGACCATGGGAATGCATTTTATCCAATAGAAATCAAGATTTCAAAGTTGGGAAGAACTAACCTCATGTTGGGAATGGAGGTATGAGAGATGCTTCTTAGGTTCAAGCAACACCTTGTCTTGGGATGCATCATAGATTGGTGCCTTGTATGTATTCTTGATCACATAATATGGATACTTGATGTTGGAATCATTGCTAGAAGCCATTGTTGGTGGTTGAGCTTGTATGTGAGAAAAATGGGTTTGATAAGAAAGATGATGAATTTGATCTTGCAACTTGATGATTGATGCTTGTTTTTGTTGTTGAATGACTTGTTCTTGATGCTATTTCATGCACACAACTTGAATTGAAAGTGAAACTTTGAATGAGATATGTTTGTGAGATGTTTAGAGAAGATGGAATGGTTTCTAGAGAGAGAACTCTCTATTTTCGAGCTTGGAGTGCTGTGAATGCACAAATGGGGGGTCAAGGGTTTAAAAACCCAGAATTTTGAGGACCCTAGCCTCGGGTAACCGCCCAGCATGGGGCGGCAAGCCGCCTGGGCTTGGGCGGCAAGCCACCAGCAGCCAGGTGGTCACCCCCCCTTGCTCGCTCCGTTGCGCTCGTTTGGCCTTTGCTCGCCTATTCGCACTTTTGAACCCTCTTTGAGATGAAATCTCAAGCTTGTTTTGAGTTGAAAAATGAATGAATATCTTGACATTGTTTGACATGAAATGATTTGAAAGAGATTGCATTGATGGCCCTTGTGTGGGCATGGCATGCTAGTAGGGTTGAACAACCCTTTCTATGCATATGGTTTTGGTCGTTAGGGATGAATTCCCTCCTATGTCACTATGATTCGTTGTCATTTGGGATAAAGATACCTTCCCTATATGCATGTGAATGATTGCTTTCATGAGGAGAATGTGTCTCCTATATGAGTTGATGTTTGAGTTGAGGCATGAATAGCCTCCATGTGAGATGACTTGGTGAACGTGTTGGTAAGTAGAAGCTTACCTTTGTCTTGATGACTTAGTGAGAGAAAGATGCAATCTTTCTCATGATTACATGCTTACCTTGATGATTTGAAAGATGCAATCTTTCCCCATGACTTGTGTTTACCTTGATGGTTTGATTATGAGAAGGGCGCGATCTTTCTCATGCTATGTGTTCACCTTGAGAGTTTGATATGAGAAGGATGCAATCTTTCTCACGTCCTATGTTTACCTTGATGGCTTGAAAGATGCGATCTTTCCCAATGGTATGTGTTTACCCTGTTTGAAGGTTGTGACCTTCCTCGTGCTATGTGACTACCTTAACAATTGAATGATAACCTTGATGGTTTGAATATGAGAAGGATGTATCTTTCTCATGTTTTGAGATAGCCTTGACGGCTTCCTGTGGTATGTGTTTACCTTGATTGACTTGAGCAAGAGAAGGACGTGATCTTTCTCGTGTTATGTGATTTACCTTGATATTTGAATGATAACCTTGACGGTTTGAATATGAGAAGGATGTATCTTTCTCATATTTTGGGATAGCCTTGATGGCATGGTGTTACCTCGTACTATTCGCCAGTTGTCACTGGCAAAGTATGGGAAGACCTTTCATCGAACGAAGTTCGATGTAAGCTATGGATACCTTGTACTATTCACCAGTTGTCACTGGTACAGTATGGGAAGACCTTTCATCGAACGAAGTTCGATGTAAGTTATGGATACCTCGTACTATTCGCCAGTTGTCACTGGCATAGTATGGGAAGACCTTTCATCGAACGAAGTTCGATGTAAGCTATGGATACCTCGTATTATTCACCAGTTGTCACTGGTGCAGTATGGGATGTGATTACCTTGATAATTGAGTAATAACCTTGACGGTTTGAATATGAGAAGGATGTATCTTTCTCATATTTTGGGATGGCCTTGATGGCATAACGTTACCTCGTACCATTCGCCAGTTGTCACTGGCATAGAATTGGAAGACCTTTCATCGAACGAAGTTCGATGTAACCTGTGGATACCTCATCTTGTTCCCCAGTGAAACTGGTATACAGCATGAGAGGAGTTCTGTAGAACTTATGAAGAGTACCTTTGTGCTTGTGTATGATGAATTCGAAGAATTCAATGATATGTTCACCCTCTTTTCCCCAGTGGGTCTTGATGAAATCAATTCCCCGGGCAAAAATGGGTTGTTCTTTTGGTCATTGGCTTCGCAAGTGAAACTTGCTCACCAATGAGGGGCTTCTGTCACACCCCATTTTTGCCACCTTAGCTAGGGTTTGTCATTGCATGAGTCTTTTTGTTTCCTTTTTGAGTCTAGTCTTTTGCATTGAGTTTCTAGGGTCCTAAGGATGGTGTGTATGAATTTTGGTTCGATTTGGAGTTGATCTCGAGGGTTAATTAGAACTTTTGTGACTTGAGGGGCATAATCGTCTTTTTGATCACAAACTTTCCATTTGACCTTGAAATGATCTCCAAGTTGCCAATTGGAGTTCATATGGTTGTATTTGAGGTATTTGTGGGTTCAATTCGATGAATTGAAGGTTCGGGATTAGAATGGCTCATTAAGGCTCAGGTTGGCTAAAAGACCTACTTCGGATTAGCTCGAATTGGCTCATGATTTTCACTCTATGACTACTCATTTGACCTTGATTGGTCTTGATTTCATCCCCAAATGTGTTTAGGGAGGTTGAATTTCGAATTGGAAAGCATTCGGTGCGACCCTATGTGCATACCTAAGCTAAGCGATGGTGAGGCATAGCGGTTAACCACCTTTGTAGGACCCAACCATGCAGCCATGGCTAGGGTTTCTTGCCCTCAAGTGACTCAAATTACATTCCCCTTCGAAACACGGTCGTTTTGGCTTTCGTTTCGTCAAAATCGGAGTTAATTTGAACCCTAAAACACATTTGGAAGTCAAAGGGGTCAAAAATGGGCATATGCTGACAGAGCCTCGGGTGACCACCCAGGCCTGGGCGGCTAGCCGCCTGGGCCCAGGCTGCTAGCCGCCCAGCCCCAGGTGGTCACCCGAGCCACTTTCCTTTTTTGAGCCTTGACGCGGCTCCCACCCTATTTTTCTCGGATTTGCTCGCCTTTGGCCGCCATTTAACCCTAATTTCAGCCCTTTTTGACCTACTTGAGCCCCAAGGTAACCTCTAAGAGCCCTTGGATCAATCCCTAGGGTTTTAATCCCAACCATTGAGGATTTTCCCTCAATCCCTATAAATACCCCCTTATACTTCAGCAATAGGGGGACACTTTGGAGGCACTTTGGTGAGACTTGGAGGCTATGGCAGCCATCCTTAGGGTAGTTTAACCTAAACTTAGAGTGAGAGAGTGTGAGAGAAAGCTTGAAGGAAGGCTGGAGCATTGCTTGAAGGCTTGAAGGAGGTTGTTTCCAGCAGCACACAAGAGGAGGAGGACTCTCTACAGGAGCCACAAAAGGTATACCCCTCCCCCTTTCTCTCTTTCATTCAAACTAGGGTTTTTTTGCATAGCTTTGCATTACTTCATGTTAAAAGCTTATTGTTTTATCATGTGTTGATGCTTCTAATGCTTAGAATACATGATTAGGATATTGTCTATGGCTGGTTTTGCATGATATAATGTCATTCTATGTGGTTTTATGAGTCTTTGTGTTTTTAGGGTTTTTTTAGAGTCTTTTCTAGGGTTTTACATGGAATAGTCATTATTTCATGTTAAAGTTTGTGTTTTTATTGTGTTTTGCTGTTAGTATGCATGATTAGGATCATATTTGTGGGCTGTTTAGTATGCTAGGATGTTATTCCATGTGATTTACTGCATGTTTGGGACTTTAGGGTTTCCTTAGTGCTGAAACGGTTTTATGCATGAAATAACTCTTTTGCATATTAAAGTTTGTGTTTTTGTTGTGTTTTGCTATTTCTATTAGTTAGTATGCATGATTAGTATAATATTTGTGGGCTGTTTAGTATGCTAGGATGATGTCCCATGTGATTTACTGCATGTTTGGGATTCTAGGGTTTCCTTAGTGCTGAAATTGAGTTTATGTTTAGAATAGCTATACTTCATGTGCAAGCTTGTATTTTTCTCATGTGTGGATGCTTCTATTGATTAATATGCATGATTAACATGATGTCTATGATGGGCTTTGCATGATTTAGAGTTATTTTATGTGATTTTGAGCACAATTGTGATTCTAGGGTTTCATTCATCCTTGTATTAGGAAAGTAGCATATAGCATGATAGCTTAGGGTTTTTTCTTGTGTTTTCTTCATAGTTGATATATATGTGCTGCATATTTGATAACTATGATATTTCTAGCATTCATATAGTTGATTTTAGGGTTTTTTGCATGTCATTGCATGTAGGGTTGAATTAGGGTTTTAGTTAGCTTATGATTCATGTTGTTGCATGACTTATGGTTGATTTTAAGCCTTATTTCAATTCTGTCCAGATCTGTTATTTGTCCTTGATATGATATTTTGAGCATGTGTTAGCCCATGTTTGGGCATGATAATGGCTTGATTTGGAATCTAGCTTGTTTGGTTGGTATTTTTGGTATGTTTTGCATGGAAATTGCAGGTGCTTTGACAGGTACAACAGGTGCAACTACCCCACCAATGTGGGGTGGTTATTTTGGCTATTGTGAGATGAAATCTTACAAATAAGGTAATTACCCTATGCAATAGGGTGGTTACTTTGACAGGTTGCTTTTGCTTAAGGTAAGTAGGGTGTGAGGGTGCCCCAATTCACCCTTCTTTCCTTTCCTTGAAACTTTCCCTTTCTCCCCCCCCTAGGGTTGTTTCCTAATAGAGGGGTATGGTAGATTCTATAGTTTCCTTTCAATAAAGAATACCTTTTAAATCAAAGTTTCCATCTTTTATCAAATTCCATACTTACCAAAAACCTTTTGAGAATCATTCATTTTTGGAAGCTTACCATGTTTTACTTGAAAGGAAACTTAGGGTTTACCATAGGCCTTGATTAGGTTATAACCCTATTCCCTTTCGAACTACGTGGACTTTGATCCATGTATTTCCATACATGGTACGTAGGCGCTCTTCGTGATGTTCAAGTCCGCCCTAGGATACTAAGTATCCTAGGTTTTCTTCTCCCCCCTCTTTCTTTTTCTGTTTTTCTTTGATTTACATGATTATATGGATGAATGAATGAATGATATGCATGCTGTCTTGTGATGATAACTGTTGATTTATGTGTGATTAAGACTTTGATTTAGCCCAATTAAATTAAGAGACCGTTTAGGGCGATATGGGTGCCTATAGGCTTTGCCTAGAACCTTCCCATATCGTAACTTAGCCTCCGAATCCCCGAATTCTCTGGTTTCCAAAAGATCATTTGCCTTTCCATTTTTAAATATGGAGTCAATCTTTTGTTTTCCTAAAACAAAACTGTTTTTAGGGTTTTCCTTGTTTCCTTTAAAAAATAAGGTGGCGACTCCTTTCTTTTTCCAAACCCATTCGTGGGCCCTCTTTTCCTGGGTCCACAGATTGGCGACTTTTAAACCCTCCTGTGGGCCTTAACCATTTCTGGGGTCCACAGAACTGGCGACTCCACTGGGGACTTGTGGGCTAGACTCTATACAATTTGATTGGGCTAAGTTAATTTCTTTTGTTTAATTAAAATCAATCACATTGCATTCGCTTGATTGTGTGCTTTCATTTATTGCATTGTGTGCGCAAACTCTTGCATGTTAGGATCGATGTCCCTTGCCACTGACGGGCCTAGCCTCAACCTTGGTTTTCCTGATTCCATGAGTTGGGGCGAAAGCTCTCAACCTCTCTTGCCAAGTACCCTTGGGCTTGCCCTTGGGTATATTAAATGAGTTAATCACGTACTGCTGGACCCACGCGGCGTTCCTGATGCCACATGTGGTTAGGTATAAAGATTGCTCAAGCAAGTGAAGGACCCCAGCCTACCCTTATCATTAGTCCATATAGACAGACTTGCAGGACACTATGGTTTCACCCTTATGCACCCACATTGTTTGTAATGATATCATGACCGTGTTTGTGATGTGCTTAATGAACATTTAATAAGAGAACCTTTGCACCCTATATCCTTAATACGTACCTTTCGCCCATGACCCTTGCAAAGGTGATAGGATTAAAAGGGACTAATTGAGTATATATGATGTGAAGTCATTGAGACAAATATGGAAGCCTAGGACATACCCTTAGGATGAGAGACTGATTGTTCCCTTTCGTAGAGGAGTGAGAGGACGTACTGGCTTGGATCTGCGACCAGCAAGGGCGCTTAGTGAAGATTGATTCTACCAACCAGTCAGATATGGCCGACGAAGCAACTAGTGAAGGGGGTTTTGATGTTGAGACTTGTTTGAAGGCTATCATGACCAAACTTGATTACACCACTGATGTATCTGAGAGAGCATTGAAAATGGCCCAAGATATTCAACATAAGATGTCCGAACCCGAACAGAATAATGGCCGTACCCCGGGGGGTAACACCGAAAATGGGACCCAGTCTGGAGAGGGCACTAAGACCAATGATGGGGGAAGCACTCAACCCAAGGGGAATGAATCACCTGAAGTTTTTAACCTGGAAGGGGGAAGTAAGGGGAAGACCTCTGATACAGACTCTGTGTTGGCTAGCAAGGTAGAAGCCTTGGAGAGAACTATAAAGGGAATCCGTAGGACAGATGACATGGTGGATGTACGTACCCTATCTTTGTTTCCTCAAGCTCGTATTCCACTACAATTCAAGATGCCTGAATTAGAAAAGTTTGATGGAACGGGTTGCCCCAAGACCCATTTGAAGATGTATGTACGAGCTATGCACCCTCGAGGAGCGACAGATGAACTCTTAGCCCAAATGTTCCATGAAACCCTAGCCACTTCTGCTTTAAAGTGGTTCCTAGCCCTGGATGAGAATAGAACCCGAACTTGGGAGGACATATGTAATGAGTTTTCAGAGCACTATAAGTACAACACTGAGGTGGATGTCACAAGAAGGGACCTAGAGACCACAAAACAAGGGGCTAATGAGACCTTTTCCGCTTTCATTACAAGGTGGAGGCAAAAGGCCTCGAGAATGGCAGATAGACCGAATGAGGAAGATCAGATTCAGTTGGTGGTTAAGAACCTATTGCCGGTGTATCACAAGCACCTCTTTGCTCACTACTTCCCTAATTTCAAGGCTCTTATCGGAGCAGGTACCCAAGTTGAGGATGCCATAGCTGATGGGTCAATCAAGACAGAAGAAGTCCAAAAGAGCCGCAGGCCGAACTTTGCCGGGAAAAATGCCGAGGTCAATGCCATAGCCCAACCCATTCAACCTATCTCCCTAAATGACACCAACCCACCTTGCCAATTCACCGAGCTGCATATGCCACTTGAGAAAGTACTTGAAAAGCTAAAAAGCCGAGGCCTGTTGAAACCTCTCGACCCGAGACCACCACCAAATCCATTGCCCAAGAGCTACAATGAGAATGAATACTGCAAATTCCACCAAGCCAAAGGCCACTCAACCAACCGTTGCTATCGCCTTAGGCATGAGATCCAAGACTTACTTGACAAGCAAATCATCTCACCACCAACTCCACCAAGTCGCCCAAATGTTACCCAAAATCCACTTCCCTCTCATAATTCATCCAACTCCATAAATGCCATTGAAGCCGACCCATCTCGACCTTGCCTACCCATAAGACAATACACTCCATTACCCATGTCCTTGACCCAAGCCTTTCACCAATGCTGCAACCAAGGCCTTATCATACCTCACCCTCCAAAGCCAAGACCCCAAACACCCCATCAATATTGCCAATACCATGGTATACCCGGCCATGACACTGAGGACTGTGCTATGTTGAGAAAGGTCGTCCAAGACCTCATTGATCAAAAGACCCTGCAATTGCCGAAGAAGCCCATCCAACAGCAGTTGAAAGAAAGATATGAAGCAGGAGACCCTCAAGTGGGGTTATTGGGAGAACCTTCGGGGAAATTTGATTACTATGTGCTTTATCCTGATCCATTGCCAAGTGAGCCCATAATTCCTACGGGCTGGGATGATATACCCGAAGAGGTGCAGATGGAGGACATTGACATGATTGAATGGGATGACCTGATGGGTGACACAAATGAAATTGATGACATATGGGCTAGTGATGAAGAAGTAGACCACATGACAAGAGGGGGCCGCCATTTCAAGCCTCCGCACTTGGAATCTGATAATCCACTGGGTGAGTTAGATAAGCGCCTTGATGTGCAAGAAGAAGAGGATGAAGTACTCCGACAATTGAAGAAGACCAATGCCAATATCACCATCTGGGGCTTGCTTATGGCCTCTCACAAACACAGACAGACAGTGCTGAAGTTGTTAAACCAGATACAGGTTCCGGTTGATTTGTCCCCTGAGGGATTGGTGAATCTAGTAAACCCTGCTCCGAAGAATTCCACTATAGTGTTCACAGAGACTGACTTACCTAAGAGTGGGCCAAGCCACTCCCAAGCCTTGCATATAACTGTTGATACCATGGGGAAGAGAGTTCCTACAGTCTTGATTGATAATGGTTCCGCACTAAATGTATGTCCTTTAAGAACTGCAACTGTTTTGGGCTTGGGGCCCACTGATTTCACTCCATCTGGGCAAACAGTGAGGGCGTATGATAATACCCGTAGAGAAGTAATTGGGATGATCACTTTACCTTTAATCATGGGACCCACAGAGTTCAGAGTAGAGTTTCAAGTCTTGGATGTGCCGTCATGCTTTAATCTGTTATTGGGAAGGCCTTGGATTCATCCTGCTGGGGCTGTACCATCGTCATTGCATCAAAAGGTAAAGTTCCCTCATGAGGGAGCCATTGTTACACTTCAAGGGGACTATGATTTGAAAATGGCGGGTGTACCCATATGTGAAATAAAACCAGAATCAGTTGAGATACCCTTGTCGGGGTTTGAGTATGTGCAATGTATAGAAAAAGAGTTCAGAGAGGAAGAGCCCTCACACTATTGCACTTTTTACCCAAGTTCTGATCCAGCACTGGCAGACAAGGATTTTTGTGACAAGTACTTTACAGAGGGGCTGAATCCTCAGAGCTTGACAAGTTGGTACAATTCTGTGGGAAAGAAGAAAGAAGAAGACTGGGTGGAGCACATGGATTCTGAAACCATGGTTACCATGTTCCAAGATATGGTTCTTACTTTGGGGGAGTCAGCAACAGAAGATTGCCAAGATTCGTCAATTCACCATGCAACCATGCCACTTCACAATTGGTACCTAGAAGATGGAACCATTGCAGAAATCCTTGAAGAGGAAGATCATGACCTACCTGATAGTAGCTTGTAGGTTCCTTAGTTAGAGTCTTTCCTGCTTTCAATAAAGTGTGTCCGCCTATCCCACTTTGTGGAGTTAGGAGTCGTTTCATAGTTGTGGCACCAAATTTTGTTTCCTTTTCAAGTTTGTGTCTTTTTGTTGGTTCCTTTAATGAAGTGTGTTTCTTTTATACATTGTTTGCTTGCAGTGTTTCTTTTCTCTCTTCTATGGATATTTATGGCATGGATATAGATCCTAGGAATGACGTCCCCCCGGAGCTCGTCGAGCGAAGGAAAAGGGGTGTCACCGAACCTAACATGGATGAATTGGAATCAATCAATTTAGGGACAAATGAATTGCCAAAGATAATTAAAATTGGGATAACCCTTTCACCACTTGAAAAAGAAAAGCTGATAGCCCTCTTAAAGGCCAACATAACGGCCTTTGCATGGTCTTATGAAGACATGCCCGGCATAGATCCAGACATTGTGCAGCACTTCATCCCCACCAATCCCCTTAAAAAGCCGGTAAAGCAAAAATTGAGAAGATTGAAGCCCGAGTGGGCATTGAAGGTAAAGGAGGAAGTAACCAAGCAACTCGATGCGGGGTTCCTACAGGTTGTGGAGTATCCCGAGTGGTTATCCAATATAGTTCCCGTGCCTAAAAAGGATGGAAAAGTGAGGATGTGTGTGGATTTTCGAGATCTTAATGCAGCAAGCCCTAAGGATGATTTCCCTTTGCCCCACATTGATGTATTGGTAGATAGTACTGTAGGACATGCGCTCCTCTCTTTCATGGATGGGTTTTCCGGATACAATCAGATAAAGATGGCGCCGCAAGATATGGAGAAAACGGCCTTTATTACACAGTGGGGAACATATTGCTACAAAGTGATGCCGTTCGGTTTGAGAAATGCCGGGGCTACCTATCAGAGAGCTGCTACAACATTGCTGCATGACATGATCCATAAGGAGGTGGAAGTGTATGTGGACGACATGATCGTGAAGTCCGTGGACCGAGAAGGACACTTCATGGCACTAGAAAGGTTCCTGGAGCGAGCAAAGAAGTACAACTTGCGTTTGAATCCACAGAAATGCGCCTTTGGTGTCACTGCAGGCAAGCAATTAGGATTTATGATCACTCAGAGAGGAATTGAGGTTGATCCGGGAAAAATCAAGGCCATTGTGGAGATGGAGCCGCCTAGCACAGAAAAGCAGATTCGAGGGTTCTTGGGGAGAATTCAGTACATAAGCAGGTTCATTGCTAATTTGACTATGGTGTGTGAGCCGATTTTCAAGTTGCTTAAGAAGGGGGTGCCGAAGGTATGGAACGAAGAATGTCAAGAAGCTTTTGAGATCATTAAAAGGTATTTGAGTAATCCACCAATTCTAGTTCCTCCGCGACAAGGTGAGCCGTTATTGTTATACTTGACGGTCACTGAAACCGCGACGGGAGCTATGCTAGCTCAGTACCTTGAGGGGTCGAAAAAGGAGAATGCCATTTACTATCTAAGCAAGAAGATGACAGATTATGAGGTGAGGTACAATGCCATAGAGAAGGCTTGTGTGGCTTTGGTATGGGCAACTCAGAAACTCCGTCACTACATGATGTCGTATGAGGTTTTCTTGATAAGCCGAATAGACCCACTGAAGTACCTGATAGAAAGGCCGGTCTTGTCCTACAGAACTGCTCGTTGGTCGATTCTCCTCAATGAATTCGACATAAAGTATGTAACACAGAAGTCAGTGAAAGGAAGTGTCATTGCAGATTACTTGGCTAGCTGCCCTGTGGCGTCATCAGAACAATTCAATGATCAATTCCCCGATGAGGATGTCCTGGAGATTGGAAAGAAGAGTTGGAAAGTATACTTTGATGGAGCTGCAAATAAGAGAGGGTATGGGATAGGAGTTCTACTAGTCTCACCTGAAGAAGCATTCACACCCTTGGCGGTTAAGTTAGGGTTTGAAGCCACCAACAACATTGCCGAGTATGAAGCCTGCATCCTTGCATTGGAAGCTGCACTAGAACTGGGGATCAAAGAGTTAGAAGTTTTCGGAGATTCAGCACTGATTATCTGCCAGATAAAGGGAGAGTGGAAGACTCGTGATGAGAAGCTGTTGCCGTATCATGCTTACTTAGAAGCCTTGACTAAGGAATTTGTGGAAATAGAGTTCAACTATTTGTCAAGAAATAAGAATCAGTTCGCCGATGCTTTGGCAACTCTAGCTTCTATGGTGGAAATCCCGGATGGTGGGAATGTAAAACCGTTGGTGATAGAATGCAGAGAAAAACCTGTGTATTGCTGCTCTATTCGAGAAGGAGAGTTGAAAGATGGCCATCCTTGGTACTATGACATCATGAAATTCATCGAGGAAAGGGAGTATCCTGAAGGAGCCACCCGCATTGATAGGAGAACACTGAGGAGGCTAGCGAGTCACTATGTTTTGTGTGGAGGAAAGCTATACCGAAGGTCATACGATGGGGTCCATCTGTTGTGTGTCACTGAGGAAGAAGCCGAACGTCTTGTTAGTGAAATCCATGAAGGAGTTGGAGCACCGCACATGAATGGTTATATGCTAGCTAAGAAGATCATGAGGTTGGGTTACTATTGGTCTACAATGGAGAGAGATTGCCATGCACATGTTAAGAAGTGTCACAAATGTCAAGTCTTTGCCAATGGACAACACTTACCTTCCATGCCTTTGACAAGCATGTCGTCGCCTTGGCCGTTTGCAGTGTGGGGGATAGATATAATTGGGCAGATTAAGCCGAAAGCCTCCAATGGGCATGAGTACATCTTGGTAGCTATCGATTACTTCACTAAGTGGGTAGAGGCAGCATCTTTCAAGACCCTGAACGCCAAGAAGGTAGCACAGTTCATACAGCTCAACATCATCTACAGGTATGGGGTACCCCATGAGATCATTTCAGACAATGGTCAGCACTTTCAGAAAGAAACCAAGGAGCTTTTGCAGAAATACAACATAGTGCACCATTTATCCTCCCCTTATCGCCCGCGGACTAATGGAGCAGTGGAGGCCGCCAACAAGAATGTTAAGAAGATATTACAGAAAACAGCTGACACCTACACTGATTGGCATGAGAAGTTGCCATTAGCCTTGTGGGGCTATAGAACATCTGTGAGATCATCAACAGGGGCTACCCCTTATTCCTTGGTGTATGGGATGGAGGCTGTTTTGCCTATTGAGTTGGAGGTACCGTCATTACGGGTTGCTATGGAGAGTCAGATAGCAGAAGCAGATTGGGTTAAGAACCGTTATGATGAGCTGGCATTGCTCGATGAAAGGCGATTGAGGGCCTTGTATCATGTGCAGGGATATCAGCGAAGGGTTGCAAGAGCATTCAACAAGCATGTCAAAGACCAAGGTTTGAAGACAGGGGATTTGGTGTTGAAAGAAATCAGAGCTCCTATTTTTGATCCACGAGGAAAGTTCAAGCCAAGTTGGGGTGGCCCGTATGTTATCAAGGAGATATTGCCAGCAGGAGCTGTTCGCCTCATGGATTTAGATGGAATTGAGTTCGCTCGTCCTACCAATTTGGATCAATTGAAGAAGTATTATGTGTAAGGCCTGCTAGGTTGAAAACCCATAAGGGCGGCCTAGGCAAAAGTTAAGGCATTTGAACTACGAGGGCCTGATTCCCCATTCAAAAAAAAAAAAAAAAAAAAAAAAAAAAAAAAAAAAAAAGGAAAAAAAGAAAAAAAATGAAAAGAAAAGAAAAAATGAAAAAAGGATGGGGATACGTAGGCAGCCCATAAAGTTACCTTGGGTGCGGTCCAAACAACACCACAACAACAAATCTCAAAATTGAATTATTATTGGCAATTCATTTAGAACTAATTGATTGACATAGCAATTTATTGATGTTAGATAAAGAACTATTGACATGCCATAGATAACCTATTTCTAAAAGTCTTCAAGTCTTTTTGTTTTTCTTCAGAGTCTCTTGGTTTGCTTTCTTCTCTTTTCTTTCAAGTCTTCGCTTCTTTCGCAAGTCATGAGCATGTGCTGCTTCCACTGCTTCCAGAATGTCTTCCCTGCAAAATCCAAGTCCTGTGTCCTTGATAAGGTCATAAATCCTTTTCCTACGAATGGTTTCTCTTTCACCCAAGCTAGTCTTCAACCATGTCTTGTATTCAGGGCTCATAACATAAGGCCCATCAGTGTTTTCAACTCGAGTCAGTTTCAGTTGGTCAGTCCATCTAGTCTTGGCCCACTTAACCATTGTGGGGCCCACAGGTTCGACAGAATGATCAAATACCACAGAAGTAGGTATGGTTTGCATGGCACCCAGTTGACGAAGGATTCTTGAAGTCCAATAGAAGGAAGTTGATCTCAACCCTATAAGCTTGACCATAGCACACCCAGAAGTTCGAAGAAGAATTTGTTCCTTGCATCCCCATGTGGAGACAAACCACCTGATGTTTCGCCATGAGAGAGTTTGGAAGAAGCCTAACCATTCCCTCAAAGAAAATTGACCAGGGAGTTCAACTCGACGGCAGCAGTAATGTTGAGGTTTGTATGGATTGATGGTGGTAAGAGATAAGAAATTAAGCCTTTCAAGAAGCCACATCTGCAGTAGAACGGGGCTCCCTCCTAATGGGGCTTGTGGGTTATCATGAACTTTGTCTAAACTGTTGAGAGTTTCAGCTAGCACTATGGGAATCAGGTTGTTGTGTTCAAGAAGAAAAGGGATCAGTTCGCATATTTGAATAGGGACATAGAGAGTCCCCGTGGAGATAAGGAAGCGACCAATCAAGCAGAAAGCAAGAGCATGTTGAGTAGGAAGGTTGAAATTCAAGGTACCTTTGCTATCATGAGCCAAGAAGGAAGTTGCTATTTCCATGAGATTCACCTTATGATCCTTCACAAATATGGAGGCCTCTTGTTGAGAAATCCCAAGGAAGTTGGAGAAGGAAATCAAGTAACTTGAGCGTGGAGTAGGGAGGATGAAAGGTCCTACAGGTGAAACTCCATACAAAGCGCAGAACTCTTCCATTGTTGGGCATAGTTCTTCATAGTTGAAGCGGAATACATGAAGTTGGGGATCCCAAAAATAAGTAGCAGCAGTAAGAAGAGTGGTCTCAAGCTTCACATGCATCAAAGAGAACAACGGATCCAAGCAGTAGCGCTTGAACTCCTTCCTTGCCTCCGCACTCATAACCTTCAGAAAATCACTCAAGAGTTTGTCTAGGGCTTCCATAACTTGCTCTCAATGAATGTTAGTAGGGTTTGAGACCCCTTGGATGTGCTTTTATAGGAAAAAATTCGGAAATCCGTGTTTTGGAAGGTGGAATCCCGTCAAAATAGGAAGTTTCCTAAAATCAGGCGAAACACCGCTTCGGGCTCGGGTGACCACCCAGGCCTGGGCGGCTAGCCGCCTGGGCCCAGGCGGCTAGCCGCCCAGCCCCAGGTGGTCACCCGAGGCCGCCGCTTTGTTTTGCCCATTTTTGCCTTGTTATGCCTTCGTTTGGCCCTTTTGTGATGTTTTGACTCTTTTGTGCTTGATTTAAGCCCGTTTTTCACACAATACAAGATCATATCATTGCAATAAAGTTCAACATAGATTCATCAAGTATCCATAATAAAGGCTCAAGGTTGGGAATTGAAGTTCCTAATTAGTACATGACAAGATAGATAGAAAGATTCCAAACATTCCTAACAAGAGGTGAGTGAAACTCAATGATTTCCCGTGGGCCTTCTCTTTCGACTTGGCCCAGCTCCATCATGCCCTGAACGAGGTGCTCTAGGAGGGGGCATATCCTGTGGTGGATTAGATGATGATGCCTGTTGCAAACAAAGATAATGAGTTAGGAGGGTAATGGTGCCAATCCTAGTTGAAAGTTAATGAGATGATCACTCACTTGGGGATTTAAGCGTGCTTCCAGAACTGAGTTCTCTAAACTCATTCGCACAAGATCCCTCCTCAATCCTTCATTGAGTTCGATGCATTCCTGGGCATACTCCCGTGGAACCTAGGAAAGTATAAACATGGTTAACAATAATGAAAGAATCCAATTTCAAGAAGATAAGAGTTTAGAACTCACATTCTCATAATATGGATCGATCTTGGGATATTCATCGAATGGTGGATGGGTAATGTCAGTCTTCACAAATTTTGTCCCACTGCACAAGTTCACATACCAATTTAGTTGTGGGAGGGGTGGAGGTTGATTTCCTTCAAGGTCCTCATCCTCGTCATTGTAAGTCATCCCAGTGGCAGATCCAACTGTGGAGCTGTGTCCCCTTGCCCGTCGGCCCTGAAATTCAAATGCTTGTCAAATGGAGTCTTTCTTATAATCTTAAAAAAAGAGTTTAAGAGTGTGGGGAGCTCACCCCTTGAGGTGGGAGACCAGTGACCCTAGGATTCATCAGATATTGTCGACAGAAGGCAGTGTATTCTATGCGAGGGGAGGTGAATCCCTCAGGATCCCAACCCCTCAGAGCTTCTTCTAGTTCATCACCCACTAGGTGGCTAGTGTGCCTCATGTTCTCTGGTGGCATGGAAGGTGTCACAGCTGCATTCATGTTTCCATGGACTTGTCTCAGGACTCGCTCCCCAAGATACCAGCATCTACCTGTGGGGCCTTCAAAGAGGACCCTTTTGCTTGTCAACTCCAAACAAGAGGAGTACTTCTCGGGAAGCCTATGCTCCCACAGCCTCCATGGATCCCATTCCACCTGTTGAGTTTGAAATGAGAAATGAAAAGAGAAAGATAAAAAAGATAAAGAGAAAGAAAGATTCTACCATATCAACAGTCAAGCTAGCAAGATATGCCCTTGCATGGGCATAATCGTGTCGATTGGAGGCTCTTGTAGCCAAGCAAGATGGAGCATAATTCTGAAGGATGGGCCATGACATGGCATCACTAGCAAGAGTTGGGCGACACATGTTCAGGTACTCGTAGTACCATATCTGTGGAAAATCAAAAATATAGAGGAAATCATGTATGTGTTAAGTTTCGGGAAATAATAGAGAATTGAATGTTCTTTGTTACCTCCCAAACGAAAGGAAGTCCCCCAAAGTTCTTTGCAACTCCTCGGGACATGTCAGTCATGGAGCGATACATGTTTGCGAAAGCAGCTCCACCCCAATTGTATCTCCCAATTTTGTTCACATCTTCCATGCTAGCTAGCAACTCAAGTCGAGCCATGTCATTGGTGCCCGCAAAAAAGGTACATGAAATCATGTAGAGCAAGAAAGCTCTCACAATGTATTGGGGATCCGTCCCCTCACTCTCTTCTTCAGTAGCGAAGGTGTTGTAGAGCCAAGTACGGCGCACACTTTTTGGGCTTAACTCCGCTTCCACCCCGAGTAGAGCTACTATGTAGTTCTGATCCATGTTGGCATGTTCATAGTATTCCAAGCGCTTGCCTTTCAAGCTCAACCCAGTTATCATGGTAAAGTCCTTAGGAGTCATGGTCATCTCCCCGAAGCTAAAATGGAAAGTGTTGGTGGTGTCCCACCATAGCTCTGTCAAGGCAAATAATGCTTGCCTATCCCATTGCTCGTTCCATAGAGCATCTAGGAAGGGCTCAAAACCCGCCTTCTTTATTATCTTGCGAGCACGTGGTTGGGCATGATTCATATGTCTCCACCAAGAGATGAGTCCCTTTATTGATGTCCTTGTACGGAGACTTTGGAAGTCGGGCTATGTCAAAAGATTGTGTATTGAGTTAGCATAGAAAACATAGAGATATTGGGCATACATTGGTAATTGATTTCAAATGGTTTTCCAAAAGTTTTAAAATTTGGGTTTTGATTCATGAAATGAATTAGGAATGAATGCCCATGACCTTGTGTATTCAAATTCATTGGTTTTGTAAGGATTGAACATGTTTTTGCCTTTCGGGCATTTTATCGAACACTTGGTGTGTGACTTGTTTTCAAGCATTGAAATGAAAAATTTTTGTGTACCAAATCCTTGCCAAGACCATTTGACTTTACACTACAATGAAAACCAATTGATTTTTCAAGAATTGAACATGTTTTTGTCTCTTTGGCATTTTATCAAACACTTGGTGGGCATCTTTTCTCAAGCATTGGGAAACAAGCTTTTTGCACATTCAATCCTTGCCAAATCAATGAACTTGGCTTAACAATGATAAAAACAATCAAAAGAAGACCATGGGAATGCATTTTATCCAATAGAAATCAAGATTTCAAAGTTGGGAAGAACTAACCTCATGTTGGGAATGGAGGTATGAGAGATGCTTCTTAGGTTCAAGCAACACCTTGTCTTGGGATGCATCATAGATTGGTGCCTTGTATGTATTCTTGATCACATAATATGGATACTTGATGTTGGAATCATTGCTAGAAGCCATTGTTGGTGGTTGAGCTTGTATGTGAGAAAAATGGGTTTGATAAGAAAGATGATGAATTTGATCTTGCAACTTGATGATTGATGCTTGTTTTTGTTGTTGAATGACTTGTTCTTGATGCTATTTCATGCACACAACTTGAATTGCAAGTGAAACTTTGAATGAGAATATGTATGTGAGAATTTGGAGAAGGATGGAGAGAGAAGCTCTCTATTTTCGAGCTTGGAGGCTTGAATGCACAAATGGGGGGTCAAGGGTTTAAAAACCCAGAATTTTGAGGACCCTAGCCTCGGGTAACCGCCCAGCATGGGGCGGCAAGCCGCCTGGGCTTGGGCGGCAAGCCACCAGCAGCCAGGTGGTCACCCCCCCTTGCTCGCTCCGTTGCGCTCGTTTGGCCTTTGCTCGCCTATTCGCGCTTTTGAACCCTCTTTGAGATGAAATCTCAAGCTTGTTTTGAGTTGAAAAATGAATGAATATCTTGACATTGTTTGACATGAAATGATTTGAAAGAGATTGCATTGATGGCCCTTGTGTGGGCATGGCATGCTAGTAGGGTTGAACAACCCTTTCTATGCATATGGTTTTGGTCGTTAGGGATGAATTCCCTCCTATGTCACTATGATTCGTTGTCATTTGGG
Organism: Liquidambar formosana; assembly: GCA_039720395.1. Taxonomy (NCBI): domain Eukaryota; kingdom Viridiplantae; phylum Streptophyta; class Magnoliopsida; order Saxifragales; family Altingiaceae; genus Liquidambar; species Liquidambar formosana. The sequence continues at coordinate 186,401 of JBBPBK010000134.1, read as the reverse complement.
ATAAAGATACCTTCCCTATATGCATGTGAATGATTGCTTTCATGAGGAGAATGTGTCTCCTATATGAGTTGATGTTTGAGTTGAGGCATGAATAGCCTCCATGTGAGATGACTTGGTGAACGTGTTGGTAAGTAGAAGCTTACCTTTGTCTTGATGACTTAGTGAGAGAAAGATGCAATCTTTCTCATGATTACATGCTTACCTTGATGATTTGAAAGATGCAATCTTTCCCCATGACTTGTGTTTACCTTGATGGTTTGATTATGAGAAGGGCGCGATCTTTCTCATGCTATGTGTTCACCTTGAGAGTTTGATATGAGAAGGATGCAATCTTTCTCACGTCCTATGTTTACCTTGATGGCTTGAAAGATGCGATCTTTCCCAATGGTATGTGTTTACCCTGTTTGAAGGTTGTGACCTTCCTCGTGCTATGTGACTACCTTAACAATTGAATGATAACCTTGATGGTTTGAATATGAGAAGGATGTATCTTTCTCATGTTTTGAGATAGCCTTGACGGCTTCCTGTGGTATGTGTTTACCTTGATTGACTTGAGCAAGAGAAGGACGTGATCTTTCTCGTGTTATGTGATTTACCTTGATATTTGAATGATAACCTTGACGGTTTGAATATGAGAAGGATGTATCTTTCTCATATTTTGGGATAGCCTTGATGGCATGGTGTTACCTCGTACTATTCGCCAGTTGTCACTGGCAAAGTATGGGAAGACCTTTCATCGAACGAAGTTCGATGTAAGCTATGGATACCTTGTACTATTCACCAGTTGTCACTGGTACAGTATGGGAAGACCTTTCATCGAACGAAGTTCGATGTAAGTTATGGATACCTCGTACTATTCGCCAGTTGTCACTGGCATAGTATGGGAAGACCTTTCATCGAACGAAGTTCGATGTAAGCTATGGATACCTCGTATTATTCACCAGTTGTCACTGGTGCAGTATGGGATGTGATTACCTTGATAATTGAGTAATAACCTTGATGGTTTGAATATGAGAAGGATGTATCTTTCTCATATTTTGGGATGGCCTTGATGGCATAACGTTACCTCGTACCATTCGCCAGTTGTCACTGGCATAGAATTGGAAGACCTTTCATCGAACGAAGTTCGATGTAACCTGTGGATACCTCATCTTGTTCCCCAGTGAAACTGGTATACAGCATGAGAGGAGTTCTGTAGAACTTATGAAGAGTACCTTTGTGCTTGTGTATGATGAATTCGAAGAATTCAATGATATGTTCACCCTCTTTTCCCCAGTGGGTCTTGATGAAATCAATTCCCCGGGCAAAAATGGGTTGTTCTTTTGGTCATTGGCTTGCAAGTGAAACTTGCTCACCAATGAGGGGCTTCTGTCACACCCCATTTTTGCCACCTTAGCTAGGGTTTGTCATTGCATGAGTCTTTTTGTTTCCTTTTTGAGTCTAGTCTTTTGCTTTGAGTTTCTAGGGTCCTAAGGATGGTGTGTATGAATTTTGGTTCGATTTGGAGTTGATCTCGAGGGATAATTAGAACTTTTGTGACTTGAGGGGCATAATCGTCTTTTTGATCACAAACTTTCCATTTGACCTTGAAATGATCTCCAAGTTGCCAATTGGAGTTCATATGGTTGTATTTGAGGTATTTGTGGGTTCAATTCGATGAATTGAAGGTTCGGGATTAGAATGGCTCATTAAGGCTCAGGTTGGCTAAAAGACCTACTTCGGATTAGCTCGAATTGGCTCATGATTTTCACTCTATGACTACTCATTTGACCTTGATTGGTCTTGATTTCATCCCCAAATGTGTTTAGGGAGGTTGAATTTCGAATTGGAAAGCATTCGGTGCGACCCTATGTGCATACCTAAGCTAAGCGATGGTGAGGCATAGCGGTTAACCACCTTTGTAGGACCCAACCATGCAGCCATGGCTAGGGTTTCTTGCCCTCAAGTGACTCAAATTACATTCCCCTTCGAAACACGGTCGTTTTGGCTTTCGTTTCGTCAAAATCGGAGTTAATTTGAACCCTAAAACACATTTGGAAGTCAAAGGGGTCAAAAATGGGCATATGCTGACAGAGCCTCGGGTGACCACCCAGGCCTGGGCGGCTAGCCGCCTGGGCCCAGGCTGCTAGCCGCCCAGCCCCAGGTGGTCACCCGAGCCACTTTCCTTTTTTGAGCCTTGACGCGGCTCCCACCCTATTTTTTCGGATTTGCTCGCCTTTGGCCGCCATTTAACCCTAATTTCAGCCCTTTTTGACCTACTTGAGCCCCAAGGTAACCTCTAAGAGCCCTTGGATCAATCCCTAGGGTTTTAATCCCAACCATTGAGGATTTTCCCTCAATCCCTATAAATACCCCCTTATACTTCAGCAATAGGGGGACACTTTGGAGGCACTTTGGTGAGACTTGGAGGCTATGGCAGCCATCATTAGGGTAGTTTAACCTAAACTTAGAGTGAGAGAGTGTGAGAGAAAGCTTGAAGGAAGGCTGGAGCATTGCTTGAAGGCTTGAAGGAGGTTGTTTCCAGCAGCACACAAGAGGAGGAGGACTCTCTACAGGAGCCACAAAAGGTATACCCCTCCCCCTTTCTCTCTTTCATTCAAACTAGGGTTTTTTTGCATAGCTTTGCATTACTTCATGTTAAAAGCTTATTGTTTTATCATGTGTTGATGCTTCTAATGCTTAGAATACATGATTAGGATATTGTCTATGGCTGGTTTTGCATGATATAATGTCATTCTATGTGGTTTTATGAGTCTTTGTGTTTTTAGGGTTTTTTTTAGAGTCTTTTCTAGGGTTTTACATGGAATAGTCATTATTTCATGTTAAATTTTGTGTTTTTATTGTGTTTTGCTGTTAGTATGCATGATTAGGATCATATTTGTGGGCTGTTTAGTATGCTAGGATGTTATTCCATGTGATTTACTGCATGTTTGGGACTTTAGGGTTTCCTTAGTGCTGAAACTGGTTTTCTACATGAAATAACTCTTTTGCATATTAAAGTTTGTGTTTTTAGTTGTGTTTTGCTATTTCTATTAGTTAGTATGCATGATTAGTATAATATTTGTGGGCTGTTTAGTATGCTAGGATGATGTCCCATGTGATTTACTGCATGTTTGGGATTCTAGGGTTTCCTTAGTGCTGAAATTGAGGTTTATGTTTAGAATAGCTATACTTCATGTGCAAGCTTGTATTTTTCTCATGTGTGGATGCTTCTATTGATTAATATGCATGATTAACATGATGTCTATGATGGGCTTTGCATGATTTAGAGTTATTTTATGTGATTTTGAGCACAATTGTGATTCTAGGGTTTCATTCATCCTTGTATTAGGAAAGTAGCATATAGCATGATAGCTTAGGGTTTTTTCTTGTGTTTTCTTCATAGTTGATATATATGTGCTGCATATTTGATAACTATGATATTTCTAGCATTCATATAGTTGATTTTAGGGTTTTTTGCATGTCATTGCATGTAGGGTTGAATTAGGGTTTTAGTTAGCTTATGATTCATGTTGTTGCATGACTTATGGTTGATTTTAAGCCTTATTTCAATTCTGTCCAGATCCGTTATTTGTCCTTGATATGATATTTTGAGCATGTGTTAGCCCATGTTTGGGCATGATAATGGCTTGATTTGGAATCTAGCTTGTTTGGTTGGTATTTTTGGTATGTTTTGCATGGAAATTGCAGGTGCTTTGACAGGTACAACAGGTGCAACTACCCCACCAATGTGGGGTGGTTATTTTGGCTATTGTGAGATGAAATCTTACAAATAAGGTAATTACCCTATGCAATAGGGTGGTTACTTTGACAGGTTGCTTTTGCTTAAGGTAAGTAGGGTGTGAGGATGCCCCAATTCACCCTTCTTTCCTTTCCTTGAAACTTTCCCTTTCTCCCCCCCTAGGGTTGTTTCCTAATAGAGGGGTATGGTAGATTCTATAGTTTCCTTTCAATAAAGAATACCTTTTAAATCAAAGTTTCCATCTTTTATCAAATTCCATACTTACCAAAAACCTTTTGAGAATCATTCATTTTTGGAAGCTTACCATGTTTTACTTGAAAGGAAACTTAGGGTTTACCATAGGCCTTGATTAGGTTATAACCCTATTCCCTTTCGAACTACGTGGACTTTGATCCATGTATTTCCATACATGGTACGTAGGCGCTCTTCGTGATGTTCAAGTCCGCCCTAGGATACTAAGTATCCTAGGTTTTCTTCTCCCCCCTCTTTCTTTTTCTGTTTTTCTTTGATTTACATGATTATATGGATGAATGAATGAATGATATGCATGCTGTCTTGTGATGATAACTGTTGATTTATGTGTGATTAAGACTTTGATTTAGCCCAATTAAATTAAGAGACCGTTTAGGGCGATATGGGTGCCTATAGGCTTTGCCTAGAACCTTCCCATATCGTAACTTAGCCTCCGAATCCCCGAATTCTCTGGTTTCCAAAAGATCATTTGCCTTTCCATTTTTAAATATGGAGTCAATCTTTTGTTTTCCTAAAACAAAACTGTTTTTAGGGTTTTCCTTGTTTCCTTTAAAAAATAAGGTGGCGACTCCTTTCTTTTTCCAAACCCATTCGTGGGCCCTCTTTTCCTGGGTCCACAGATTGGCGACTTTTAAACCCTCCTGTGGGCCTTAACCATTTCTGGGGTCCACAGTCGCCCGCCAGCAGGATTTGTTGGCAGCCCTATACAGACATTAGCAAGTCAAAGATCGGGTTGAACAGCAAGTAATGGAAACCACAAGAGAACGGAACTTACTCGGTAAAGACTGGTAAACCCGAAGCGGAGGTTGTCGAGGGCGGACTTCTTCCTGAAGTGCTCCATATCCGCCGGCAACCTCATGGGGTTCCCCAACTGCTTGAAGTTGTACTCCGCAGAGAAGGAACTGGTAACATCCTTATCTTTGGGTACGGGGAACTGCACACACGAAAAGAGACATAAAATCAGTCAGAATTCGTAATAGACTTCCGGATATGGGACAGTTATAAAATCGAAAGAAGTGAAGGTTTACCTCGGGGAATTTTGCTATTACACCAGCACGGGAAGGGGCGCTCCCACCTCCGGCCGCCGGGGCTTTGGCACCCCCCTGCTCAGGCCCTTGCACAGTGGGTTGCTGTTCGGGGACTGCAGAGGGTCTCCGGGGCTTTGAAGGAGGAATCAAGGGAGCCTTCCCTTTCCCAGTAACCTCGGGCGCCTGGGGCCTGCCCACGTCTGTGAACCCACGAAAAAGAACCGCGGAGCCCACAAGGGTTTGGCAAAAATGTAATGGGTATGAAAGACAACAAACAAAAAGGGAGTCGCCACCTCATTTTTTAGGGAAAAGAGGAAAACCACAAAAATATTTTATTTTCAAAACCACATGACTCCATTAAAGGAAAAGCAAAGTCTTTGAAACCAGAAAATTGGATTCGGGAGCTAAGTTACGACGTGGGAAGGTTCTGGGCAAAAGCCCATAGGCACCCACATCGCCCGAGTTGGTCTCTTGATTTAATTGGGCTAACTTAATATCTTTTCCACTCAAATATCAACATATATCATCACGAGGCAGCATGCATATCATATATTCCATCGAATCATCTCATGCATAATCAAACAAACAAAACAAAACAGAAAAAAGAAGAAAAGAAAAGAAAAACCTAGGATACTTGGATCCTAGGACGGACTTGAGCCTCACGAAGAGCGCCTACGTACCATGCAGCGAAATACATGGATCAAAGTCCACGTAGTTCGAAAAGAATAGGGTTAAAACCTAATACAAACCTATGGTAAATACCCTAGGTTTCCTCATTTGAAAATATATTGGTTTAATCCAAAACTGAAAACTTCCACAAGAGGAAAACTTTGATAAAAACCAGAATTTTATATTGAAGGAAACCTTTGATAATTACTATAAGCTTATATTAAGAAGTAACCCTAGGAGGGAGAAGAGAAAAGAAAGAAAAAGAAAGGTGAATTGGGGCACCTTCAAACCCTACTTACCTGAGCGCACAAGCTCCTAGCATTAGCCATTTCAGACCATAGCAGCCCTATTTGCAATAGGACAAGCATTGTACCTGTTTGCACCCTTACAAGTGCACACAATCATGCAAAGAAAACAATATCCTAATCTGGACAGAACCATGACAAAGCCTAAAATCATCCATTAATCATGCAAACAACAAGAATAATGAATAACTAGGGACCCTAACTCAATCCTACATGCAATGACCTAGCTAACATGCATAGAAACCAAGAAATCCACTAATATGAATGCAAACCTAGCATGATTCAACTATATGCAGCATATATAGAATGATTATGATGAGCAACAACCCAAAAAACTAAGCTAAACATGCTGTATGAGACTTACGCGATTTCAGGGTTATCGAAACCCTAATCTCACAACTATGCATAAAAACCTATGAAACGACTCTAAGACATGCTCAAATTATCATGAATATCATTCATATAGCATATACTAACTAACAGAAGCATCAATTCATGATAATAATCACAGCAACCTAAACATGTGAACTATGCATGGTTTAAGAGGATAAAAAGAGTAATACCTTCAAATCCCTAGCAAACCAGGGATTATCAAGCATATAAAGCCATGAACTATCCTAAAATCATTCATATAATATCACATAAACATTGAATTCCATCCATAAGAAGAGCAATTGCATGCACCATAACTATCCTAGAAGAAGAAGAAGAAAGAGAAGAAGGAGAAGCAGAAATTCATGTTCAGCATTCAAGGGATAGGCTTACCTCTTGTAGACTCTTCCTTGTCTTCAAACTTCTTGTTTCCTTACTTGCTTGGGGTTGAAGAGCCTCCTCTTGAAGTCCTTCTAGCTCTCCAAACTCGTAGCTCCCTCTCTCTCTAAGTGTAAAGTACAATTCCCCTCCCCCTATGTGCTGAATATCATGTCCTTTATATAGAGAACTGACCCCCTAAACCAATGGCTAGGATTAATTCACTAAATAATGATCCTAGGGCTATTAGAGACTCTCTTAGTGCTCAAACAACTCAAACCTACACACTCCTAAGCTCAGACAAGTTGTTTTGGCGGAGGAAACCGTCAAAAGAGGGATAGAAGAGTCAGAGTTTGACTTAAAGAAGGACTCCTCGGGTGACCAACTAGGCCTGGACGGTTAGCCGTCTGGGCCCAGACGGCTGACCGTCCAGCCCCGGACAGTTACCCAAGGGTCCTCTATTTTTTCTCCGGTTTTGACTCCCACTTGCTGTAGAAGTCCTAAAATGCTCAAATTAAGTCCGATTTTGACGAAATAAAAGCCAAAACGACCGTGTTTCGAAGAGGGACACATTTTTAAGTATTTTGGGACAAAAATCCTCAACCATGGGTACATGGTTGGGTTTTACAAAGGTGGTTAACCATGGTGCTTCACCGTCGTTAAGTTGGGTTTGTACACGAGGTCGAACCGAATGCTTTCCCAATCGAAAATCGATCTTTCTAAACATGTTTAGGACATAAATAAAGCCCAATTGAAGTTAATTGAGAGAAAATTGGTTGGGTCTTATGAGTCAATTTGAGCAAACCAAGAAAGGGTCTTTTAGCCAACCCGAACCATTACGAGCCGAATTGATCTTAAACCATTAATTCATGAAATTGAACCTATATATGGACTCTGTATAACCATATGAACTTGATGGGATGACTCGGGATTCATTCCAAGGTCAAATGGAAAATATACGGCTTAAAAGACGATTATGCCCTTCAAGTCGCAAAAGTTCTAATTGACTATCGAAATGAACTTCAAATCACTTCAAAATTTATACACATGATATTCAATACCATAGAAACTCAATGCAAGAGACTAGACTCAAAAAGGACTCAAAATCCTACATGAAATGATATGTCCTAGCTAAGGTGACAAAAATGGGGTGTGACAGAAGCCCCTCATTGGTGAACAAGTTTCACTTGTGAGCCAATGATCAAAGAACAACCCATTTTTGTTCGATGGATTAATCTCATTAATACCAACAAACTCAAATGGAATCAAAAGGATGGACTTCGTTATATCCCAGCATGCGACGATTTCATCGAAGCTAATAATTGATTGCATACCAACATTCGTTGGTGCGCTCATGCAAATGCTTTTACCATGCACTAATTGCATTAGTGATATAACAACACATTTTTGCTTGATGGATTAATCTCATTAATACCAACAAACTCAAATAGAACCATAAGGATAGACTTCTTTATATCCAAGCATGCGACGATTTCATCGAAGCAAAGAATTGAATGCATTTCTATGCATGCCAACATTCGTTGGTGCGCTCATGCAAATGCCTTTACCATGCACTAATTGCATTAGTGATATCCACATGGTCTTCTCATGATGCAAAGCTAGTTGCACTAGTGCATCACAAGGTACCCTACCAATCTCATTGGCATTCTCAAAATGAGTTATTTCATAACTCATAAATCATCATTTTATGTGAATTATTGGTGAATTGAATGTCCATCAATTCAAAACCAAGGGCATTTCATGCCAGTCTTACTGGGGATAACAAATGTGGTGAGTTATTTCATAACTCATGACTCATCGAATTATGATTTCATGCCACTTTCAGTGGAAAAAAACAAAGATATGGAGTTATTGCATAACTCATGTATCATTTCATGTGAAATTGTGATTTCATGCCACTTTCTGTGGAAGTAACAAAGATGGGGAGTTATTGCATAACTCATGGATCATTATTTCATGTGAAGTTGTGCCATTTTCTGTGGAAGTAACAAAGACAGGGAGTTATTGCATAACTCATGAATCGTCATTTCATGTGAAATTGTGCCACTTTCTGTGGAAGTAACAGAGATGGGGAGTTATTTCATAACTCATGAATCGTTTCATGCCACTTTCTGTGGAAGTAACAAAGATAGGGAGTTATTTCATAACTCATGAATCGTCATTTCATGGGAAATTGTGCCACTTTCTGTGGAAGTATCAAAGATAGGGAGTTATTTCATAACTCATGAATCGTCATTTCATGGGAAATTGTGCCACTTTCTGTGGAAGTAACAAAGCTGGGGAGTTATTGCATAACTCATGAATCGTTATTTCATATGAAATTGTGCCATTTTCTGTGGAAGTATCAAAGATAGGGAGTTATTGCATAACTCATGAATCGTCATTTCATGTGAAATTGTGTTTATCACATGATATGAGACCCAATTGCAAATCAATTGATTCAAAATCAAGCTCATTTCTTATCATTTCATGTGAAACTATCCTTATCACATGGAATGACAATGTATTGGGAGTCATTCAACTCCAAATCAAATGCATTTCATGTGAAATTGTCTTTATCACATGAAATGATAATGTATTGAGAGTCATTCAACTCCAAATCAAGTGCATTTCATGTGAAATTGTCTTCATCACATGAAATGATAATGTATTGGGAGTCATTCAACTCCAAATCAAATGCATTTCATGTGAAATTGTCTTTATCACATGAAATGATAATGTATTGAGAGTCATTCAACTCCAAATCAAGTGCATTTCATGTGAAATTGTCTTCATCACATGAAATGATAATGTATTGAGAGTCATTCAACTCAAAATCAAGTTCATTACTTATCATTTCATGTGAAATTATCTTTAACACATGAAATGACATTGAATTGAGAGTTAATTGATTAAAAATCAAGCTTATTTCATGTCATTTCATGTGAAATTAACTTTATCACATGATACAACATTGATTTTGAAAGTCAATTGATTGAAAAACAAAGTGCATTTCATGCCCTCTTCACAAAGATAGCAAGTTACTTCGTAACTAGCATAGCTCATGAATCATCATTTCATGTGAAGTTATCTTTATCACATGACTAGCAAGTCATTTCATGTGAAATTATTTTTATCACATGATATGATATCATTATCATCTCCTAGAGAATTGAATTCCAAGACTTGAAAGTCAATCAATTCAACACTAAGCTCATTTCATGAGAAAGCCATTTATCATGACCATTGCAACTCCTCGTTATGCGGGTGAATACAATCACCCAAGATTCAAAAATTTGAAACTTGATAAACTTAAGGGCTATATTCATCCCATAACTCAAGGATTGCGCAAAAAGTCAATTTGGAGAAGTTTAGAGGTCGCAAGCGCGCGAAACGGGGCAAACGGGCAAAGCGGGCTAGGGTGACCATCTGCCCTCAGATGGTCAACCGTCCAGGGCAAGACGGCTGACCGTCCAAGGGTGGACGGTTACCCGAGCCCACCATTGAGAAATTTCTGGGTTTTTAAACCCATGTTTGCCCACTCATTCTCACATTCACCCAACCCGAAAATTAGAGAGTTTCTCTCTCTAAACTCTCATCCCATCTTCTCCAACTCTCATTCTCTCATTCCTATTTCAAAAACATTCAATCCAAACATCAAATGCACATCAAACAATAACAAATCAAGCCCATTTAGCAATCAAAACAACCAATTCACATCATCTTGTGAAATCAAACCAAATCAAACCCATTTTTCACAAACCCAACTCCATCATCAAGGATGTCATCAAGCAAGGACTCAAGCACCAAGTACCCATTCTATGGGGTCAAAAGCACATACAAGGCACCACTCTATGATGCCCCACAAGCTAGGGTGTTGCTTGAACCCGAGAAGCATCTCTCATTCATCCATTCCCAACAAGAAGTAAGTTTACCCAACTTAACACTTTTCTTTTGAATCTTTCGATTCTTTTGATGAAATTGCATTCCCTTCTACTTCTTTTGAATACCCCTTGGGTTGTTGAGTGATATCCCTTGATTTGGCAAGGATTGAACACACAAAGTCTTTTCATTTGAAAGCTTGAAAAATGGCACCCGCCAAGTGTTTGATAAAATTCCCAAGTGAAATAAAGATGTTCAATCTTTACCAAATCAATGTATATCAACAAGTAAACCCTCAAGTGAGTAATATGCTATGATTTAGCAAGGATTGATCATACAAAATTCTTTTGTTTCAAGTCTTGGGAGGTGTCACCCACCAAGTGTTCGATAAAATGCCCAAGTGATAAAAAAGTGTTCAACCCTTGCCAAATTAAGGCACATGAACAAGTAAACTCATAAACATCCATTAGCAATTCATTTCATGAATAAAAACAACTTTTTGACATCTTTTAGAAAACAATTTGGAACCAATTGCTAGTGTAGGTTTATTATTTCCATGTTCTTTCAACTAACTTTCAAGGTATTTTCAATGGCTATAGCCCAACTTTCAGGATATGTGCACTCGGTCCTCTGTCAAAGGACTCATTGAATGGTGGCGGAACATGGAAAACTTCCAACCCATCACCAAAGGCTATATCGAGAAGGCCGGTTTTGGCCCATTCCTAGATTCTCTATGGAATGACCAATGTGATAGGCAGGCTTTGCTAGCCTTGTCTGAGCTATGGTGGGACACCACCAATACATTCCATTTTGGCTTTGGGGAGATGACACTAACCCCCAAGGACTTCACCATGATAATGGGCCTAAGCATTAAAGGTAGAAGCTTGGAGTTCTATGAGGAAGCTCACACGGATGAGGATTATCTCCTAGCTTACCTTGGGATGGAAATCGAGGTAATCAAGAAAGCAGTGCAACGCACTTGGCTTTTCAACAAGTTTGCTAAGCAAAGGGAGAGCGAGGGTGCAAGCCCCGATTGTATTACAAAGGCATTCCTTTTGTACATGATCTCCTGCACATTCTTTGCTGGCACGGGCGACCTAGCCCCTTTGGGTCTTCTTGCAAGCATGGAAGATGTTGACAAGATTAGGAAATTCAACTGGGGAGGGGCTGCTCTAGCCACCATGTATCGCACAATGTGTGACATGTCACGTGGTGTGACTAAGGACTTCGGTGGGATGCCCTTTGTTTGGGAGGTAATGCTACTTCCCTTTCATTCCTTTTTATTTTTTTCCTTATATTATCTTTCTTTTTGACTTTTTTTTCAATTTTTGACAGGTTTGGTGCTATGAGTACCTCAACCTATGTCGCCCATCCCTTGCTGAGGAAACCATTGAATGGCCTACCCTCAAGAATTACTCCCCTAGTTATGTATCCATTCGGGCGGTGAATCGTCATGATTACGCCTTTGCTAGAGCTCACCTAGCAAGCCTCACTGCTGATATGGTGAAATTCTTTCCCCATTCTTTTCCTTTTCTTTTTACTCCCCAATTTCTCATTTTGAATTTTTGAACAGATTGAATGGAATCCATGGAAGATATGGGTACCAATGCTACCCAAGCGATGCATTCCTAGCTTGATGTTGACGGGCAAGAGGGTGCTCTTGGAAGGCCCCGTGGGTAGGTATTGGTACCTAGGGGAGCGTATCTTACGCCAAGTCATGGGTGATGTGAATGCCGCCATGGCTCCAATGCCTCCACCACTTAACATGAGGCATGCTAACTTAATGGAGGAGGAGGAGTTGTGGGATGCCTTGAGAGGCTGGGATGCGGAGGAGTTCACTTCTCCTGACATTGCATATGACACTTTCTGTCTCCAATATTTGATGAGGCCCAGGGTGACAGGCCTCCCTCCTCAGGGGGTAAGTCTTTAACATTCTCCTAGCCTTTTCTTTTGGTAGAGACTCTATTTAATAGGTGAACACTTGCAGGGTCGACGAACACGAGGGCATAGCTCGACAGTGGGCTCAGGAGTGGTTCCTGGCTCTGAGGAAGATGAGATGGAGGGGGATAGGTCACTACCCTTGCCTCAGCCGAATTGGTTCATTGATTTGTGCAGTGGGTCAGACTTTGTCAAGACCGCTATCACTCATCCTGCATTTGATGAGTCCCCCAGGATCGACCCAAATCTAGAACAGGTGAGTTCTCTTTATGGGTATTTCTTTCTTTCTTTGAACATTACCTTCAATTTTACCCTTATTGATTATCCTAGGTGCCTGCGGCATATGCCCAAGAGTTTATTGACCTGAGCGAGGGCTTGAGGCGTGACCTTGTGAGGATGAGCTTAGCTAAATCCATGGCGGAAGCTCGTTTGGATGTCATGGTAAGTGTTCAACCCATTTTAAAGTTCCTATTTGTGGTTTTCAACCAACCCTATTCTCATACTTAGCCTCTTTGCAATGGATTTTGTATATGCAGCCACCACCAGCAATGCGCCCTCCTAGAGCACCTCATGGGGGTCGTGACGGAGCTGGGCCGAGCCGCAAAAGAAGCTCTGGGAACCGCTGAGTTCATTTACTTTCTTGTTGGGCTTGTAAAAACAATGAGACAATGGCTATCTTTTCATTTCATGCTTGTGTTTTGTACTTGCCACCTAAAACCAAACTTTTTTATCTCTTATTATGGATACTTGCTGTGCTTGTTCGAAGCTATCATGATGATGTTATGGTGCCTTTCTCATGAAAATTTGAGTCAATGTGAGTTCATAGGAGTGAAAATGGCCTAAAAAGGCCATCCGAACGCGAAAATAGGCAAAACCGGGCGAAACAAGGCAAAACAAGGCGGAGGCCTTGGGTGACCATCTGGCCCCGGACGGTTAGCCGTCTGGGCCTAGACGGCTGACCGTCCAGCCCCGGACGGTCACCCGAGGTCGACGCTCTTTTTCGCGATTTTTCAGGAATTTTGCGATTTTGACGGTTCTACTTCCTTTAGGACTCGAATTTGTGACCCTTTTCCTATAAAAACACATGAGGGGAGTCTTCTAACTCACCTATTTTCATTGACAATAATTATGGAAGCCTTGGATGGGTTCTTAAGAGGGTTTTTGGCAGTCATGCCTGCCAAAGACAAAACTGAGTTTAGGCGCTTCGGCTTGGAACCATTGCTCTCCATAAGGCACATGAAGCTCGAGACGACCCTTCTCACTGCTGCTACATACTTCTGGGATCCTCAAATCCATGTCTTTCGATTTAATTATGAAGAATTATGCCCAACCATGGAGGAATTCTGTGCTTTATTTGGAGTTTCGCCCGCAGGGCCATTCATTCTTCCTACACCTCGCTCGGATTACCTTGCTTCCTTCTCGGATTTTCTTGGCATTCCTCAAAGGGACGCAACGATCTTCGTCAAGGATCATATGGTGGACTTAATGAAGTTAGCAACCTCATTCTTGGCTCATGATAGCGAAGGTACTCTGACTTTCACCCTTCAAATTCAGCGTACACTCGCTTTTTGCTTAATTGGTTGCTTTCTCATATCCACCGGCACTCTTCAAGCCCCTGTTCAAATATGTGAGTTGATTACCCCTCTTCTCAAGCGACATAACATTATTCCCTTGGTATTAGCTGAAACCTTGAATGGTTTAGATAAAATTCACGGCAACCCCAAAGTGCCTTTAGAAGGTAGCCCCTTTTTACTGCAAATGTGGCTGCTCGAGCGCTTGAACTTTCTTTCTCCCACCACTATCACTCCATACAAGCCTCAGCACTTCTGTCTGCGCCGAGTTGAGCTCCCAGGGCCATTCTCTTTAAGAGATTGGTTGGGTTATTTCCAAACGCTGTCATGGCAGAACATCAAATGGTACGTCTTCACATGGGGGTGTAAAGAGCAGGTACTTTTTCGAACGTCGGGATGTGCTTTCGTCAAACTCATAGGACTGAGATCGACTTCCTTCTATTGGACTTCGAAAATTCTTCGCCAGATGGGCGCCATGCAAACCATACCGTCCTTAACAGGACCTTGTTGCTTTGTGGAACCTGTCGGTCCTACCATAATCAAGTGGGCGAGGACTCGCTGGCCTACAGACTTGAAATTGACTCAGATTACCAACACTGAAGGACCCTTCGAGATGAGTAAAGAATACAAGCAATGGCTGAAGGATGACTTGGGTGAACGGGAGACTTCTCGTCGAGAAAGAATTTATGACCTTATCAAGGACACGAGACTTGGACTTTGCAGAGAAGACATTCTTGAAGCAGTGGAGGCGTCCCACGGCCATGACTTGCGAAAGAAAAGAAGACTTGACAGAGAGAGACAGAAGACAAACAAAACGACTCTGAAGAAACTCAAGAGGACTTAAAGACTCAAAGAATAGAATATCTATGGCATGTCGATAGTTCTTTTACTCAACATTAATAAATTGTTATGTCAAACAATTAGTTTCAAATGAATTGCCAATAATAATCTTCTTTCGAGATTTTTTGATTGTCTTGATTGGACCGCACCCAATGTAACTTTATGGGCTGCCTACGTATCCCCGTTTTTTTTCTTTTTCTTTTTTCTCTTTTTTTTTTCTTCTTTTCTTTTTTTTTCTTTTTTTTCTTTTTTTTTTCTTTTGGGGAATTAGGTCCTACGTAGTTCTCATGCCTTAACTTTTGCCTAGGCCGCCTTTACAGGTTTTCAACCTAGCAGGCCTTATACATAATACTTCTTTAATTGATCCAAATTGGTGGGACGAGCGAACTCAATCCCATCCAAATCCATAAGTCAAACAGCCCCTGCTGGCAATATCTCCTTGATGACGTACGGTCCTCCCCAACTTGGTTTGAACTTTCCTCGTGGATCGAAAATTGGAGCTCGGATCTCTTTCAACACTAAATCCCCTTTCTTCAAGCCTCTGTCTTTGACATGTTTGTTGAATGCCCTTGCGACTCTTCTCTGGTACCCTTGCACATGGTAGAGAGCCCTCAATCGCCTTTCATCTAGCAATGCCAACTCATCATAACGACCTTTGATCCAGTCCACCTCTGCCAACTGACTTTCCACAGCAACCCTTAACGAAGGAACTTCCAACTCTACTGGCAAAACAGCCTCCATCCCATACACTAGCGCGTACGGCGTAGCCCCTGTTGACAATCTGACTGACGTTCTGTACCCCTATAATGCCAATGGTAGTTTCTCATGCCAATCAGTGTACGCGTCAGTCGTTTTCTGTAATATCTTCTTGATGTTTTTGTTGGCGGCTTCCACTGCGCCGTTTGTCTGCGGACAGTACGGGGATGACAAGTGATGAACGATCTTGTACTTCTGCAAGAGTTCTTTGGTCTCCTTCTGGAAATGCTGACCGTTATCTGAAATGACCTCATGCGGTACTCCATATCGGTAGATAATGTTGAGCTGTATGAACTGCGCCACCTTTTTAGCATTCAAAACTTTGAAGGAAGCTGCTTCCACCCATTTGGTAAAGTAATCGATGGCTACCAAAATGTATTCATGACCATTGGATGCCTTCGGCTTAATCTGTCCGATGATATCTATTCCCCATACTGCAAACGGCCACGGAGTTGACATGCTTGTTAAGGGCATGGAGGGCAAGTGTTGTCCGTTGGCGAAGAGCTGACACTTATGGCACTTCTTGACGTGGGCATAGCAATCCCTTTCCATTGTAGACCAGTAATACCCTAGTCTCATGATCTTCTTAGCCAACATGTATCCATTCATATGCGGAGCTCCCACTCCTTCATGGATTTCTTCGATGAGTTTTCTGGCTTCTTCTTCCGTGACACACAGCAAGTGAATTCCGTCGTAAGACCTCCGATACAGTTTTCCTCCGCATACCACATAATGGCTTGCCAATCTTCTCAGTGTTCGCCTATCCACGCGAGATGCTTCCTCCAGATATTCTCTTTCCTCAATGAGCCTTCTTATGTCATAAAACCAAGGGTGGTTATCTGTTACCTCTCCTTCTCGAATGGAACAGCAATAAACAGGTTTCTCTCTGCATTCGATCACGAGTAGTTTCACGCTTCCTCCTTCTGGTATCTCCACCATTGAGGCTAGAGTCGCTAAGGCATCAGCGAACTGATTCTTGTTTCTCGACAAGTAATTGAACTCGATCTCCGCGAACTCTTTGGTCAGTGCTTCCAAATAGGCATGATAGGGCAACAGCTTCTCATCGCGAGTTTTCCACTCCCCTTTTATCTGACAGATGATCAATGCTGAATCTCCGAACACCTCTAGTTCTTTTATCCCCAATTCTAACGTAGCTTCCAATGCTAGGATACAGGTGTCACACCCCATTTTTGCACCACCTTACTAGGGCTCATCATTTCATGCATGTTTTTGTTTTGTTTTTGAGTCTAGTCACTTGCATTAGTTTTCTAGAGTCACAAGGACAATGGATATGAATTTTGGTTCAAATTGGAGTTGATCTTGAGGGATAATAAGAGCTTTTGTGACTTAAGGGGCATAATCGTCTTTTAAGTCCCAAACTTTTCATTTGATCTTGGAATGATCTCCAAATTGTCAATTGGAGTTCATATGGATGCATATGAGGTATTAAGTCCCGTGGCCCTGATGATGAGTTTAGTGTGGTTATTTACGGATTATCCTTGAAGAATTAGTGCGAATCACAGCATGAGATTTTTGGTTAAAATGAAAAGAAAATTATTTTATTAAATTAGCCATTTTTATCATGACACTAACACGTGTACGTATGTGATGAGTGTGTGTACGCACATACGATACATGTGCATGCGTGTTAGCGGTCAGTCTCCCAATTTTTATAAAAGACAATTTCCTTTTCCTATTCAGATTAGAAGTCTTTTATCATTATAAAATACCTTTTGATTATTCTCCAAGGAAACCTAGTCCAGGAAGGAAAGGGAAACTCCAGATTTCAGCTATAAATACTCTCTTAATGTCTTTAAACAAGGGAGGAGGAGAAGAGGGTTTGGAGGGAGTGAAATTCGTCATAATTCAGCAGCAGATTTTCTGAAAACCAGCAGTCGTATTTTAATCATAACTTTTTCATCCGAAGTCAGAATTTGATGAAATTGGTCTTGTTAGAAAGATAATTCAATTCTCTACAACTTTGTATTTCACAAGCTTTGTCCAAATCCAACGTTTTCATACCCAAAAACGCGATTGAAGTTGCTGCTACTGCAAAGTGACGAGAATCACTTTTTCTTTTCTCTTGTTCTCTTTTTGTTTTCTATTTCTTTTCAAAGTTGAGTGAGTTTTGATCTCTTTGCTGTGATACCACTTTGACAAAGAGGAGGATTCGTGTTGGTTTGATTCACTCTAAAGACCTGAGGAGCCACGAACAATTGCATACAGCAGCAAGGAAGGCCCTTCCTAAGGTATTCTCCTTCTCTATTCAAGTTTAAACTAGGTTTTCATATGGGTTAGGCCTATTGCATGTTAAAGGTAACTTTTTTATCATGTATTAACACTCTAGCTAGTTAATATACATGGAATATCTATTTTTTATCTACTGTTTAGCATGCTTTAGGGCTGTCCTTTAGGTTTTTAATGCATAGTTATGATTCTTGTGCTCCTATTTGTCCTTGTGCTAGGATTAGTGTCATTGCATATTAGAGTTAGGATTTTCATCATGTTATATTGCTTTAGTTAGTTAATATGCATGATTTAATTTCTGTTTAGTTTGGTTTTAGCATGATTAAAGTATGTCTTGTATGTTTTTAAGCACTAGATATAGCACACGTGCGTTGCACGTGAATATTTTTAAATAATATTAGTTTCTATTTTTTTTTTCACTAATCTAGGTATTTTTGTTTAGATATGCTGCAATGGAAAATCGATTTTAAGGGGTTCTTCATGCATTTAGAGTACATCATTTTTTGGGTTTCATACATCCTTTTTGGGTTTCAGTTGGAACTTTTGAGGTATGTATCGTATTTTATTCCTCGGTTTAATGAGTCTAATCAGTTTCTCAGTATGGGTATTTCGTTTCGAATGATTTTTCTTTTCTTTAATTACAGTACCTATTATGATTACAAATTCATCTAATTTATAAATTCATAAAAAATCAAACTTATTCTCTAACAATACTGTATATATATATATATTATAATTTGTAGTTCTCTAACAATACCACACACACACACACACACACACACACACACACACATATATATATATATATTATAATTTGCAGAGTAAAACTTACCAGAGAATGGAGAAATCACCATTAACCAGAGAAGGGAGAAGTTGCAATTATTCTTGGTGGAGAAAGTGGAATTTACAATCTGACTGTTTATTTATTATATAGGAATTATAGTTTCCGTTTCCTTTGAATTCCTATTTATGTTTTATATATTAAGGTATGTGTTTTAAAATATATTAAGGTATGTGTTTTAGAATTATAGTTTCCATATTCCTATATATTTCTATTTATTATATAAGAATTATAATTTCCGTTTCCTTTGAATTCCTATTTGTGTTTTATATATTAAGGTATGTGTTTTAGAATTACTATATTTCTTATATATGCAGAAGGGTGGGTAGTTGTGTATTTAAAAATTAAAATAAGGGTATATTAGTCAATCAAAAGTTTTTCTTACATTCATATTTTTATAGGTAGTATAGATATTTGTGAGTTTAGGGTTTTAGAGTCATTGTTTCATGTTTGTTTTCATATAGCATGATAAAGTAGACTTTTTTATTGGTTTTTCTTCGTGTTTGCTGTATATGTTTTTCATATGGAGTAAACATGATAGTTTTGCATGCATGTTAGTATGTTTTAGGGTTTTTATGCATGATATGGTTCTAGGAATATGTTAGGACTTATTATTGTTCGCTGTTTTTGCTATTGGCATGCTTAGTGGATGATTTTAGGTCATAATACTATTCTGTCCAGATTTGCATGTTAGTGTTTTTGCATGGTTTTGAGCACTTGTAAGGGTGCAAATAGGTGTGGTATTTGTCTTATGGCAAATAGGGCTGCTTATGTCTGAAATAGCTAATGTTTGGAGTAATTGCGCTCAGGTAAGTGGGTGTGAAGGTGCCCCAATTCACCTTTCTTCCTTATCCCTTCTCTTCTCCCTATTTAGGGTTAATTTTTAATATGATCCTATGGTTTAATTAGAGGTTTCCTTCATAAACAAAATTCTGGTTTTTATTAAGGTTTCCATTTTGTGGATTTCTTTCCTAAAATCAAACTTTCTATCAATTCTCTTTTGATCAAATAAGGAAACCTAGGGTTTTTACCATAGGTTTGTATTAAGATTTAACCTTAGTTCTAATCGAACTACGTGGACTTTGATCCATGTATTTCGTTGCATGGTACGTAGGCGCTCTTCGTGAGGCTCAAGTCCGTTCTAGGATCCAAGCATCCTAGGTTTATTTTTGTTTTCTTTTCTTCTTTTTCTTTTTCTGTTTTTATGTGCTTATTATGCATGGATGGATGAATGAAATATATGATATGCATGCAATTCTTGTGATGATATACTTGCTGATTTTTGTATGGAAAGATCTTGATTTAGCCCAAATGAACTGAGAAACCGAAAGGGTGACATGGGTGCCTATAGGCTTTGCCTAGAACCTTCCCATGTCATAACTTAGCCTCCGAATCCCTGATTTCTTTGGTTTTCAAAAGATTGGTTTTTGCCTTTCCTTTTTTATGGAGTCATTCAAATTGTTTTCCTAAAACAAACTGTTTTTAGGGTTTTCCTTGTTTCCTTTAAAAAATAAGGTGGCGACTCCTTTCCTTTTTCTTTTTCAAACCCATTTTCTTTTAATCCCTTGTGGGCCCAATTTCTGGGGTTCACAGTTTGGCGACTCCACTGGGGATTTGTGGGCTAGACTCTATAAAGTTTAAATGGGCTAGGTTAATTTCTTATGTTTAATTAAAATCAATCACATTGCATCCGCTTGATTGTGTGCTTTCATTTATTGCATTGTGTGCGCAAACTCTTGCATGTTAGGATCGATGTCCCTCGATGTATCCTTGCCAACGATCGGCCTAGTCTCAACCTTGGTCTTCCTGATTCCATGTGTTGGGGCGAAAGCTATCAACCTCTCTTGCCTAGTACCCTTGGGCTTGCCCTTGGGTATATTAAATGAGTTAATCACGTACTGCTGGACCCACGCGGCGTTCCTGATGCCACATGTGGTTAGGTATAAGGATTGCTCAAGCAAGTGAAGGACCCTAGCCTACCCTTATCATTAGTCCATATAGACAGACTTGTAGGACACTACGGTCTCACCTTTATGCACCCACAATTGTTTGTAATGATGCTATGCCGTGTTTGTGGTGTGAGGCTTTATATCTTATGCCCTTAATATAGACCTTTAAACCCTAGCCTTCGTTAAGGCCATGGGTTAGGAGGAATAAATTAAGGAAATAGGATGTAAAGCTATGTTTGTGATGTGCTAGTCCTAGGGGATTAATTAAACCTAATTGAAGGACTCTATGCCCTATTCTTTAAAACATACCCTTAATCCATGACCCCTGTAAAGGTAATTGGATAAAATGAATGAATTAATTGAACATGGTGTAGAGACCGAATTCATTAAGGAGAATATGGAGGTTTAGGACAGATCCTTAGGCTAAAGGTTAAAACTTTTCTATCCATAGACGTGCTGGCTTGGATCCGCAATCCACAAGGGCGTCTAGTGAGTGTTGAGTCTACCCATCAGACAGACATGGCCGACGAAAGAACTAGTGAGGGGCACTTTGACCTTGAGGCTTGCCTGAAAGCCATCATGGCCAAACTTGACCATACTGCCGAGACATCCGATACTGCATTGAAAATGGCTCAAGAGAACCAAACAGAAGATGGCGGATCTTGAACAAAATGGCTCTAAGGCCCATTCCTCGGGTATACCTCATGGGGCTGGCACCAAAGAGGGACCTCAATCCAATGAGAACACCAAGACAAGGGGGGAAAGTAGCTCGAAACCTGAGGTCACCAACCTAGAAGGGGAAGCCAAGGGGAAAGGTACTAGCAGTGATTCCGTGTTAGCTAGCAAGGTAGAAGCTTTGGAGAGAACCATAAAAGGGATTCGCAGGGCTGATGACATGGTCGATGTGCGGACTCTATCCCTATTTCCAACGGCTCGTATTCCACTACAATTCAAGATGCCGGAGTTAGAAAAGTTCGATGGGACGGGTTGCCCTAAGACTCATTTGAAGATGTACGTGCGAGCTATGCACCCTCGAGGGGCTACTGACGAGCTTTTAGCTCAAATGTTCCATGAAACCTTGGCCACTTCTGCTTTGAAATGGTTCTTATCCTTGGATGAGAATAGAACCCAGACTTGGGAAGATATATGCAATGAGTTTTCAGAGCACTACAAGTATAACACAGAGGTGGACGTTACTCGAAGGGACCTAGAAACTACCAAGCAAGGGGCTTATGAAACTTTCTCCGCTTACATTACAAGGTGGAGACAAAAGGCGTCGAGAATGACGGATAGGCCGAATGAGGAGGACCAAATTCAGTTAGTGGTTAAGAACCTGCTGCCCGTGTATCACAAGCACCTATTTGCCCACTATTTCCCAAATTTCAAAGCTCTCATTGGGGCTGGCACGCAGGTTGAAGATGCTATCAATGATGGGACAATCAAGACTGAGGAAGTGAGGAGTCGCAAGACAAACTTTACTGGGAAGAACAATGCCGAGGTCAACACCATAACTCAACCAATCCAACCCTTTTCTCTCAATGATGTCAACCCACCTCGCCAATTCACTGACCTATTCATGCCACTCGAAAGAGTCCTTGAAAAGCTCATAAGTCGTGACCTATTGAAGCCACTCGACCCAAGACCTCCACCAAATCCCTTACCCAAGAGCTACAATGAGAATGAGTACTGCAAGTACCACCAATCCAAAGGCCATGCCACCAATCGCTGTATTCGCCTTCGCCACCAAGTCCAAGACCTCATTGACAAGCAAGTCATTTCACCACCAACCCGTCCAAATGTCACCCGTAATCCTCTCCCATCACACAACAACACACCCCCACCTAACACCATAAATGCCATTGGGGTTGAATCCTCTCGCCCTCGCCATCCCATAAGACAATACACTCCGCTCCCCATGACCTTAACCCGTCTCTTCACCATTTGCCGCAATAACAGCCTTATCATGCCACTTCCACCAAAGCCAAGACCATCAATCCCTCACCAATATTGCCAATACCATCGTGCACCCGGCCATGACACCGAGGCTTGTTCTATACTAAAGAAGATCATCCAAGACCTCATTGACCAAAAGGTTTTGTTGTTGCCAAAGAAATCTATCCAACAAGAGCTGAAAGAAAGATATGAAGCAGGGGATCCTCAGGTTGGCCTATTAGGTGAAGCGTCGGGGAAATATGATTACTATGTGCTGTACTCAAGCCCAAGTCCGATATCAGATGAGCCGATAGTCCCTTCAGGTTGGGATGACTTGCCGACAGAGATGGAGAGCATTAACATGATAGAATGGGATGACTTAATGAATGACTCCGAGGAAGTCCATGATATATGGGCTAGCAATGATGAGTTGGACCATATAACCAGAGGGGGTCGCCATTTCAAGCCTCCCCACCTAGAATCTGAAAATCCTTTGGAAGATTTGGAAGGGCAGAGGCGTCCTAGCTTGCAAGAAGAAGAGGATGAAGTGCTTAAGCAGCTGAAGAAGACCAATGCCAACATTACTATTTGGGGCTTGCTCATGGCCTCGCATAAGCACAGACAGACCATGTTGAAACTGTTGAATCAGATACAAGTGCCTGTTGACACATCCCCCGAGGGATTGGTACATTTGGTGAATCCAACTCCCAAGAACTCAACCATCGTGTTCACCAATGTAGACCTACCTAAAAGCGGGCCGAGCCATTCTCAAGCTCTCTATGTGACCGTTGACACTATGGGGAAGAGGGTTCCCACCGTTCTTATCGACAATGGGTCCGCACTGAATGTATGTCCTCTCTGAACTGCCACTGTTTTGGGTTTGGGACCCACTGATTTCACGCCATCTGGGCAGACCGTAAGAGCTTATGACAACACCCGCCGAGAAGTAATAGGGGTAGTTACTTTGCCTCTTATCATGGGACCCACTGAATTTAGGGTGGAATTCCAAGTGTTGGATGTGCCGTCATGTTTCAACTTGTTGTTGGGCCGACCTTGGATCCATCCTGCTGGGGCTGTGCCATCTTCACTCCATCAAAAGGTGAAGTTTCCTTATGAAGGAGCCATAGTAACACTTCAAGGGGACTATGAATTGAAACTCGCGGGTGTGCCTATATGTGAGATACAACCTGAATCAGCAGCGATACCGCTATCTGGGTTTGACTATGTCCAATGCATTGAAAAAGAGCTCGAAAAGGGTGAATTAATACCCTTGGACTTTTGCCCCCATGGCAACTTGCACGTCGGTGAAATAATGAGAAAGATAAGTTTCTTTCCAGGCATGGGGCTAGGGCGTCGCCAACAAGGGATCCCTACGTCTATTCAAAGCCGTGTCACCTCCTACACCTTCGGGCTAGGATATGAGCCCTCTAGAAATGATCATGCGGAAATGCTGAAGAGGAACAAAGAGAAAGTAAGAGCCAAAGCCGAGGGAAGGGTGCCAGACCTGAAGATCTCGCCATATCGACCTACTTTGAATGGTTACTTCGTCAAAGAAGGGGATGATTTTCTATATTGCGGGTTTCCAGAGCCCACCTTTGACCAAGCTACCAAGATCCGAGTTCCGGGTTTTGAAATCTTCTTCACCGAATGGTATCCAATCACAGCTAAAATGGTGGATGATGATGCCATCAATGATGAGTTCTGGGAAAAGAAAGAGGAGGACTGGGCAAAGAACCTTGATGCAGGGGCTATGACTGAAATGTTCCAAAATATGATCCTCACCGTGGAAGACTCGACCATTGAAGAACTCCAGGGTTCGTCCATTAGCCATGCTACCTTGCCACTCCTGAATTGGTACCTTGAATGTGGTGTCGTTGCGGAGATCCATGAAGAAGAAGACCTTGGCCTACCTGATAGCAACTTGTAGGTGTCTTAGTTTAGTAATATTTCCCTAATTCAATAAGATGTATCTACTTTACTCACTTTGTGGAGTCATAGTATTGATACAGATTTGTTTGTTTTCCTTCTTTCTTTTGTGTGTCATTCCCATTATTCCTAGTCAATAAAGTGTGCTTTCTTTCTCTATATATGCAGTGTCTCTTTTCTCTCCTCTATGGATATTTATGGCATGGATATAGATCCTAGGAACGATGTCCCCCCGGAGCTCGTTGAGCAAAGGAAAAGGGGCGTCACCGAACCTAATATGGATGAATTGGAATCAATCAACTTAGGGACGAATGAATTGCCAAGAATAGTTAAAATTGGGAAAACCCTCTCCCCTGTTGAAAAAGAAAAGATGATCTCCCTCTTGAAAGCCAACATTATGGCTTTTGCATGGTCTTATGAAGACATGCCTGGCATTGACCCCGATATTGTGCAACACTATATCCCCACCAATTCCCTAAAAAAGCCGGTAAAGCAGAAACTCAGAAGATTAAAACCAGAATGGGCTCTAAAAGTAAAAGAAGAGGTAACTAAACAACTAGACGCGGGTTTCCTCCAAGTTGTGGAGTACCCCGAGTGGCTGTCGAATATAGTGCCTGTGCCTAAAAAAGATGGGAAAGTAAGGATGTGTGTCGATTTCCGAGATCTCAACGCCGCGAGCCCTAAGGATGACTTTCCTTTACCCCATATCGACGTGTTGGTGGATAGTACAGTGGGACATGCACTCCTCTCCTTCATGGACGGATTCTCCGGGTATAACCAGATAAAGATGGCGCCTCAAGACATGGAGAAAACAGCCTTTATCACGCAATGGGGAACGTACTGTTACAAGGTAATGCCTTTTGGCTTAAGAAACGCTGGGGCTACTTACCAAAGAGCAGCTACGACCCTATTGCATGATATGATCCATAAGGAAGTCGAGGTTTACGTCGATGATATGATCGTGAAGTCCGTGGATAGAGAAGGGCATTTCAAGGCATTAGAGAAATTCCTAGAACGAGCAAAAAAGTACAATCTCCGTCTCAACCCACAGAAGTGCGCTTTTGGTGTCACTGCAGGCAAGCTATTGGGGTTCATGATCACTCAGAGAGGCATCGAAGTGGACCCAGGGAAGATAAAAGCCATTGTGGAAATGGAGCCGCCTAGCACTGAGAAGCAGATCCGAGGCTTTCTGGGAAGAGTTCAATACATAAGCCGATTCATTGCCAACTTGACCATGGTTTGCGAACCAATCTTCAAATTACTTAAGAAAGGTGTGCCAAAAGTGTGGAACGAAGAATGCCAAGAGGCCTTTGAGACCATTAAGAGATACTTGAGCAATCCTCCAATCTTAGTTCCCCCACGGCAAGGTGCGCCGCTTTTGTTATACTTAACGGTCACCGAAACCGCGACGAGAGCTATGTTAGCTCAATATCTTGAAGGGTCTACAAAGGAAAATGCCATTTATTACTTAAGCAAGAAAATGACAGACTATGAAGTGAAGTACAATGCAATTGAAAAGGCTTGTGTGGCACTAGTATGGGCGACGCAGAAACTCCGGCACTACATGATGTCCTTCGAAGTGTTCTTGATAAGTCGCATGGACCCGTTGAAGTACCTGGTAGAAAGGCCAGTATTGTCATTCAGAACTGCTCGATGGTCAATTCTCCTCAATGAATTCGACATCAAGTACGTGAATCAGAAGTCTATCAAGGGAAGCGTCATCGCAGACTACCTAGCCAGCTGTCCGGTGTCATCATCCGCTCCGTTCAACGATCAATTCCCAGATGAGGACGTGCTAGAGATTGGTAGAAAAACTTGGAGAGTATACTTCGATGGGGCAGCCAATAAGAAAGGTTATGGGATAGGAGTCCTGCTGGTCTCACCCGAAGAGGCATTTACACCGTTGGGGTTTGAAGCTACCAACAACATTGCTGAGTATGAGGCCTGTATCCTAGCATTGGAAGCGGCACTTGAATTGGGGATCAAAGAATTGGAAGTGTTCAGGGACTCGGCGCTAATCATTTGTCAGAGAAAAGGAGAATGGAAAACTCGAGATGAGAAGTTGCTGCCCTACCATGCCTATCTGGAAGCTCTAACCAAGGAGTTCTAGAGATAGAGTTCAACTACCTTTCAAGAAACAAGAACCAGTTCGCCGATGCCCTGGCGACCTTAGTGTCCATGGTGGAAATACCTGAAGGAGGAAATGTGAAGCCGTTGGTGATAGAATGCCGAGACAAGCCCGTGTGCTGTTGTGCAATCCGAGGAGGAGAGGTAAATGATGGCCACCCGTGGTTCCATGACATAATGAAGTTCATTGAAGAAAGGGAGTACCCAGAAGGAGCATCTCGTATTGATAGAAAAACCCTAAGGCGATTGGCAAGTCACTATGTACTTTGTGGAGGAAAGCTATATCGAAGGTCATACGACGGGATCCACCTGCTGTGTGTCACCGAGGAGGAAGCCGAGCATCTGATTAAAGAAATCCATGAAGGAACAGGGGCTCCGCACATGAACGGCTATATGTTAGCTAAGAAAATCATGAGGCTAGGCTATTATTGGTCCACCATGGAAAGAGACTGCCACGCACATGTCAAGAAGTGCCACAAATGCCAACTGTTCGCCAGTGGACAACATTTGCCTTCTATGCCTTTAACGAGTATGTCATCACCTTGGCCATTCGCGGTATGGGGGATAGATATCATCGGACAAATCAAGCCAAAGGCATCAAATGGGCATGAATACATCCTGGTCGCCATCGACTACTTCACTAAGTGGGTGGAAGCAGCGTCCTTCAAGACCTTGAATTCCAAGAAGGTAGCACAGTTCATACAGCACAGCATCATCTATCGATATGGGGTACCGCATGAAGTTATCTTAGACAATGGCCAGCACTTTCAGAAAGAAACCCATGAGCTCTTGCAAAAGTATAGCATAGTTCACCATCTGTCGTCGCCATACCATCCTCAGACTAATGGAGCGGTGGAAGCAGCTAACAAGAACATCAAGAAGATACTACAGAAGACTGCGGACTCACACACAGACTGGCATGAGAAGTTTCCATTGGCTCTATGGGGTTACAGAACATCAATAAGGTCGTCAACAGGGGCTACCCCTTATTCTCTAGTTTATGGAATGGAGGCCGTGTTGCCAGTTGAATTAGAGGTTCCTTCATTAAGGGTTGCTGTGGAGAGCCAGATAGCAGAAGTGGACTGGGTTAAGAGCCGCTATGATGAGTTACCTTTGTTGGATGAAAGGCGTTTAAGGGCGCTGTATCATGTTCAGGGGTATCAACGGAGAGTTGCCAGAGCATTCAACAAGCATGTCAAAGATCGAGGTCTAAAGAAAGGGGATGTAGTGCTGAAAGAAATCAGAGCTCCAGTGTTCGATCCGCGGGGAAAATTCAAGCCAAGTTGGGGTGGGCCATACATTATCAAAGAGATATTGCCAGCAGGGGTTGTTCGCCTCATGGATTTAGATGGAATTGAGTTCGCTCGTCCAACTAATTTGGATCAATTGAAGAAATATCATGTTTGAAGCCTGCTAGGTTGAAAACCCGTAAGGGCGGCCTAGGCAAAAGTTAAGGCATAAGAACTACGTAAGACCTGATTCTCCATTCAAAAACAAAAAAAAAAAAAAACAAAAAAAAAAAAGAAGAAAAAAAACCATGGAGATACGTAGGCAACCCATAAAGTTACCTTGGGTGCGGTCTAAATCAAACAAGAAAATCCCAAATTTGATTTATTATTGGCAATTTATTCAAAACTAAAATTGATTGACATAGCAATTCATTGGTATTAAGTAAAAGAACTATAAATATGCCATAAATATCCTATTCTATTGAGTCTTCAGTTTTTCTTGGGCTTCTTTGCAGCTCGCTCTTCAGCTTTCTTCTCCTCTCTTGCATGTCTTCTTTTCTTCCTCAAGTCATGTTCATAAGCTGTTGTCACTGCTTCCATAATATCTTCTCTGCAAGATCCAAGTTCATTGTTCTTGATAAGTCCAAAAATCCTTTCTCTTCGAGTAGTCTCTCTCTCACCCAAATTACTTTTCAACCATTCCTTATACTCTGAGCTCATCATATACGGACCATCAGTATTCGTAACTTGGGTTAGTATCAACTTGCTAGGCCATCGGTCCTTCGCCCAAGTCACTACAGAAAGACCCGCGGGCACCACAGGATAGTCACCTTTCAAGGAAGTAGGTATGGTTTGCATGGCACCCATCTGACGAAGAACCCTTAAAGGCCAATAAAAAGAAGTAGACCTCAATCCTATGAGTCTCACCATGGCGCATCCAGAAGTCCGCAGAAGCACCTGGTCACTGCAGCCCCATATGAATACAAACCACTTGACACTCCTCCAAGAAAGGGTTTGGAAGTAACCTAGCCAATCTCTCAATGAAAATTGCCCAGGTAGTTCAATGCGGCGAAGGCAGTAATGCTGGGGCTTGTATGGTGTAATGGCAACTGGTGACAAGAAATTCAGTCTTTCAAGCAACCACATCTGCAGTAGAATGGGGCTACCTCCTAAAGGAACCTTTGGGTCCTCATGAGTTTTATCCAAACCATTCAGGGTTTCAGCTAGCACCATGGGAATCAAGTTATGGCCCTTGGCAAGGAGAGGAATCAAGTCACAGATTTGAATGGGAACATGTGGAGTACCAGTGGAAATAAGAAAACGACCAATGAGGCAAAAGGCAAGAGCATGCTTAATAGGAAAGGTAAAATTCAGAATACCTTTACTATCATAAGCTAAAAAAGAGGTTGCCAATTTCATCAAGTCTACCATATGGTCCTTTACAAACGTAGAGGCATATTGTGGGTGAATCCCAAGTAGATTGGAGAAAGAAGTAAGAAAGCTTGGGCGAGGAGTAGGGAGGGTGAAAGGACCTACCGTTGAAACTCCATACAATGCACAGAATTCCTCCATGGTTGGGCACAGTTCTTCATAGTTGAAGCGGAACACATGAACTTGAGGATCCCAAAAATATGTAGCAGCAGTCAAGAGGTTCGTTTCAAGCCTCACATGCCTCAAGGAGAGCAATGGATCCAAGCCAAAGCACTTGAACTCAGATTTTGCTTCAGCACTCATAACTCTCAAAAACCCTCCTAAAAATTTGTCTAGAGCCTCCATAATTTCTAATGAATGAATACAAGTAGGTTTAGGAACCTCTTGGATGTGTTTTTATAGGGAAAAGGTCACAAATCCAAGTTCAAATAGGAAAAAACCCATCAGAATAGGAAGTTTCCTATTCAAAGTGGGATTTCCGCTTTGGGCTCGGGTAACCACCCAGGCCTGGGCGGCTAGCCTCCTGAGGCCTGGTGGTCACCCAAGCCACCTTGTTTTGGCTTTCTCCCTCGCTTTGTCTCGCCTTGGCGCGTGATCAAACCTCCTTCCAAATGAGATATTCAATACTTTTTGAGCTTAAAATCAATCAAATTCCATCTTGAAATCAATTCCTTGAATTGATTTTATGTTCAAAAGGGTTGAATATATTTCCCCTGTGTCATGCCAACTCAAGTGACAATGTGTTAAGTCACTTTCCTCTTGCACCATGCCTGTTCAATCTTGATAAATTGATCATATATCCTCATTTTAAATCTTGATTTTTCATCCCACTTGGTTGAATATACTCATCACTTGAATATATTCTTCCATTTCAAAAGTGTATTCACTCTTTGAATATGCTTCTCGGTTTCAAATTCTCATTCCCTATCCTACTTGGTTGAATATATTCATCACTTGAATATATTTTTCCATTTCAAAAGTGTATTCACCCTTTGAATGTGCTTCTCAGTTTCAAATTCTCATTTTCTATCATACTTGGTTGAATATATTCATCACTTGAATATGTTCTTCCATTTCAAAAGCATGTTCGCCCATTGAATATGCTTCCTAGTTTCAGATCCTCATTATCACTTACTTGGTTAAATATATTCATCACTTGAATATATTTCTCCATTTCAATGGTATACTCATCACTCGAGTATACTTCTCAGATATTTCGTCACTTACTTGGTTAAGTATATCCATCGCTTGGGTATATTTCTCCATTTCAATGGTATGTTCATCACTTGAACATACTTCTCAGATCATTTGTCACTTACTTGGTTAAGTATATCCACCACTTGGGTATATTTTTTCCATTTCAATGGTATGTTCATCACTTGAACATACTTCTCAGAACATTTGTCACTTACTTGGTTAAGTATATCCACCACTTGGGTATATTTTTTTTCATTTCAATGGTATACTCATCACTTGAGTATACTTCTCAGATATTTTGCCACTTACTTGGTTAAGTATATCCATCGCTTGGGTATATTTCTCCATTTCAATAGTATGTTCATCACTTGAACATACTTCTCAGAATATTTGTCACTTACTTGGTTAAATATATTCATGACTAGAATATATTTCTCCATTTCAATGGTGTACTCATCACTTGAGTACACTTCTCAGATTATTCTCTATCTTACTTGCTTAAGTATATCCATCGCTTGGATATATTTCTCTATTTCAATGGTATGTTTATCACTTAAACATACTTGTCACTTACTTGGTTAAGTATATCCATCACTTGGATATATTTCTCTATTTCAATGGTATGTTTATCACTTAAACATACTTGTCACTTACTTGGTTAAGTATATTCGTGACTAGAATATATTTCTCCATTTCAATGGTGTACTCATCACTTGAGTACACTTCTCAGATTATTCTTATCTTACTTGGTTAAATATATCCGTCGTTTGGATATATTTCTCCATTTCAATGGTATGCTCATCACTTGAGTGTACTTCTCAGCTTACTTGGTTAAATATATCCATCACTTGGATACATTTCTCCATTTCAAAAGTGTGTTCATCACTTGAACGTACTTCTCAGTCTTTTTCAATCATTAAGTATACTCATCACTTGAGTATATTTCTCAGCATCTTTTTCATCACTTGGTTAAATATGTTCGTGACCTGAATATATTTCTCCATTTCAAAAGTACACTCATCACTTGAATACACCTCTCAGATTATTCTTATCCTACTTGGTTAAAGATATCCATCGCTTGGATATATTTCTCCATTTCAATGGTATGCTCACCACTTAAGTATACTTCTCAGATTTCATTCTCAGATTACTTGGTTAAATATATTCGTGACCTGAATATATTTCTCCATTTCAGTGGTATACTCATCACTTGAGTATACTTCTCAGATATTTTGTCACTTACTTGGTTAAGTATATCCATCGCTTGGATATATTTCTCCATTTCAAAGGTATGTTCATCACTTGAATGTGCTTCTCAGATTTCATTCTCATCACTTGGTTAAATATATTCGTGACTAGAATATATCTTTCGTAGTGGCTTGAATATGCTTCTCTTATCAATTCTCAACCCTCAGTGGTTTAAGTATACTCATGACTTGAGTACACTTCCTTATTTTAGTCTCAGGTTTTCAACCTCCCATCATTGTTGGTATCAGTGTGTGATTTCTTCGGGCTTTTTGGCCAAAAATGGGTTGTTCTTTATCATTGGTTCACAAGTGTAACTTGTTCGCCAATGAGGGGCTTCTGTCACACCCCATTTTTGCACCACCTTACTAGGGCTCATCATTTCATGCATGTTTTTGTTTTGTTTTTGAGTCTAGTCACTTGCATTAGTTTTCTAGAGTCACAAGGACAATGGATATGAATTTTGGTTCAAATTGGAGTTGATCTTGAGGGATAATAAGAGCTTTTGTGACTTGAGGGGCATAATCGTCTTTTAAGTCCCAAACTTTTCATTTGACCTTGGAATGATCTCCAAATTGTCAATTGGAGTTCATATGGATGCATATGAGGTATTAAGTCCCGTGGCCCTGATGATGAGTTTAGTGTGGTTATTTACGGATTATCCTTGAAGAATTAGTGCGAATCACAGCATGAGATTTTTGGTTAAAATGAAAAGAAAATTATTTTATTAAATTAGCCATTTTTATCATGACACTAACACGTGTACGTATGTGATGAGTGTGTGTACGCACATACGATACATGTGCATGCGTGTTAGCGGTCAGTCTCCCAATTTTTATAAAAGACAATTTCCTTTTCCTATTCAGATTAGAAGTCTTTTATCATTATAAAATACCTTTTGATTATTCTCCAAGGAAACCTAGTCCAGGAAGGAAAGGGAAACTCCAGATTTCAGCTATAAATACTCTCTTAATGTCTTTAAACAAGGGAGGAGGAGAAGAGGGTTTGGAGGGAGTGAAATTCGTCATAATTCAGCAGCAGATTTTCTGAAAACCAGCAGTCGTATTTTAATCATAACTTTTTCATCCGAAGTCAGAATTTGATGAAATTGGTCTTGTTAGAAAGATAATTCAATTCTCTACAACTTTGTATTTCACAAGCTTTGTCCAAATCCAAACGTTTTCATACCCAAAAACGAGATTGAAGTTGCTGCTGCTGCAAAGTGACGAGAATCACTTTTTTTTTTCTCTTGTTCTCTTTTTGTTTTCTATTTCTTTTCAAAGTTGAGTGAGTTTTGATCTCTTTGCTGTGATACCACTTTGACAAAGAGGAGGATTCGTGTTGGTTTGATTCACTCTAAAGACCTGAGGAGCCACGAACAATTGCATACAGCAGCAAGGAAGGCCCTTCCTAAGGTATTCTCCTTCTCTATTCAAGTTTAAACTAGGTTTTCATATGGGTTAGGCCTATTGCATGTTAAAGGTAACTTTTTTATCATGTATTAACACTCTAGCTAGTTAATATACATGGAATATCTATTTTTTATCTACTGTTTAGCATGCTTTAGGGCTGTCCTTTAGGTTTTTAATGCATAGTTATGATTCTTGTGCTCCTATTTGTCCTTGTGCTAGGATTAGTGTCATTGCATATTAGAGTTAGGATTTTCATCATGTTATATTGCTTTAGTTAGTTAATATGCATGATTTAATTTCTGTTTAGTTTGGTTTTAGCATGATTAAAGTATGTCTTGTATGTTTTTAAGCATATTTGTGAGTTTAGGGTTTTAGAGTCATTGTTTCATGTTTGTTTTCATATAGCATGATAAAGTAGACTTTTTTATTGGTTTTTCTTCGTGTTTGCTGTATATGTTTTTCATATGGAGTAAACATGATAGTTTTGCATGCATGTTAGTATGTTTTAGGGTTTTTATGCATGATATGGTTCTAGGAATATGTTAGGACTTATTATTGTTTGCTGTTTTTGCTATTGGCATGCTTAGTGGATGATTTTAGGTCATAATACTATTCTGTCCAGATTTGCATGTTAGTGTTTTTGCATGGTTTTGAGCACTTGTAAGGGTGCAAATAGGTGTGGTATTTGTCCTATGGCAAATAGGGCTGCTTATGTCTGAAATAGCTAATGTTTGGAGTAATTGCGCTCAGGTAAGTGGGTGTGAAGGTGCCCCAATTCACCTTTCTTCCTTATCCCTTCTCTTCTCCCTATTTAGGGTTAATTTTTAATATGATCCTATGGTTTAATTAGAGGTTTCCTTCATAAACAAAATTCTGGTTTTTATTAAGGTTTCCATTTTGTGGATTTCTTTCCTAAAATCAAACTTTCTATCAATTCTCTTTTGATCAAATAAGGAAACCTAGGGTTTTTACCATAGGTTTGTATTAGGATTTAACCTTAGTTCTAATCGAACTACGTGGACTTTGATCCATGTATTTCGTTGCATGGTACGTAGGCGCTCTTCGTGAGGCTCAAGTCCGTTCTAGGATCCAAGCATCCTAGGTTTATTTTTGTTTTGTTTTCTTCTTTTTCTTTTTCTGTTTTTATGTGCTTATTATGCATGGATGGATGAATGAAATATATGATATGCATGCAATTCTTGTGATGATATACTTGCTGATTTTTGTATGGAAAGATCTTGATTTAGCCCAAATGAACTGAGAGACCGAAAGGTTGACATGGGTGCCTATAGGCTTTGCCTAGAACCTTCCCATGTCATAACTTAGCCTCCGAATCCCCGATTTCTTTGGTTTTCAAAAGATTGGTTTTTGCCTTTCCTTTTTTATGGAGTCATTCAAATTGTTTTCCTAAAACAAACTGTTTTTAGGGTTTTCCTTGTTTCCTTTAAAAAATATGGTGGCGACTCCTTTCCTTTTTCTTTTTCAAACCCATTTTCTTTCAATCCCTTGTGGGCCCAATTTCCGGGGTTCACAACAGGCCTCATATTCTGCTATGTTGTTGGTGGCTTCGAACCCTAATTTGACTGCTAAAGGCGTGAAGGCTTCCTCGGGCGAGACCAGTAGCACCCCTATGCCATAACCTCTTCTATTTGCAGCTTCGTCGAAGTAGACTTTCCAAACCTTCTTCTTGATTTCCAAGATATCTTCGTCGGGGAACTCATCATTGAATTGGGTTGATGACGACACAGGGCAGCTTGCCAAATGGTCTGCAATGACACTTCCTTTAACGGACTTCTACGCCAGGTACTTTATGTCGAACTCATTGAGGAGAAGCGACCAACGAGCGGTCCTGTACGATAGGACTGGTTTTTCTAGCAAATACTTCAAAGGATCCAATCGACTTATCAACAGGACTTCAAAAGACATCATGTAATGACGGAGTTTCTGGGTAGCCCATACCAATGCTGCGCAAGCCTTTTCTAGCGCATTGTACTTTACTTCATAATCTGTCATTTTCTTGCTCAAGTAGTAGATGGCATTTTCCTTTTTCGACCCTTCAAGGTATTGAGCTAACATGGCTCCCGTCGCGGTTTCAGTAACCGTTAAGTATAACAGTAATGGTTCACCTTGCCGCGGGGGAACCAAGATTGGGGGGTTACTCAGATACCTTTTAATGGTCTCAAAGGCTTCTTGACAGTCCTCATTCCATTCCTTGGAAACGCCCTTTTTAAGTAGCTTGAAAATTGGCTCGCATACCATGGTTAGATTGGCGATAAAGCAACTTATGTATTGAACTCTCCCCAGAAAACTCCGGATCTGCTTTTCCGTTCTTGGTGGCTCCATCTCCGTGATAGCTTTTATCTTCCCCGGATCAACTTCAATTCCCCTCTGAGTGATCATGAAACCCAACAGCTTCCCTGCGGTGACTCCGAAGGCACACTTCTGAGGATTCAGTCGGAGGTTGTACTTCTTTGCCCTTTCTAGGAACTTCTCCAATGCCGCAAAATGTCCTTCCCGGTCTACAGATTTGACTATCATGTCGTCCACATACACCTCTACTTCTTTATGGATCATATCATGCAATAGGGTCGTAGCAGCTCTTTGGTAAGTAGCCCCGGCATTTCTCAAGCCAAAAGGCATTACCTTGTAGCAATACGTGCCCCACTGCGTGATAAAAGCCGTATTTTCCATGTCTCGAGGCGCCATCTTTATCTGGTTGTAACCGGAGAACCCATCCATGAAGGAGAGAAGAGCATGGCCTGCCGTGCTGTCCACCAATACATCGATATGCGGTAAAGGGAAATCATCCTTTGGGCTCGCAGCATTAAGGTCGCGAAAGTCAACACACATTCGCACTTTCCCATCTTTTTTAGGCACAAGCACTATGTTAGACAGCCACTCAGGGTATTCCACAACTTGGAGAAACCCGGCATCTAATTGTTTAGTTACCTCTTCTTTTACTTTCAAAGCCCATTCTGGTTTTAATCTTCTTAATTTTTGCTTTATAGGCTTTTTAGTGGGATTAGTGGGGATGTAATGTTGCACAATATCTGGATCAATACCAGGCATATCCTCATAAGACCATGCGAAGGCCTCTACATTGGCTTTTAGAAGTATTATCAACTTTTCTTTTTCAGCAGGTGAGAGAGTTATCCCGATTTTAATTATCCTTGGCAATTCATCTGTCCCTAGATTGATTGATTCCAATTCATCCATGTTAGGTTCGGTAACGCCCCTTTTCCTTTGCTCGACGAGCTCCGGGGGGACGTCATTCCTAGGATCTATATCCATGCCATAGATATCCATAGAAGAGAGAAAGGAAACACTGCAAATAATGAAAAGAAACACACTTTATTGACTGAACTAACAAAACAAAACAAAGAAAAGAAAACACATGTGCCACAACTAGGAAACGACTCCTAACTCCACAAGGTGGGCTAGGTGGACACACTTTATTTGAAAAGAAAGCTAAAACAAGCTACTAAGGAACCTACAAACTACTATCAAGTAAGTCGAGATCCTCGCCCTCAAGAACTTCTGCAATGATACCCTCTTCAAGATGCCAATTAAGGAGCGGCACGGCTGCATGGTGAATTGAAGAACACTCGAGATCCGATTCCTCTACAGCAAGAACCATATCTTGAAACATTGTAACCATGGCTTCCGAATCCATCTGTTCTGCCCAGTCCTTACTCTTCTCTTCCCAATAGTCATCATTGATTGCTTCATCATCAACCATTGTAGCAGTGATGGGATACCACTCAGTAAAGAATATCTCAAACCCTGGAACTCTCGCCTTAGTTGCTTTGTCAATGGATGGTTCGGGGAATCCACAGAATAGGAAGTCCTCCCCTTCCTTAACAAAGTAACCATTTAAGGTAGGTCGGTATGGCGAGATTCGGATATCTGGCGCCCTTCCTTCTGCTTTTGCTTTGACCCTTTCTCTGCTTCTCTGCAACATCTCCATATGGTCCTTTTTGGAAGGCTCATACCCCAATCCGAAGGTATAGATGACAATGCGGCTCTGAACGGATGCCGATATGCCTTGCTGACGGCGTCCTAGTCCCATGCCTGGGAAGAAACTCATTTTCTTCATGATGTTCCCCACATGCAAATTGCCATGAGGGTAAAAGTCGAGAGGTATCAACTCTCTCTGTTCCGGCTCTTTCTCTATGCATTGAACATACTCGAACCCAGACAATGGTGCACCAACGGGCTCGGGCTTGATCTCGCAAATGGGTACCCTTGACGACTTCAAGTCATAATCACCTTGGAGTGTGACGATGGCCCCTTCATAAGGGAACTTGACTTTTTGGTGCAATGAAGAAGGGACAGCCCCTACAGGATGAATCCAAGGTCTTCCCAACAAGAGGTTGAAGCACGACGGGACGTGTGGTCGCACCGACCTTTTTTTAACCGCCGCCACGCGCGCTCGCGCGTTTCCTCAGTTCACCTGTATTTACCTGCTTTTCTGCTTTCTGATGGTGCTAATCCATTTAGGATTAGCATGCAAATGAGAGTCGCCACCTGGAAGGATCCAGGACCAATTTTATTGACCAGAGATGGGTTCGTAGCTAAGGTACATGTTGGGAAGGTGTTAGGCACCCAACAATGCCCAGTAATAAACCAGCCCTCATTCTTGTATTCATTGACCATATTTAATATTTTAATAAAATCCGGATCACCTGTTGATCATACAATAAATAAATGGCACACACGAATGATGGATTAATGGCATAGAATAAATAAACAAAGCATAAATATTTAATAACAAAGTATAGAAGCCTTAACAGAATGAAAATAAGAGAAAACGCACTGTCGCGAGTACTCGCGGTCTTACCATGCGTACGCATGGTATTATCATGCGTACGCATGGTCTCACCATGCGTACGCACATACCATGCATATGCATAATAAAATTATGCGTACGCATGACATTTCGCGAGTACTCATGGTTTCACCAAATCATCTTCTCCGCGGATTTGGACCTCCCGAAGAACATTATTGGCCAAAAATGGACAGTGTATACAATAAATCAACTTCTAAACATCCTACATAATTATATAAATAAATAAATACTGCGTACCTCTTAAAAATAAAGCAAATTGAAATTAAATCCTTCCCTCAGGTCCACCGTCAACCCGGCAGCGTCTCCCCTGTTGCGCAAAACAAGCTTTTCCCAGTTTCACTGGTCTAACTCTCTGTTATATTTTCCTCTCTTTTCTCTCAGTTTATTTCTCTCACCCTTCCCATATTTCTCTCACCCTCAGAATAACTAGCAGTTACTCAAAATGCTGCCCCTCCTTATTTCTCTTTCTATTTTCTCCCGTCCCCGTCTGTCCCCTCTCCGTCCGTCCCTGAGCTCCCAAGAGCTCCTGCTATTTATAGGAGAAATCACCCGGGTGAGGTCGTCATGCATGACCTCAAACTCCATCCTCTCTGACCCCCCCCCCCACGCTCCCCTTGTTCAATGGTCGGGCCAATTCAAGGCCAAATCATTCCCCGACAACACTTTCGGTCGAAGTGGAAGGCAGGCATCATTCAGATGAGGAAAATAGAATCTCATGCGTACGCATATTCATTTTATGCGTATGCATGGCTATTCATGCGTACGCATGAAACCACCATGCGTACGCATATTTATAATATGCGTACGCACCACCTTCCTCGGCTGTCCAATTTAATCGTTTGAATCCCCATTTGCTTGCTTTGCGCGTAGAAAGAGACCCGAGTAGACGGTAAACATTGTGGACCTCATCATCGGGAAATCATCATCAAATGTAGGGACAAAATGGGGTGTCTACAGTTGCCCCTCTTTCGAATTCTCGCCACTTCGTGGAGAGGATTCGAAAGAAAATCTCTAGACGAACATTTTGTCCACATGAAAATCACACGCACTCATGCAATGTGTCGGGTCGTGCTAGACGCATCCAGCTGCCTACGTACTCAGTAGAGATCAGACCCTTACGTAGTTCGAAATGATCAAAGTGGGATTTCCGCAGAAAATCCCCAGAGTGTGACGAATACCTCGTCCTTATGTATGCAATCAAGCAATGCATTGGGTCGTGCCAGACGCATCCAGCTGCCTACGTACTCCGCAGAGATCAGACCTCACGTAGTTCGTGTAATCAAAGTCGAATCAATCCTAGGGAAGATTTCTTCAACAAATTCTAAGACATGCTAGAACCCCGCAGCAATTCTAGTTAAATATTCCATCAAGGTTTGACTGGTCCCGCAGCATCCCAGTCAACCAATCATAAGCCTGCCCAATCAAGGCAAAGCGAGACTCCCGCAGCAAGTCTCAGGCATCAATGTCGGAATTCCGCAGCAATTCCTTCCAAAAAATCAGGGTTGGGCCCACTCAAGGCAAATCAAGTTTTCCGCAGACAAACTCGAGTCAAAATTTTCGACCTTAGTCAAACCATGCGTACGCATATTCTCAATATGCGTACGCGCAGCATACCATGCGTACGCATGCTATGGGGAATCAGCATCCCAAAAGTCGCGCTCCTTTTTCAAGTTTCAAAACTACCATGCGTACGCATGGTCAAACCTGGTCAAATCATGCGTACGTATATTATAAATATGCGTACGCCTGGATCTCCATGCGTACACATGGTTTTAATTCCCTCAGCATTGGCACGCCTTTCGAGGCGGTACTTATAAAGGGTTTGAAACCCTTTCTCCTTCTCATTCTTT
Organism: Liquidambar formosana; assembly: GCA_039720395.1. NCBI lineage: Eukaryota > Viridiplantae > Streptophyta > Magnoliopsida > Saxifragales > Altingiaceae > Liquidambar > Liquidambar formosana. The sequence continues at coordinate 146,433 of JBBPBK010000134.1, read as the reverse complement.
TCAGCCGTCTTTTCCTATCCTCATTCTTTACAACTCCTCCTTCTTCCAAAACTCTTCTTTCTCTTTCATCCATTGTGCTCTTCTCATGGCTCCCAAGAGGCAACGACAGCATGGGTCCTCTCACTCCCAAGGGGATGATTCAGTCAATAAAAGGTGGCTGCCTACCATCCATTCTGGCGAGGTCACCACTCCTACTTTCCGTCCAGCAGAGCACTTGTCCCGGCGTTGTCGGGTGGGCGAGGTACGCTCTCTTTGTACCTGTTTTCTTTCATAAAGTTTTTGTCAATATATGGATCTGAAATAACGCATGAAATATCTGTGGAATCTGGATTGGGAGCATTACCAAAACCATTATTTTATCCTTTAATCTGTAAACGAACCTTAAAAATCAAATCTTTTGATTGTTTTGTTGTGCAAAGTCCACTGTACATCCACCCTATTCAAAACTGAATGCATATTTTGATGAAACCAGGAGAATAATATTTGACCCTATCTGACATATGCATGTAGGAAGAAAAAACTCCTTTTTGAACCCAAGATTGGCATAAAAATCGAACCTTTCATTTACAGACACGATAAACAAATAAAAAAAACTCTGCACCGAACCAGGCGTACGCATGGTCTTATCATGCGTACGCATAAGATAATATGCGTACGCATGAAGACTCATGCGTGCGCACAGTCTTATCATGCGTACGCATATTAAATTATGCGTACGCATGACTCGGGTGGTGCCAACTTATTCTCCTGTTTTCCTTCTTTTGGCACTTTTGAAGCATCACCTATTGTTACTTATCACATACCTGTGCTGTCATTTACCTGTTTGGCTCTTGGCAGGCGCGTCGCGATCTCTCCACTCGAGGGAATGCTTCCACTGCCTGGGCTTGGTGGAAGCAGTTGAATGACAACACCAAAGGGTACGTCATTCAGGCCGGCTTTGGTTCAGTTGTGGATCTCTTCACACATGACGGGAGCAAATCCCTTTGCTACTGCATCGCTGAGAGATGGTGGGACTCGACCCACACTATGCACATCGCTGGTAGAGAGCTAACCATCACCCCTTACGACGTCTTCAGATTGACCGGGCTGAGGGTGGTGGGCTCTTCCATTCCATCCTCATATCCTTCCGGGGAGGAGATCGCACAGTTTCATCGTCGGGTGATAGGGACGAGCTTCACATCGGGCCACTGTCATTATACTGATGTGGCGGAGGCCTTTCAATATGGACCCCAGGGGACTACCCGGGAGCAACAGATCATGGCGCGGAGTTTCATCCTGTACTTGATTGGTGCTTTTTTATTCCCAAACTCTGCCCAATCTATGACCACTGTCTGGCTAGTAGCTTTGGAGGATTTGGAGACTTGCAGTCAGTTTGCTTGGGGTCAGGCAGTCCTGTCTTATCTGTATACCTCCATGGATTCGTTGAGTCGGGACCAGATTTCTTCCATCACGGGATGTTGGCGATTATGGGCGGTAAGCTTTCTTCCATTGCTTTGTTTGTCACTTGCTTCCATATTATATTTTGATGCCCGTCATCATTCATTTTTTTTCTTTTTTTTTTTTAACACAGCTTTGGGCCCGCCGCTACATCGACTTCACCGGGGATGATGGTCGTCCCATATCGGGGTATGACCGTATACGCGAATTCCTGGACACTGCGCCCTTGAACAAGGTATAATCCTTTAGAATTCTCTAACCAAGTACCTTGATTTCTTTGCAATTTTCTGACTTTTCTTCTTACAGATTCGACCCCGCCTATGGACTGGTGTCCCCTTCACTGGCAACCAGGCCATGCATGATGCAGCATTGAGGGCTTCACTGACCTGCTCTATACTCGATTCTCCTATTTCCCGAGCTGTTTACTTGCCGGAGAGGGTCATGTGGTAGCTTTCTGATGAGGTCCTTGCATGGCAGCGGGTGCCTATGCCTCCTCCTTCCTTCATGATCTACCCATACAATATCAGTGAGGAGAACTTGGGCGTCTGGCAGGCAGGTATACCTTGTGATGCTCGTCTTCTCCCCGATGGAGATTATGACGTGTTTGCAGCTGAGTTTCTCATGCCCCGGCTCCTTGGGCCCCAGGTATATATTCCTTTTCGTTTCATTATCTCAATTTACTGTACAACCTGAACTCTCGCTGATTGCATTTCTTCCTAGGTTGCTCCCCCGGCTGATGAGGGTGAGGATGAAGGGATTAATCCGGTGTTGCCTGGCTAGCGTGTGACTGAATGGTCGCCCGCTGGATATTTTATTGAGAATGAAATCCCGCGCCGGGACAACGTTCTGGGCTATCCCATGGCTCCTGGCACTCGCAGAGTGCGTACCTGCTCTTCTCTTCTTTTTCTTTCTTGCATAATGAATTTATTTGCAAAATATGCGCACATGTATGTATGACTATTCTCATTTTCCCCCATTGCAGCTCAACATGGCTGAGTCCGCAGACATGATCCAGCTAGTGGGAAGCCTGAAGGCTATGGTGACGGATTATTCTATGAGGCTGCATGGAGGTCCAATGGCACCTGGTGGTCCACCTGGGGGTCCACCTGGAGGTGGTGGTGATGAGGCTTCGAGCGCTCAGCAAGGTGGGAGCTCATCTCATGCCCCTAGTGTTAGGAGCAGGAGTACTCGAGGGCGAGGGCGTCGTGGAGGGCCCTTTTAGCTTTGCTTTCTTAAAACAATTTATTACTTGGGGTGTAACTTAAACAATTTCTTTTTCTTTTGTTTACTTCTTATTTTACACATTTGCTCTGCACATGGGTGCACCTATCCTCCTTTTGACTGAATTAGGCACATGGGTGCCTCGTACTTTCTATCCATATGATTGATGTTCTTGCCTTTTGTTTGCATCTTTCGGTGGTGATATCTCCCTTTTGTCTCCCCTTTTACTTTATTTATTGTATCTGCATCTTTAAACGAGAAATAAGCCCAACAAAGCCATCAAATGAATGATAATGAGTGGATTGAGGACCAAACACACCAAAGCAAGAAACGAGTAAAAAAAAAATGGATTTGGCCTTGGGGTGCGTACGCATAATCAAAATATGCGTACGCATGAATATGGGTGCGCACGCATAAAGGATGGTGCGTACGCATATTACAAATATGCGTACGCATGAGAAAACGTGCGTACGCATGGGGAATGTCAACCTCATTTTTTGGTGCTTTGACCAACACAGCCCACCTTTTCATCATGAAAAACGACTTTTGGTGCAGGGAGCATCTCCCTATTTCAGCCAGCATCGTCATTCTTCCTTCTATAAATAGGTGATCCTTCCCATTTACTCTCCCATCCTTTCAAAATATCATGGCAGTCTCCTTCTTTCTCCTGAATATCAAAAGGTGGCTTCTGTCTGTCCACCGGCACACAGCCCATCTACTTGAGTCAACTCATCTTTCTTCTTTAATCCACTACTGCCAAGTGAGGATCAATGAAGGTTTCCTCTCAACAGCTATGAAATATTGGGACCCTCTTCGTCATGTATTCCGTTTTAACAACATAGAGATTTGCCCCACCATAGAGGAATTTGGCGCAATTCTTAATTACCCAGTTTCCCATGATCCCTTGTTTCCTTCTCAAGCCATGCTCTATTCTCTTGACCTTGCCTGGGCTCTAAACATTTCTGTAGAGCAGGCCAGATCATGGTGCATTAATTCTACCATAAATCTCGAGCCTCTTGTGCTGCATTTTTCTACCGCTCTTCCTTTACCAGACAATTATGCATTCCGGGCTCTTTGCCTATGCTTATTAGCGGGGTATCTTCTCATCAGTGACCTCCACTCAGTTGACCTGGCTCTCCTTCACGTGGTACAACACATTTCTTCCCATAATCCATGCATGATGATTCTTGCAGAAACCCTCAATGGCTTTGACGATGCAGTGCGAAAAGGGACTTCTTTACTGCGTGGCAGCCCTCTTCTATTACAGGTAATAAGTTATTCCCATACCATTAATCTGTCAAATCAACACAAAAAATTTTTCTTCGTTTTTTTTTTTTTTTTTTTTTTTTTTTTTTACTTTTCCCATCCATCAGATATGGCTGCATGAACGTCTCCAATTGGTTGAAGCGCCCACGGTATATCCTTTTCGTCCAGAACATTATCGCTATCGCAAGCTAGCTGAACCCTTTCCCAATCATGAGAAACTGCAAGAATTTTTGGGCTCTTTGTCTTGTCACCACATCCTTTGGCACTGCCCGTGGTGGCATATCGATCAAATGACCACCGAGTTAGTATTCCCTGGGAGTGTAATGTTGATTGGCCTGCATGATATCTCATATTATCCTGCGTCCCGTATTGCACGTCAATTTGGGAAGAATCAATATGCTCTTATTAAAGATCATGCTGGATACACCTGCCCCATCTTCTCTCGAGCCGTTGAGCGAGTTCGATCATCATGGGAAAATAGGTCCCGGATGGGCAACCTTCGGGCTCCGACATTAGTGAGCCCACCATCATCCTATTATGACTGGCTAGCCAGGGATTTAGAAAATGCCGAGAAAGTGGAACCAAAGTCTCCCCATAAGAGGAAAGAATCAACTGGAGAAGAAGGGCCTTCAAAGAGGATAAGAAAGTGAAAATGAAACGTATGCCAATGCCTCTTTCTTCAGATTTCACTGCACATTTCATCGTTTCCTTCTTACATTTTTAATTTAAATAAAAATGATCAGGATGTACTAGTTATCCATTCTCAAGAATTCGCTTTTAATTGACCCATGTATTTAACAAGAATCGTGATAATTACGGATTGGTTCCACCATTGCCTCCACAGATTATAACATCTCATTTTTCTTCCATAATATGGACCGCACCCATTCAGGGCTGCCTACGTATTCCCGACTTAAATGTTGCGATATCATGATTTATTTCTTTCTCTTTTTCTTCTTCTTGGGAAATCAGGTCCTCGTAGTTCATATGCTTCTTCTTATACATAGTACTTCCGTAATCGATCCATGTTGACTGGTTGCATGAGTTCATTACCGTCCCCATCAATTAACTTAACTGCTCCTCCTGTCATGATCGTCTTTATAATGTACGGGCCCATCCAAGTGGGCCTGAACTTGCCCCTTGGATCAAATATCTGCGCTTGCATTTGTTTAAGCACCAAATCTCCTTCCTTTAGTCCTCTAGGCCTCACCCTTTTGTTGAAAGCTCTGGCAATTCTCTTCTGATAGCCTTGGACATGATACAGAGCCTGCAATCTGTATCTGAGAAAGCTCTGGCGATTCTCTTCTGATAGCTCGACAGTGGGCTCAGGAGTGGTTCCTGGCTCTGAGGAAGATGAGATGGAGGGGGATAGGTCACTACCCTTGCCTCAGCCGAATTGGTTCATTGATTTGTGCAGTGGGTCAGACTTTGTCAAGACCGCTATCACTCATCCTGCATTTCATGAGTCCCCCAGGATCGACCCAAATCGAGAACAGGTGAGTTCTCTTTATGGGTATTTCTTTCTTTCTTTGAACATTACCTTCAATTTTACCCTTATTGATTATCCTAGGTGCCTGCGGCATATGCCCAAGAGTTTATTGACCTGAGCGAGGGCTTGAGGCGTGACCTTGTGAGGATGAGCTTAGCCAAATCCATGGCGGAAGCTCGTTTAGATGTCATGGTAAGTGTTCAACCCATTTTAAAGTTCCTATTTGTGGTTTTCAACCAACCCTATTCTCATACTTAGCCTCTTTGCAATGGATTTTGTATATGCAGCCACCACCAGCAATGCGCCCTCCTAGAGCACCTCATGGGGGTCGTGACGGAGCTGGGCCGAGCCGCAAAAGAAGCTCTGGGAACCGCTGAGTTCATTTACTTTCTTGTTGGGCTTGTAAAAACAATGAGACAATGGCTATCTTTTCATTTCATGCTTGTGTTTTATACTTGCCACCTAAAACCAAACTTTTTTATCCCTTATTATGGATACTTGCTGTGCTTGTTCGAATCTATCATGATGATGTTATGGTGCCTTTCTCATGAAAATTTGAGTCAATGTGAGTTCATAGGAGTGAAAATGGCCTAAAAAGGCCATCCGAACGCGAAAATAGGCAAAACCGGGCGAAACAAGGCAAAACAAGGCGGAGGCCTCGGGTGACCATCTGGCCCTGGACGGTTAGCCATCTGGGCCTAGACGGCTGACCGTCCAGCCCCGGACGGTCACCCGAGGTCGACGCGCTTTTTCGCGATTTTTCAGGAATTTTGCGATTTTGACGGTTCTACTTCCTTTAGGACTCGAATTTGTGACCCTTTTCCTATAAAAACACATGAGGGGAGTCTTCTAACTCACCTATTTTCATTGACAATAATTATGGAAGCCTTGGATGGGTTCTTAAGAGGGTTTTTGGCAGTCATGCCTGCCAAAGACAAAACTGAGTTTAGGCGCTTCGGCTTGGAACCATTGCTCTCCATAAGGCACATGAAGCTCGAGACGACCCTTCTCACTGCTGCTACATACTTCTGGGATCCTCAAATCCATGTCTTTCGATTTAATTATGAAGAATTATGCCCAACCATAGAGGAATTCTGTGCTTTATTTGGAGTTTCGCCCACAGGGCCATTCATTCTTCCTACACCTCGCTCGGATTACCTTGCTTCCTTCTCGGATTTTCTTGGCATTCCTCAAAGGGACGCAACGATCTTCGTCAAGGATCATATGGTGGACTTAATGAAGTTAGCAACCTCATTCTTGGCTCATGATAACGAAGGTACTCTAACTTTCACCCTTCAAATTCAGCGTGCACTCGCTTTTTGCTTAATTGGTTGCTTTCTCATATCCACCGGCACTCTTCAAGCCCCTGTTCAAATATGTGAGTTGATTACCCCTCTTCTCAAGCGACATAACATTATTCCCTTGGTATTAGCTGAAACCTTGAATGGTTTAGATAAAATTCACGGCAACCCCAAAGTGCCTTTAGAAGGTAGCCCCTTTTTACTGCAAATGTGGCTGCTCGAGCGCTTGAACTTTCTTTCTCCCACCACTATCACTCCATACAAGCCTCAGCACTTCTGTCTGCGCCGAGTTGAGCTCCCAGGGCCATTCTCTTTAAGAGATTGGTTGGGTTATTTCCAAACGCTGTCATGGCAGAACATCAAATGGTACGTCTTCACATGGGGGTGTAAAGAGCAGGTACTTTTTCGAACCTCGGGATGTGCTTTCGTCAAACTCATAGGACTGAGATCGACTTCCTTCTATTGGACTTTGAAAATTCTTCGCGAGATGGGCGCCATGCAAACCATACCGTCCTTAACAGGACCTTGTTGCTTTGTGGAACCTGTCGGTCCTACCATAATCAAGTGGGCGAGGACTCGCTGGCCTACAGACTTGAAATTGACTCAGATTACCAACACTGAAGGACCCTTCGAGATGAGTAAAGAATACAAGCAATGGCTGAAGGATGACTTGGGTGAACGGGAGACTTCTCGTCGAGAAAGAATTTATGACCTTATCAAGGACACGAGACTTGGACTTTGCAGAGAAGACATTCTTGAAGCAGTGGAGGCATCCCACGGCCATGACTTGCGAAAGAAAAGAAGACTTGACAGAGAAAGATAGAAGACAAACAAAACGACTCTGAAGAAACTCAAGAGGACTTAAAGACTCAAAGAATAGAATATCTATGGCATGTCGATAGTTCTTTTACTCAACATTAATAAGTTGTTATGTCAAACAATTAGTTTCAAATGAATTGCCAATAATAATCTTCTTTCGAGATTTTTTGATTGTCTTGATTGGACCGCACCCAATGTAACTTTATGGGCTGCCTACGTATCCCCGTTTTTTTTCTTTTTCTTTTTTCTCTTTTTTTTTTCTTCTTTTCTTTTTTTTTTTCTTTTTTTTCTTTTTTTTTTCTTTTGGGGAATCAGGTCCTACGTAGTTCTCATGCCTTAACTTTTGCCTAGGCCGCCTTTACAGGTTTTCAACCTAGCAGGCCTTATACATAATACTTCTTTAATTGATCCAAATTGGTGGGACGAGCGAACTCAATCCCATCCAAATCCATAAGTCGAACAGCCCCTGCTGGCAATATCTCCTTGATGACGTACGGTCCTCCCCAACTTGGTTTGAACTTTCCTCGTGGATCGAAAATTGGAGCTCGGATCTCTTTCAACACTAAATCCCCTTTCTTCAAGCCTCTGTCTTTGACATGTTTGTTGAATGCCCTTGCGACTCTTCTCTGGTACCCTTGCACATGGTAGAGAGCCCTCAATCGCCTTTCATCTAGCAATGCCAACTCATCATAACGACCTTTGATCCAGTCCACCTCTGCCAACTGACTTTCCACAGCAACCCTTAACGAAGGAACTTCCAACTCTACTGGCAAAACAGCCTCCATCCCATACACTAGCGCGTACGGCGTAGCCCCTGTTGACGATCTGACTGACGTTCTGTACCCCCATAATGCCAATGGTAGTTTCTCATGCCAATCAGTGTACGCGTCAGTCGTTTTCTGTAATATCTTCTTGATGTTTTTGTTGGCGGCTTCCACTGCGCCGTTTGTCTGCGGACGGTACGGGGATGACAAGTGATGAACGATCTTATACTTCTGCAAGAGTTCTTTGGTCTCCTTCTGGAAATGCTGACCGTTATCTGAAATGACCTCATGCGGTACTCCATATCGGTAGATAATGTTGAGCTGTATGAACTGCGCCACCTTTTTAGCATTCAAAACTTTGAAGGAAGCTGCTTCCACCCATTTGGTAAAGTAATCGATGGCTACCAAAATGTATTCATGACCATTCGATGCCTTCGGCTTAATCTGTCCGATGATATCTATTCCCCATACTGCAAACGGCCACGGAGTTGACATGCTTGTTAAGGGCATGGAGGGCAAGTGTTGTCCGTTGGCGAAGAGCTGACACTTATGGCACTTCTTGATGTGGGCATAGCAATCCTTTTCCATTGTAGACCAGTAATACCCTAGTCTCATGATCTTCTTAGCCAACATGTATCCATTCATATGCGGAGCTCCCACTCCTTCATGGATTTCTTCGATGAGTTTTCTGGCTTCTTCCTCCGTGACACACAGCAAGTGAATTCCGTCGTAAGACCTCCGATACAGTTTTCCTCCGCATACCACATAATGGCTTGCCAATCTTCTCAGTGTTCGCCTATCCACGCGAGATGCTTCCTCCGGATATTCTCTTTCCTCAATGAGCCTTCTTATGTCATAAAACCAAGGGTGGTTATCTGTTACCTCTCCTTCTCGAATGGAACAGCAATAAACAGGTTCCTCTCCGCATTCGATCACGAGTGGTTTCACGCTTCCTCCTTCTGGTATCTCCACCATTGAGGCTAGAGTCGCTAAGGCATCAGCGAACTGATTCTTGTTTCTCGACAAGTAATTGAACTCGATCTCCGCGAACTCTTTGGTCAGTGCTTCTAAATAGGCATGATAGGGCAACAGCTTCTCATCGCGAGTTTTCCACTCCCCTTTTATCTGATAGATGATCAATGCTGAATCTCCGAACACCTCTAGTTCTTTTATCCCCAATTCTAACGTAGCTTCCAATGCTAGGATACAGGCCTCATATTCTGCTATGTTGTTGGTGGCTTCGAACCCTAATTTGACTGCTAAAGGCGTGAAGGCTTCCTCGGGCGAGACCAGTAGCACCCCTATGCCATAACCTCTTCTATTTGCAGCTCCGTCGAAGTAGACTTTCCAAACCTTCTTCTTGATTTCCAGGATATCTTCGTCGGGGAACTCATCATTGAATTGGGTTGATGACGACACAGGGCAGCTTGCCAAATGGTCTGCAATGACACTTCCTTTAACGGACTTCTGCGCCAGGTACTTTATGTCGAACTCATTGAGGAGAAGCGACCAACGAGCGGTCCTGTACGATAGGACTGGTTTTTCTAGCAAATACTTCAAAGGATCCAATCGACTTATCAACAGGACTTCAAAAGACATCATGTAATGACGGAGTTTCTGGGTAGCCCATACCAATGCTGCGCAAGCCATTTCTAGCGCATTGTACTTTACTTCATAATCTGTCATTTTCTTGCTCAAGTAGTAGATGGCATTTTCCTTTTTCGACCCTTCAAGGTATTGAGCTAACATGGCTCTCGTTGCGGTTTCAGTAACCGTTAAGTATAACAGTAATGGTTTACCTTGCCGCGGGGGAACCAAGATTGGGGGGTTACTCAGATACCTTTTAATGGTCTCAAAGGCTTCTTGACAGTCCTCATTCCATTCCTTGGAAACGCCCTTTTTAAGTAGCTTGAAAATTGGCTCGCATACCATGGTTAGATTGGCGATAAAGCGACTTATGTATTGAACTCTCCCCAGAAAACCCCGGATCTGCTTTTCCGTTCTTGGTGGCTCCATCTCCGTGATAGCTTTTATCTTCCCCGGATCAACTTCAATTCCCCTCTGAGTGATCATGAAACCCAACAGCTTCCCTGCGGTGACTCCGAAGGCACACTTCTGAGGATTCAGTCGGAGGTTGTACTTCTTTGCCCTTTCTAGGAACTTCTCCAATGCCGCGAAATGTCCTTCCCGGTCTACAGATTTGACTATCATGTCGTCCACATACACCTCTACTTCTTTATGGATCATATCATGCAATAGGGTCGTAGCAGCTCTTTGGTAAGTAGCCTCGGCATTTCTCAAGCCAAAAGGCATTACCTTGTAGCAATACGTGCCCCACTGCGTGATAAAAGCAGTCTTTTCCATGTCTCGAGGCGCCATCTTTATCTGGTTGTAACCGGAGAACCCATCCATGAAGGAGAGAAGAGCATGGCCTGCCGTGCTGTCCACCAATACATCGATATGCGGTAAAGGGAAATCATCCTTTGGGCTCGCAGCATTAAGGTCGCGAAAGTCAACACACATTCGCACTTTCCCATCTTTTTTAGGCACAGGCACTATGTTAGACAGCCACTCAGGGTACTCCACAACTTGGAGAAACCCGGCATCTAATTGTTTAGTTACCTCTTCTTTTACTTTCAAAGCCCATTCTGGTTTTAATCTTCTTAATTTTTGCTTTATAGGCTTTTTAGTGGGATTAGTGGGGATGTAATGTTGCACAATATCTGGATCAATACCAGGCATATCCTCATAAGACCATGCGAAGGCCTCTACATTGGCTTTTAGAAGTATTATCAACTTTTCTTTTTCAGCAGGTGAGAGAGTTATCCCGATTTTAATTATCCTTGGCAATTCATCTGTCCCTAGATTGATTGATTCCAATTCATCCATGTTAGGTTCGGTAACGCCCCTTTTCCTTTGCTCGACGAGCTCCGGGGGGACGTCATTCCTAGGATCTATATCCATGCCATAGATATCCATAGAAGAGAGAAAGGAAACACTGCAAATAATGAAAAGAAACACACTTTATTGACTGAACTAACAAAACAAAACAAAGAAAAGAAAACACATGTGCCACAACTAGGAAACGACTCCTAACTCCACAAGGTGGGCTAGGTGGACACACTTTATTTGAAAAGAAAGCTAAAACAAGCTACTAAGGAACCTACAAACTACTATCAGGTAAGTCGAGATCCTCGCCCTCAAGAACTTCTGCAATGATACCCTCTTCAAGATGCCAATTAAGGAGCGGCACGGCTGCATGGTGAATTGAAGAACACTCGAGATCCGATTCCTCTACAGCAAGAACCATATCTTGAAACATTGTAACCATGAATTCCGAATCCATCTGTTCTGCCCAGTCCTTACTCTTCTCTTCCCAATAGTCATCATTGATTGCTTCATCATCAACCATTGTAGCAGTGATGGGATACCACTCAGTAAAGAATATCTCAAACCCTGGAACTCTCGCCTTAGTTGCTTTGTCAATGGATGGTTCGGGGAATCCACAGAACAGGAAGTCCTCCCCTTCCTTAACAAAGTAACCATTCAAGGTAGGTCGGTATGGCGAGATTCGGATATCTGGCGCCCTTCCTTCTGCTTTTGCTTTGACCCTTTCTCTGCTTCTCTGCAACATCTCCATATGGTCCTTTTTGGAAGGCTCATACCCCAATCCGAAGGTATAGATGACAATGCGGCTCTGAACGGATGCCGGTATGCCTTACTAACGGCGTCCTAGTCCCATGCCTGGGAAGAAACTCATTTTCTTCATGATGTTCCCCACATGCAAATTGCCATGAGGGCAAAAGTCGAGAGGTATCAACTCTCTCTGTTCCGGCTCTTTCTCTATGCATTGAACATACTCGAACCCAGACAATGGTGCACCAACGGGCTCGGGCTTGATCTCGCAAATGGGTACCCCTGACGACTTCAAGTCATAATCACCTTGGAGTGTAACGATGGCCCCTTCATAAGGGAACTTGACTTTTTGGTGCAATGAAGAAAGGACAGCCCCTGCAGGATGAATCCAAGGTCTTCCCAACAAGAGGTTGAAGCACGACGGGACGTATGGTCGCACCGACCTTTTTTTCACCGCCGCCACGCGCGCTCGCGCGTTTCCTCAGTTCACCTGTATTTACCTGCTTTTCTGCTTTCTGATGGTGCTAATCCATTTAGGATTAGCATGCAAATGAGAGTCGCCACCTGGAAGGGTCCAGGACCAATTTTATTGACCAGAGATGGGTTCGTAGCTAAGGTACATGTTGGGAAGGTGTTAGGCACCCAACAATGCCCAGTAATAAACCGGCCCTCATTCTTGTATTCATTGACCATATTTAATATTTTAATAAAATCCGGATCACCTGTTGATCATACAATAAATAAATGGCACACACGAATGATGGATTAATGGCATAGAATAAATAAGCAAAGCATAAATATTTAATAACAAAGTATAGAAGCCTTAACAGAATGAAAATAAGAGAAAACGCACTGTCGCGAGTACTCGCGGTCTTACCATGCGTACGCATGGTATTATCATGCGTACGCATGGTCTCACCATGCGTACGCACATACCATGCATATGCATAATAAAATTATGCGTACGCATGACATTTCACGAGTACTCATGGTTTCACCAAATCATCTTCTCCGCGGATTTGGACCTCCCGAAGAACATTATTGGCCAAAAATGGACAGTGTATACAATAAATCAACTTCTAAACATCCTACATAATTATATAAATAAATAAATACTGCGTACCTCTTAAAAATAAAGCAAATTGAAATTAAATCCTTCCCTCAGGTCCACCGTCAACCCGGCAGCGTCTCCCCTGTTGCGCAAAACAAGCTTTTCCCAGTTTCACTGGTCTAACTCTCTGTTATATTTTCCTCTCTTTTCTCTCAGTTTATTTCTCTCACCCTTCCCATATTTCTCTCACCCTCAGAATAACTAGCAGTTACTCAAAATGCTGCCTCTCCTTATTTCTCTCTCTATTTTCTCCCGTCCCCGTCTGTCCCCTCTGTTCGTCCCCTCTCCGTCCATCCCTGAGCTCCCAAGAGCTCCTGCTATTTATAGGAGAAATCACCCGGGTGAGGTCGTCATGCATGACCTCAAACTCCATCCTCTCTGACCCCCCCCACGCTCCCCTTGTTCAATGGTCGGGCCAATTCAAAGCCAAATCATTCCCCGACAACACTTTCGGTCGAAGTGGAAGGCAGGCATCATTCAGATGAGGAAAATAGAATCTCATGCGTACGCATATTCATTTTATGCGTACGCATGGCTATTCATGCGTACGCATGAAACCACCATGCGTACGCATATTTATAATATGCGTACGCACCACCTTCCTCGGCTGTCCAATTTAATCGTTTGAATCCCCATTTGCTTGCTTTGCGCGTAGAAAGAGACCCGAGTAGACGGCAAACATTGTGGACCTCATCATCGGGAAATCATCATCAAATGTAGGGACAAAATGGGGTGTCTACAGGACGTCCAGCACTTGGAACTCCACTCTGAATTCTGTAGGCCCCATAATCAGCGGCAAAGTGACCACTCCAATCACCTCTCTGCGGGTGTTATCATAGGCTCTCACTGTTTGCCCGGATGGCATGAAGTTGGTAGGATCCAATCCCAAAACGGTGGCAGTTCTGAGAGGGCACACATTAAGAGCGGAACCATTGTCGATTAGGACTGTCGGAACCCTCTTTCCCATGGTGTCGACAGTGATGTACATGGCTTGTGAATGGCTAGGTCCACTTTTAGGTAGGTCTGCCTCTGAGAACACAATGGTTGAGTTCTTCGAGGTTGGATTCACCAAGTTCACCAAATTTTCTGGAGATGTGTCAACAAGAACCTGTATCTGGTTGAGCAACTTCAAGATAGTCTGACGGTGCTTGTAAGAGGCCATGAGCAAACCCCATATAGTGATGTTGGCATTAGTCTTTCTCAATTGCCTAAGCACTTCATCCTCCTCTTCTTGCAGGTCGAGGTGGCGATTACCTTCCAAGTCCCCCAATGGGTTGTCAGATTCTAGATGCGGAGGCTTGAAATGGCGACCTCCTCTAGTTATGTGGTCTACCTCGTCATCACTCACCCACATATCATCAATCTCACCTACATCACCCATGAGGTCATCCCATGTGATTGTGTCGATCTCTTCCATTTGGACTTCCTCTGGCAACTCATCCCAACCTGTGGGGATTATAGGCTCATCAGGGATGGGGTCAGGATAGAGTACATAGTAATCAAACTTTCCGGACGACTCTCCCAACAAACCCACTTTAGGATCTCCTGCCTCGAACCTTTCTCTCAATTGTCGCTGCATGGACTTCTTTGGCAATACCAAAACCTTTTGATCAATAAGGTCTTGAACTACCTTTTTCAGTATAACACAGTCCTCCGTATCATGTCCGGGCGCCTGATGGTACAAACAGAATTGGTGAGGAGTCGAAGGCCTCGGCTTTGAATGGCATGGCAATATAAGCCCTTTATCACAACATTGGTGGAAAACCTGGGTCAAGGTCATGGGAAGCGGTGTGTACCGCCTTATGGGTTGATGGGATTGGGACGAGCCTAGCTCGATGGCATTTATGTTGTTGGGAGGAGGCATATTGTGAGTGGGGAGGGGATTTCGAGTGACATTTGGGCGATTTGGTGCGGTGGGTGGTGAAATGATCTGCTTGTCGAGCAAATCTTGGATTTCATGGCGGAGGCGGTAACAACGGTTGGTTAGATGGCCTTTGGCTTGGTGGAACTTGCAATATTCATTTTCATTGTAGTTCTTGGGCAATGGGTTTGGTGGAGGCCTTGGGTCGAGGGGTTTCAGGAGATCACGGCTTCTCAGCTTTTGAAAGACTCTTTCGAGTGGCATATATAGCCCGGTGAATTGGCGAGGTGAGGTGGAGTCATTTAGGGAGAAAGGGCGAGTGGGTTGGGTAATGGTATTGACCTCAGCATTGGGTTTTCCTCCAAAGTTTGTCCTTCGACTCCTTTGGACCTCCTCCGTTTTGATTGTTCCATCGGCGATTGCATCTTCAACTTGTGTGCCAGCCCCAACAAGAGCCTTGAAATTCGGAAAGTAATGAGCAAAGAGATGCTTGTGATATACGGGCAGCAAGTTCTTCACCACCAACTGAATTTGTTCTTCCTCATTCGGTCTGTCTGTCATCTTGGAAGCCTTTTGTCTCCACCTAGTGATGAAAGCGGAGAAAGTCTCGTTAACCCCTTGCTTAGTGGTTTCCAAATCCCTTCGCGTGACATCCACTTCAGTGTTATATTTGTAATGATCCGTGAATGCATTGCACACATCCTCCCAAGTCTTGGTTTTGTTCTCCTCTAATGACAAAAACCATTTCAAGGCGGAACTCGCTAATGACTCATGAAACATTTGAGCCAATAACTCATCGTTCGCCCTTCGAGGGTGCATAGCTCGCACATACATCTTGAGGTGGGTTTTAGGACAGCCTATCCCATCGAATTTTTCTAATTCTGGCATCTTGAATTGTAACGGGATGCGAGCCTTTGGGAACAAGGATAAAGTGCGGATGTCCACCATATCATCAGACCTGCGGATTCCCTTCAGAGTTCGTTCTAAGGCTTCGACCTTGTTTGCCAGGACGGTTGAGCTTTCCCTTGATGTGGCTTTGGTTTCCCCTTCCTTGGTCTTGGGTAGTTCTCCTCCTTCTCCTAATGGTTCCTCAGCGGATTCAGACTCATTGGATCCTTGATTATTATCAGTGGCACGGGCCCTAGATTCAGGTTCAGAGTTCTTCTGTTGAAGGTCTTGAGCTAACTTGAGTGCAGTCTCGGATACCTGAGTGGTGTGATCAAGCTTCTCCATGATAGCTTTTAAAGCGGCCTCAAGGTTGAAACCCCGGTTGCTAGTTCTTTCTTCAGCCATATCCGACTTAGTGATGGAATCAGCACTGACTAAGCGCCCTTGTTGATCGCGGATCCAAGCCAGCACGTCTCTCCCTCTAACATAGGGTAAATACTCAATTTTTCAGCCTAAGGGTCCATCCTAAGCTTCCATAATTATCTTAAAATCTTTACAACATACACCCTTAATTAGTTCTCTTAACCAATTACCCTTACGGGGGTCATGGGGAAGGGTACGTATTAAGGATGTAAGATGTAAAGTCTCCCTTAATTACCCACTCAATCAACAAAGCATGGCAACACATCACAAACACGGCAGCATATCATCACAACAATGTGTGTGCTTATAGGTGATCCAACGGTGTCCTAGAAGGTCCATTACATGCAATTCTTTCTTTTAAGAGGGTAGGCTAGGGTCCTCAACTTTGCTTGTACCAATCTTTATACCTAACCACATGTGACATCAGGAATGTCGCATGGGTCCAGCAGTACGTGATTGATCCATTTGATATACCCAAGGGCAAGCCCAAGGGTACTTGGCAAGAGAGGTTTGATAGCTTCGCCCAACACATGGAATCAGGAAAACCAAGGTCGAACTAGGCTATCAGTTGGCAAGGATACATCGAGGGACAATCGAGTGATCATGCAACAGTAGCGCACACAATGCAATAAATGAAAGCACACAATCAAGCGGATGCAATGTGATTGATTTTAATTATCAATAAGAAACTAATTTAGCCCAATCAAATTAAATGAGTCTAGCCCTCGATATCCCCAGTGGAGTCGCCAAACTGTGAACCCACAAAAAAGAACCGCGGAGCCCACAAGGGTTTGGCAAAAATGTAATGGGTATGAAAGACAACAAACAAAAAGGGAGTCGCCACCTCATTTTTTAGGGAAAAGAAGAAAACCACAAAAATGTTTTATTTTCAAAACCACATGACTCCATTAAAGGAAAAGCAAAGTCTTTGAAACCAGAAAATTGGATTCGGGGGCTAAGTTACGACGTGGGAAGGTTCTGGGCAAAAGCCCATAGGCACCCACATCGCCCGAGTTGGTCTCTTGATTTAATTGGGCTAACTTAATATCTTTTCCACTCAAATATCAACATATATCATCACGAGGCAGCATGCATATCATATATTCCATCGAATCATCTCATGCATAATCAAACAAACAAAACAAAACAGAAAAAAGAAGAAAAGAAAAGAAAAACCTAGGATACTTGGATCCTAGGACGGACTTGAGCCTCACGAAGAGCACCTACGTACCATGCAGCGAAATACATGGATCAAAGTCCACGTAGTTCGAAAAGAATAGGGTTACAACCTAATACAAACCTATGGTAAATACCCTAGGTTTCCTCATTTGAAAATATATTGGTTTAATCCAAAACTGAAAACTTCCACAATAGGAAAACTTTGATAAAAACCAGAATTTTATATTGAAGGAAACCTTTGATAATTACCATAAGCTTGTATTAAGAAGTAACCCTAGGAGGGAGAAGAGAAAAGAAAGAAAAAGAAAGGTGAATTGGGGCACCTTCAAACCCTACTTACCTGAGCGCACAAGCTCCTAGCATTAGCCATTTCAGACCATAGTAGCCCTATTTGCAATAGGACAAGCATTGTACCTGTTTACACCCTTACAAGTGCACACAATCATGCAAAGAAAACAATATCCTAATCTGGACAGAACCATGACAAAGCCTAAAATCATCCATTAATCATGCAAACAACAAGAATAATGAATAACTAAGGACCCTAACTCAATCCTACATGCAATGACCTAGCTAACATGCATAGAAACCAAGAAATCCACTAATATGAATGCAAACCTAGCATGATTCAACTATATGCAGCATATATAGAATGATTATGATGAGCAACAACCCAAAAAACTAAGCTAAACATGCTGTATGAGACTTACGCGATTTCAAGGTTATCGAAACCCTAATCTCACAACTATGCATAAAAACCTATGAAACGACTCTAAGACATGCTCAAATTATCATGAATATCATGAATATAGCATATACTAACTAACAGAAGCATCAATTCATGATAATAATCACAGCAACCTAAACATGTGAACCATGCATGGTTTAAGAGGATAAAAAGAGTAATACCTTCAAATCCCTAGCAAACCAGGGATTATCAAGCATATAAAGCCATGACCTATCCTAAAATCATTCATATAATATCACATAAACATTGAATTCCATCCATAAGAAGAGCAATTGCATGCACCATAACTATCCTAGAAGAAGAAGAAGAAAGAGAAGAAGGAGAAGCAGAAATTCATGTTCAGCATTCAAGGGATAGGCTTACCTCTTGTAGACTCTTCCTTGTCTTCAAACTTCTTGTTTCCTTGCTTGCTTGGGGTTGAAGAGCCTCCTCTTGAAGTCCTTCTAGCTCTCCAAACTCGTAGCTCCCTCTCTCTCTAAGTGTAAAGTGCAATTCCCCTCCCCCTATGTGCTGAATATCATGTCCTTTATATAGAGAACTGACCCCCTAAACCAATGGCTAGGATTAATTCACTAAATAATGATCCTAGGGCTATTAGAGACTCTCTTGGTGCTCAAAGAACTCAAACCTACACACTCTTAAGCTCAGACAAGTTGTTTTGGCGGAGGAAACCGTCAAAAGAGGGATAGAAGAGTCAGAGTTTGACTTAAAGAAGGACTCCTCGGGTGACCAACTAGGCCTGGACGGTTAGCCGTCTGGGCCCAGACGGCTGACCGTCCAGCCCCGGACGGTTACCCGAGGGTCCTCTATTTTTTCTCCGGTTTTGACTCCCACTTGCTGTAGAAGTCCTAAAATGCTCAAATTAAGTCCGATTTTGACGAAATAAAAGCCAAAACGACCGTGTTTCGAAGAGGGACACATTTTTAAGTATTTTGGGACAAAAATCCTCAACCATGGGTGCATTTTTGGGTTTTACAAAGGTGGTTAACCATGGTGCTTCACCGTCGTTAAGCTGGGTTTGTACACGAGGTCGAACCGAATGCTTTCCCAATCGAAAATCGATCTTTCTAAACATGTTTAGGACATAAATAAAGCCCAATTGAAGTTAATTGAGAGAAAATTGGTTGGGTCTTATGAGTCAATTTGAGCAAACCAAGAAAGGGTCTTTTAGCCAACCCGAACCATTACGAGCCGAATTGATCTTAAACCATTAATTCATGAAATTGAACCTATATATGGACTCTGTATAACCATATGAACTTGATGGGATGACTCGGGATTCATTCCAAGGTCAAATGGAAAATATACGGCTTAAAAGACGATTATGCCCTTCAAGTCACAAAAGTTCTAATTGACTATCGAAATGAACTCCAAATCACTTCAAAATTCATACACATGATATTCAATGCCATAGAAACTCAATGCAAGAGACTAGACTCAAAAAGGACTCAAAATCCTACATGAAATGATATGTCCTAGCTAAGGTGACAAAAATGGGGTGTGACAACGTCCTGCCCCCTCATGGCGCTTGACATGAGCTTGCCACTGTTGGGGTCAGTGGACTTCTTGCCGCCATCCCGACCAGGCCCAAGAACAGCAACAGCAGCAGCCTTGTTAGTCTTCTGCTGCTGCTGATTCTGCCGCTATTGCTGCTGCTGCTGATTCTGCTGCTGCTGCTTCTGCTCAGCAACCTTCTTTTCCTGGGCCTCTTTCTCCGCTGCCCTTCTCTCAGCAACCAGAGCCCTCAAATTCATCCCAGAGTCCTTCTTGGTCCTCTGGCTGCCAGAGTCTGTTCTTTGTCTCTTAGCGGGGGGGGGGGATTGGAGCCTTTCCTCTCCATGGCTTGGGAGACGGTCTCCTCAGAGCTGGAGCTCTCAATGACAAAGGGGGCGCGGCGAGCCGTCTTGTCGGAGGGCCTAATCTCCTCAGCTCCCTCCCCTTCAGGTCGGAGGCGGATCCCCTCTTCTTCCTCTCCCTCTTGCTCTCCTCTCTCAACCTCTTCCTCCACCACGCGGGTCAGCTCGTCGTCAGGCTGCTCCCAATGGGGGTAACTCGCCTTCCCCCAAGTCTGGTACCTCGCGTGGTAGTTGAGCAAGGTTTCAGCCGAACGGCAGCGCTAGCTGACTTGATACCCCAGCAGTTTCTGGATATCCTCCTTGTTTAGCGGGTCAGCAGGCTCGTTGGCGTGAGGAGCTGCTAGAAGGAAACATGACATAAGCATCAGTATCAAATTCAATATTCAACTCGGGGTTATATAAAACAGAAAAGAAGAAAGATAATCTCGCTGAGTTCTTACAGCTAGAGCCTCTCTCTCGGGGAATGATGGGAGCATCAAGGGGAAGAGTCCCATCCACGGGCCCGTACACGAAGACCACAATGTCGTGAGCTCTCGGGTTGGAGTCTGGGATGTGAGTGACAAAGGGTTTCTTCCTGGGCTTGAGGGAGAGGTAAACGTCGGGTTTGTTTTTGAGGGCGCAAATTTTGTAGTGGTGGAGTATCTCCCGCACTCCAACAGAAGTCCCTAGAATTTGGTTAAGGACATGAACCCCCAAGACGATCCTAAAGGAGTTCAGTCCTAGCTGAGTCGGGACTATCCCACAGTAGAGGAGGAAGTCATTGAGGAGGTCAGGGAAGGGGACACGAACTCCACCCTCCATGAAGGCAGCAATGGGAACGGGGAGGCCATCCTTGGCGTCTGACCTAAAGACATCCTCCCCAGGCTCAGCAAAACGGAAGCTAAACTTCCCGTCTTCAAAGCCGTATAAGGCCCTAAACTCTGCTATCTTTGCAGGTTTTCCCTAATATCGTAAAAGGAAGACATCTGCCAAGACGAAAGGGGAAGGTTAAATCCAGGGATAACTCAACCCATGCCAACATGCCCCGACCTAAAACTTCAAGGTCAAGTCCTGACAGGTATGTTATTCCTGCCTTGACAGACCCTAAAATTTTTCTAAGTGTCAACTCGGGGAACACTAAACTCGGTGTTGGGAAAAGACAAAAGAGGAGACCAAAAACCTTTTTCTCAAATTTACCCCGAGATGGAGTTTTTCAAACCCTAAAAGGCGGGAAAATCGGTATCTTAGTGATTTGCCCCAAAAACCAGAGGAAAACCCTAGGATTACGAAGCAAACCCCAAGAACATCTCCAACAACCGTAAAGAGAAAAATACACCGAACAAATTGAGGAATAGAGAACAAAAACTAGTTATACCTTTACAAAGATCAAGCGGTGGTCAGAAAAGCAGTTTCGCCGGAGAAACTGTACGGCGTGGTGCTGAAAACCTCCAAAAGTTGTTCTTGGAAAGGTGAATCGAACAAGAAGAGTACCAACGGAGAATAGCGCCGGAGAAATGATTCACAAAGGCAGCAAAGAAGAGCAGAACGGATCTTCTCCCACAAGCGAACAGCGTGAACAGTGGATTCCGGTGGAAAAGACGGAGTTTTCTTGGTGAAAACAGAAAGCAGAAAGAAGAGACAGTAGAGAGAGAAAACTGAGAACATAATGCAGAGAGAAAAAGCAAAGAGTAGAGAGAGAACGCAGGATATAAAGTGAGCAGTAATTTGCTTCCCTCCAAAGACATAATGCTTCTGGAGCATTAAATGCAGATCGTACGGTTCTAAGGCACATGACGTTAGCGCCTTAGAATACGAAAAGGCTTAACCGCCTCTTTGCCAGATAAGCCATAGAATGCCAAGCGGCATAGGGGCACAGGGAAAAACACTTAGCAAAATAAAATTATGACAAGTCCAAACTCGGGAATGTCATAATTTGGGGCAAATTGTGTGGAAATATCTCTGAACCGAGGTTTCAACTCGGGATGGAAGGTTCAGACCTGAAACGCTGACACGTGGCGAAGACTGTTCAACCAGGCTAACCACAACGTACGTGATTCACCTCCTAAGATCCAGCTCGGGGCAAGAGGTTAAATCACTTCACTTGATACGTGGAAGGTCCGCACGGTAGGACCTGCTGCAAGGCATGTGATCTTCCAGCTCGGGATCTGGTTTTCACCTCGGGACACCTGTCCTATGACTCACACTACAATCCAAATCCTACTACAGTCCAAAACTTTCCCAGCAGCTGTAATTCCTGACACAGCGGTTACAAGAAACCATGGTTCCATGGCCAACCATGATCAACAAACTATGGTCAGATGGTTATGGGTAAACCATGGTCAGATCTGACCTAACTAAAGCAGTTACCTGACCTCACATGGTCAGTCCGTACAGGTGGGTATAAAAAGAATACGATACAGCCTAATTTGGTAAGCTACAGTACCCTAATTCTCTGAGATTCATCTTCTTCCTTGCCCCATTCTCCCCAGTACAGTTTTCTGACTTAAGCTTTGGAGAGGGCACGGCCAAAACCCACCTTGGCCTACCCTCTGACTGTTAACACCCCATTTTGTACCACTTGGCACCTCAAGCCACTTTCTGAGACCCGATGATGAAGGGCAGTGGCCAACGGACCATCGCAAGCACGCCCGAAGGACTCGCGGAGACACAGCAGGCCTTTGGCCTTGGTTCGATACCCCATGCACGTACGATCATGCCCTCTCTTTTTGAATTCCATCTCTTCCCCCCGAAATTACTTCTTACCTTATACAGCCCCCACGCTGACAGCTGCTCAGTGGCGGCTGGGAAACCCTAGAAATCCCCGAATTAAACCCTAATCCCCGCCTATAAATACCCTGCTTTCATTCAAGAGAGGGGATTCGATTTTGGCTACCAAACGACCACTCTAAAAAATCCAATATTGGCGGCTGTGTCTACGGGAAGTCCGGAGAGTAGGATTGACGAAGGAACCGCTGCTGCTGCCCGCCCTGAGGGTAACGGTTCTTAACCCTCAATTTCGTTTTCCTTCAATGATTTGATAATATTATTTAGGATATTGCATGAAATGTACATCTTATGCATCTTTTCATTTACTGCCTGAATACATGATGCATTTAGACTCAGCATAAATTCATTTCTACATTCATAGATCTAAAATAGGTCCTCTGTCATTTCTTTTGCATACGTCGTATCTCGACATTTAGATCTAGATTGTTTTTTATGTCTTCAAAGCATGTTTAGATAGTTTCTGTATATACCCTGATCATTCGTAGTGTCACACAGGCATGATAATTGCACAATAGGTTTAGATTTGCATTTTCGCATGGATTTCATTTAGGGTATGCACGTACGTGCCTTTCATATGCACGTACGTGCATGACCTTATTTTTTTTCAGTTTAAATCCTCTTTTCTCCCTTACAGGCAGTACAGGCAGCGTAAGTTCTCCATTGATTTCACCCCCTTTCTCTTATATGTGTGTATATTTCTCTTTAAATCCTTTTTATCTTTCATCATTGCATGCCTTTATTTGATTTTGCCTAGTTGTCTGCATAGTGGTCAAGTTTGATTAAACCCTTTTTAATTAAAGCCAATAAGTGTATGTGAGGCCGGATTTTAGCCGGGCGCAGACGGGTGCCTAACACCTTCCCGTCCGCGTACCTTAGCTCCGAACCTTGATTCTTTGGGTGATGACGAGTTGGGCCCTTGCTAGGGGTCTATCGGTTCCCGAGGCCAAAATCGGGTGGCGACTCCCTCTCCGCCCTAATCGTCCGCGGTTAGTGGCGTACTCTCGAGCCGGGCGTGGTGAAAGGACACGGCGCTCACAATGGCGACTCCGCTGGGGATAGAGAGCTTGACTCCGAAACATTTATTGGCTTTAATTAATTAGGAAATTTAATTGAATAAGACCGAAATTGCACACACGCGCACGATATTTGGCACTTGTTATCCCTCGATGGCAGTCTGATTAGAGACCCGGGTTCCATTTAGTTCCTATGGGCAACTCGATTCAGCACCATCAACCCACGGCCTGTGCCACTAGCCTGTAATAAGCTAGTGAGTACGCTAACGGGTCGCTCTTTGAGCGCCCTAGCCTGGGTAACCCTTGAAGAAGAAGTACCCATTGACCAACCACACTAGTGTCCCCCAAAACCTTTGCATAGCCTTGCTTGAATGTATGTCATATCGCATGTCATGTTGCATCCATACTCATTTGTATAGCGCGGGTACGGGACGAGGCCCACGTTGTACATGAGCTTTCTAGTTTGAGCCCAAATTGAGGGAAGATTGAGTGCTGTTGTAATTGGACCTAGGCCCATTGAAAAAAAAAAAAAAAGAAAAGAAAATGATGATAATGAACGAAATGGGCCTAGAATCCAAATGAGGTGCAAGGTGTGGGCATGACGGGCTCAAACGAAAAAGCTGATGGACCACGTAGACCTGCTGAGAGTTAGGAACAAGACCGCTATGATGAATGAATACAACCCATCTAAAATTGAACATTGAAGTCCAATATCATTCTACCTAAGACTTGATGAGTGAGAGGCAAAATAAAGTGTGATCTTGTAATTGGACTAAGCCTATCTAAGTGAAAACAATGAAATGGGCTTGGATCCAAAGTGAGTATGTGAGATATGTGCGAACTTGTGACAAGCCAAAGGTAGAATGATGTTCGACTTCATAAATTAATATCTGCCCATCATAGACCCTTGGAAGACCTAGTGAACATGACAAGGCTCTAGCAATAGGTTTAGATAAAGGGTTTGAAGGTATTCGGATTGGGCTAGGGGAGAAAGTTTAATGGACATGTGCTCATTACGCTCAACTCCTGTTTGAGGCAAGATTGATTCACCAGGGAGAAAAGCACCGAGTAGTGTTTGGGCCCGATCTCCGACCACTAACAGATTAAGAAGAACACCGGCAGGAAGAATGGCAGAACAAGTGACTCTGGCTGATATCCTTGAACAGATGAGGAGCGATAGAACCGAGATGAAGGGCTTCATGAATGAAATGCGGGACCGGGTTACTAAGCTCGAGAAAGGGAAAGGGAGAATAGAAGAACCACCCGAAACTGAGGAGAAAGGAGAGCCCAAGGTTAATGAGGAGGAGCACCCGAAGTGGGAAGATGATGACTATGAAGACTACTTGAAAAGGAAAGAAACCAAGGAAAAAGACACCAAAGTAGAAAAGTTGGCGGCAGAGAACGCTGAGATGAAAGCCCGGATGGACCGAATGCAAACAGCATGGCAGAAATCACAAGGCATGGACGATTACATGTATTCTATGGCGGGGATTACAGCCGACTCCAAGGTGCAACTCCCTCCGAAATTCAAAATAGCCGACTATGAAAAGTTCGATGGCACCGGTGACCCCAAACAGCATTTGCGCCAGTACTTGAGCATTGCCCGGATGAGAGGATTGACCGCCGATCAAGTGCTGCACGCCTTCCCTTTATCTCTCTCGGCAGATGCCTCGAAGTGGTACTATGCACTCGATCCGAAAGTTACGGATTCTTGGGAACTACTGGCTTCAGAATTTACAAATAAGTATGCGTACAACACTATATTGGATGTCACACTGCGGGATTTGGAAATGACTAGGCAAAAGACGGATGAGACGTTCTCAGAATTTCTGACTCGTTGGAGGGCTAAAGCTGTCAAAATGGTAAATAGGCCGACAGAAATTGATCAGATAAACATCATTTTGAGGAACCTGACACCCGTGTACTTTGATCGCATGTTGACTTCCTCTGTCATGAATTTTGAACAATTATACCAGTGTGGGACTCGTATCGAGGATGCTATTCACCGCGGTCAGATGGATAGACAGAAGAAAGTATACGGTTCCGGTAGTGGTGGTGGAAGTGGAAGTGCTAGAGTTAGTGGAGGAACCCAGCCGCAAGCTACAGTGGGAGCCATCCAGCAGGCACCAGCAGCACCAAAAGCGCCAAGGGTGTACCATGACTTGGGAGTCCCGTTGTCCAAAGCCTTGGCCAATTTGAGCAAAAGGGACTATCTGAAGCCTTTGGAACCAAGAGCACTGCCGAACCCGATTCCCTCGTATTGGAGGCAGAATGAGTTTTGCGACTTCCACCAGCGGATCGGGCATAAGACGGACAATTGCATGCGTCTAAAGAATGAAATCCAAGACCTGATTGATTCAGGTAAGCTACCTCCTCCAGGCGGCGACAAGCCCAATATTCAGAACAACCCTCTTCCCAATTATCGAAATACACCGCCTCCTGCCTACATGAATATGGTTAGTGATACGAAGGCAATGGAGGATCCGTCACAATTCATTTTTATGATCAGCATGAAGAAGGCTCCATGGGAAGATTATGATAGTGGGGAGGAAGATATTTGGGCAGAAATGAAGAAGGATTCCATGCATCTAACCCGCTCGGGGAGGCATTACAAGCCTAATTATCTGGAAGGGGATCATCCCGGAAGAGAATTGAACCAAGAAGTAAGAGAAAGGATTGAGCAGCAAAACGAGGAGGAGGAGGACAGGATACTGAAGCAGTTAAAGAAAACACAAGCAAGTATAAGCATTTGGGGCCTGCTGATCGCCTCAAAGAAACATCGCCAAGCTTTATTGGATGCGCTGGCAAGGAAAGAAGTACCAATGGAAACCACACCGGAGCAGGTTCTATCACTTATGGGGGTTAGCTCGGTGAGCAAGGCTGTGATGACTTTTTCCCATGAAGATTTGCCACTTGAAGGGGTAGGGCATGCCAGGCCACTCTATGTCACGGTGGAATGTAGGGATTTGAAAATACCTGTAGTTCTGGTCAATAATGGGTCCGCATTGAATGTTTGCCCGATGCGCACCGCAACTAAGCTAGGGGTTGGCAAGGAGGACTTGATACCTTCTGTTGTGACGGTAAGGGGTTATGACAACAGTTGTCGGAGTGTGATGGGAACTTTCAAGGCCGCTTGTAAAATAGGGCCCGTTGAGTCAATGGTGGAATTCTGCGTCATGGACATTCCCGCCAACTACAACCTGCTGTTGGGAAGAACTTGGCTACACCCTTTGCAAGCTGTTCCCTCAACCGTGCACCAGAAAATAAAATTGCCTTGGGATGAAGGAGTTCTAGTGATCCATGGAGACGGAGAAATAACTGGGCAAATATCAGGAGTGAAGGAAGGAAGCGGAGAGTTGGAATGGAGAGGTTTTGAGCTGGTACAGGTGATTGAAAGGAAGGAAACTGGAAGAGAGAAGGTGTCTCCCGATTTTGGGGAGGGGGTTAGCCATATCGTGACCCATATGATGAGAAAACTGGGGTACATGCCCGGAATGGGGCTAGGCCGAAGGGGAGAAGGGATAGCTGAGTTCCCGGATTTCCACATGCAAACCAACCGGCGAGGGCTCGGATACACTAAAGAGGACGACAAATGCGTCCCCAAGAATGGGAAAACTCTCAATGGTAATTTTGTGAAGGAAGGAGAAGATTTCCCCTATTGTGGATTTCCTGAGCCATGGATAGACCGAAGGAGCGGAGAAAGGAAGCCTGGGTTGGAGGTATTCTTTAGCGAGAAATTGAATCTGGAAGATACAGACAGGGGGACTCTGGAAGAAGAAGATGAAGAGCGAGACTGGGCGGAGAATGTGGATCAGACAAGCTGGAAGGTTTTATTGTCACCCAAGGGCGGTGAAGAGGTGTTCTCTCTGACTGATGAAACCGTCCCTACCAAGTTTATTGTTATGGCTGATGGGGATACTAGCACCTGGATCTGGGAACGTGCGGCTAGGGTCACATATGGTGTCAAGGCAATTAATAAGCCTACTCAGGAGAAGTTTAGGTTTGGGTCTAAGTCTGAGTCCGGGTCGGGGTATGGGTTTGAGTTGTCTCCTAATGTAATTTCCAATAATTCAAAGAAATTTGATTCTGCTTACTCTGCTGTGTCCCCTAACAATCAAATTGCACAAATGCATGATCTTTTAGACCCAGATGAGCTAATTAATGAAAATCAAGATGTGAAAATTGAACCCATTAAAGAAGAGACTATCATTATTAATATAAGCACTGACGAAAAAATCAAGGAAATCCAAATTGGCTCTACTCTGTCCATACAAGAACGTGCAGATCTTACAGCTCTGCTGCGGGAGTTTTCTGATGTGTTTGCTTGGTCTTATGAGGACATGCCTGGAATCGACCCCGCTATAGCATAGCATCACATCCCTATTAGGGAGGGAGCAAGGCCCGTCAAACAAAAACTAAGAAGAATGGCACCGGAATGGTCGTTGAAGGTTAAGGAAGAGGTGACTAAGTTATTAAAAGTGGGGTTTATCAAAACGGTAGATCAGGCGGATTGGATAGCCAACATCGTGCCGGTACCGAAGAAGGATGGAAAGGTGCGGGTGTGCATTGACTACAGGGATCTTAACAAGGCTTGCCCTAAGGATGACTTCCCCCTACCCCACATCGATGTGTTGGTAGATAACACAGCAGGGAGCGCTCTAATGTCGTTCATGGATGGGTTCTCGGGATATAATCAGATACGGATTGCGCCGGCAGATATGACTAAGACCACCTTCACAACTGGGTGGGGGACGTATTGTTACACGGTAATGCCATTTGGACTTAAAAACGCCGGAGCTACATACCAGAGGATGGCTACCACGCTACTCCACGATATGATGCATCAGGAGGTAGAGGTGTATGTCGATGATATGATTGTTAAGGCAGAGACTCGAGAAGGGCATTTAGAGAATCTTAGGAAGTTCTTTGGACGAATCCGGGAATACAGTCTGAGGTTGAATCCACAAAAGTGCACATTCGGGGTCACGTCAGGGAAATTGTTGGGATACATTGTGAGTAGCAGGGGCATCGAGGTAGATCCAACGAAGGTCAAAGCGATTTTGGAAATGCCATCACCGAAAACAGAAAAGGAAATTAGGGGGTTTCTGGGGCGATTACAGTACATTAGCCGTTTCATAGCCAAGTTGACCCCCACCTGTGAGCCCATTTTCAGACTGCTTAGGAAAGGGGAACCTAAGGAATGGAATGAGTAATGTCAACAAGCTTTCGAAGCCATCAAAAGATATCTCTTGAATCCTCCGGTATTGGTCCCTCCACGCCCCGGTAAACCATTGTTGCTCTACCTGTCCATCTTTGAGGAAGCTTTAGGAAGCATGTTGGCGCAGGAGGATGATCGTGGTATCGAAAATGCGATCTATTACTTAAGCAAGAAGCTACAAGGTTACGAAG
Source organism: Liquidambar formosana (assembly GCA_039720395.1). NCBI lineage: Eukaryota > Viridiplantae > Streptophyta > Magnoliopsida > Saxifragales > Altingiaceae > Liquidambar > Liquidambar formosana. The sequence continues at coordinate 117,246 of JBBPBK010000134.1, read as the reverse complement.
CAAAGTACAATGCGATAGAGAAGTCCTGTTTCGCTTTAGTTTGGGCTGTACAGAAGCTGACGCACATTCTGCTAAATTTCGAAGTATGGATAGTGGCAAGAATGGATCCGCTTAAATACTTGTTTGAAAAACCGGCCTTGAATGGTCGTCTATCTCGGTGGTTGATTCTACTGGCAGAATTTGAACTTGTATATGTGACACAAAAGTCTATTAAAGGAGGGGCCGTTGCCGAGTACTGCGCTGAACACCCAATCCTGGGGTACGGACTTAACGACGAATTTCCCGACGAGAACCTTCTAGTTGTCGAGTGTGACGAGGCGTGGAAAATGTATTTCGATGGGGCTTCGAACCAGTATGGAGATGGGGTAGGGGTCCTGCTAATAGCTCCTGATGGTTCTCACATGCCGCTATCGATAAAGTTGAACTTTCAGAACTCCAACAACACGGCAGAATATGAGGCATGCGTCGCTGGACTAGAAGCATTGTTGGCATTGGGAGTCGAAGAAGTGGAGGTATACGGGGATTCAGCCTTAGTGATATCTCAAGTACAGAGGATATGGAGAACTCGAGAAGAACACCTGAAGCCTTACCAAGGCTACCTAGAGAAATTGACCCAGAAATTCTGGAAAATAACCTTCACACCCTTACCCCGAGCTCACAACCAATTCGCCGACGCCTTGGCTACCCTGGCTTCCATGATTCAAATGCCTGCTGGAACCCAGATAGAGCCACTGACCGTCCAACAGAAGTTTAGACCCGCACATGAAGAAGGGATTTTGGTAATTGACGGGGGGCCAGATGATGGGCACCTTTGGTACTTTGACGTTTGGAACCTCTTGGAAAAAGGAGAATACCCGGAAAATGCCAATAAGAAGGATCGTAGGGCATTAAGGCTGTTCGCCACGCAGTTTATCATCTGCGGAGGGAAATTATTCAAAAGGTCCTATGATGGGATACACCTTCTTTGCGTAGATCGCCGCATGGGAGAAACACTCATGAGGGAGGTGCATGAAGGGGAGTGTGGGTCACACATGAATGGGAGGATGTTGGTTAAGAAGCTGCTGAGGTTGGGGTATTACTGGACGACTATGGAAACTGACTGCGTGCAGTACGTCAGAAAGTGCCATCAACGCCAAGTGTACACCAGTGCAAACTACATGCCACCAGTGGAGTTGCATCAACTGGCATCTCCCTGGCCATTTTCAGTATGGGGAATAGACATCATCGGAGAGATTAAGCCATCTGCAACTGGTGGGTATAAATATATCCTGGTAGCAATCGATTATTTTACCAAATGGGTAGAAGCGGCAGCGTATGTAGAATTGAAATCGAAACATGTGGCTAAGTTCGTCGAAACCAACATAATCTGCCGGTACGGAGTACCCCATGAGATTATTTCAGATAACGGAACGCACTTTGAAGATGAGGTCAAGAGGTTGTTCGCAAAATTTGGTATCCAGCATCACAAATCTTTACCCTACAAGCCCCAGACTAATGGAGCTGTAGAGGCTGCCAACAAGAACGTCAAAACCATCCTCAGTAAAACGGCAGTAACCTACAAAGATTGGGTGGAGAAGCTTCCTTATGCATTGTGGGGATATCGGACGTCCGTGAGAACTTCCACAGGTGCTACGCCCTATTCACTGGTATACGGAATGGAAGCCGTATTACCCGTGGAGCTGGAAGTACAGTCTCTTAGGGTCGCATTGGAAAGTCAGATTCCGGAGGTAGAATGGGCAAGAGAACGGTATGAACAGCTGGTGCTATTGGAGGAAAGAAGGCTCAAGGCATTGTACCATGTGCAGGGTTATCAACGACGAATAGCTCGGGCTTTCAATAAGAGGGTCAGACCGCGGAACTTGAAGGAAGGGGACTTGGTTCTTAAGGAATTTAGAGCACCAGTGTTCGATCCTCGAGGGAAATTCAAGCCCAATTGGGTGGGGCCCTACGTCATCAAGACAATTTACCCAGGTGGTGCGGTCAAGTTAATGGATGGTGACGGGAACGAGTTGGTGAATCCAGTGAATATGGACAGACTCCGTAAATATTATGTGTAGGCAGAGTCGTGACAATTTGACAAAGTACTCAGTGCTTAAATTAATAATAATAGTTTTTTTATTTGATTGGGGAAAATCATTACATCTTTTCTGATGCTTATTCATTAACTCATAAGGGATTAAAAGCGAATGCATGGGTACAATAGTTGATAGGGGTACGGGGGATAGTCAAGTTCACTTCTTCCTCGCCTCTGTTTCGACCTCTGTTTCCCTTTTCCTCTTGTGTTCTTCTTCTTCCTTTTCCTCTCTCTCCATGTCAGTAAACAGCCAGTTATAGTAGGACCCAGGGGGGCTAATCACTTCAGAGGGGGTGACGGCCCAATACACTGCCTTGCTATACCAGTCATTTTCCACACGGTCCACATGGTTGGGTTTCCAGGGGCAGGTGTAACCAAGGTGACCCCATTTGATCGGATCCTGGCGTAGCCCTTGCTAACGGCGGATGCGTATAGGGGAGTAGAAAGAAACTTCCTTAAGTCCAATCAGCATGACACTGTGAGGAAGGATCAGATTTCGAACAGCATGAGAGGTCCTCCACCAAGGACAGAGCCAGCGGATGTTGTGGCAGGATATGGATTCTAGCAAATCCCGGGCTTGCTCGACGTTTGGGAAAGGTTTGGTGACCTTCCTGTGGCGATAGTGCTGCGGATGATATGTCCAGATACTCATGGCAGGGTCTTCGACCAGTTTTAGGCGTTCAAACAGCCAAATCTGCATCACAACGGAGTAAAGGTGGAAGGGTCATCAGACCATGCACGTACGTACATGGGTTATGCACGTACGTGCATGGACAATGCACGTACGATCATGGCATAAAAAAAAAAAAAAAAAAAAAAAAAAAAAAAAAAAAAAAAGAGAGAGAGAAGAGAAGGAGGAAAAAATCCGAGAAAATAAAAGAGAGAGAGACCTGTAGGAGGAGGGGGCTGCCGCCGAAGGAGAAACTATCGCTTCGCGCCACGCGATCGAGCCCGTTCAGAGTATCTGCCAAGACGACCATGCTGGGGTTGAAATCCTTGATCTCCGGGATCATGCGCACAACAAAAGTCTCCAGACTCGATGACTCATCTCTGAAAAAGAGGGCGGCCAGAGCACAGAAGCACGCCGCGCGCAGGTAATAGACCCGAGCCTGGCCAGCGGGAGGCATAGGACGGGACACGAAATATTCAGCGAGTTTCGCCACGTCCACCTTGAAACTCGAAGTCCACCCTTGCACCAGTCGCACAGAAAGGCCTAGGAACTGGGCCACCTCGGCAGCAGGGACCTTGTCAACCGGGGGAAGGAGCAAGCCGTTGAAGCTAGTCCGCCCTATGATACCGCCGAAATCTTCAAGTGTGGGGCACAACTCATTCAGATTGAATCTGAAGACATGGCGGGTTGGTTTCCAATATTCTGAAGCCACAAGAAGGAAGGTGTAGTTGATTTTCACCCGACAGTAGTCAAACAAGCATGGGAGGCCAAAAGCTTCTTTGAAATCATCCCGAGCTCGGTTATCAAAGGACAAGAGCCATCGTTTTATGTCTTTGACAAACTTAGGGTCTTCCATCGTAGGGTTTCAGTGGAGAAGAACGGAGAAGGGGGCTCGTTTTATGCAGAAAAAGTTGCCAAATCGACGAAGTGCAAGAAAAAGGAAAGAGATGGACCCATGATCGTACGAGCATAAGCCATGCACGTACGAGCATGGTCCACGTACGAGCATGGCCTATGCACGTACGTGCCCAGACCCCTTTTTTCGCGTATTTTCATCCCCTTTCTCGGTTTTATGATCTTTTTGGCTGTCATATGAGGCTTTTTGGGTGCTCTCCCTGTATTAAACAGCTGGCTATTCTATCCTAGCGCAACAAAGGAAGCAAGAAAGGAAAAATGTGCATCGCAGTGTAAGAGAAAAGGGAAAGAGAGAAATAAGCCGCATTTGATATATCACAGGAGTAACTGTCATGTCCAAAATATACAGAAAGGGAAGGAGAAATGAGTACATGTCCAAAATTTACAGAAAGGGAAGGAGAAATGAGTACATGTCCAAAAAATAATAATAAATAAGTATCCCCTAATGTCCAAAACGAATACGTCAACGCGGAACATATAGAGGGGTCTGGGCAGGAGAGGCTGGCGGGCTGTCGTCACCATCATCACCACCGTCATCACCACCATCGCCGTCATCACCGTCGCCGTCATCCTCGTCAGCCCCGAAGCCATCCCAGTCCTCCCCAGCAGGAGCCTGCTCCGCAATCACTAACCTGCGTGAGAGAGACGTGACCATGACCTTCAGGCTCCCCACCATCCGCAAAAGTGTCGAGGACTCCTCACGGGTGAGCTGCGAGTAGAAAAGCAAGGGGCAATCGTTAGGACATGCATGCTTTACTTGTATATATGCGTGAAAACTAACAAATGCAGGAACTTGGAAACTCACCAGCCTAGTACCCTCAGCCATCGGGTACCCAATGCACCTGTTCAGCCTGGGGATATCCTCCTCCATGGCTAAATCAGGTGTGACATGGAAAGGCACGCTCCACCCCGGCATGATGGGGGCCAGCCCAGCGGGCGCATCTGTAGCAGGAGCAGCCTGTGGAAAGAAGTCAAGCACAGTTGGTAAAAAGAAAGCAGAGATGGGAAATTAACAAGACTCAGAAAAGGGTATACATACCGGTGCAACAAAGATGCTGCCCATCAACCGCTCCCGTGCAAAAGAGGCATAATCGATCTCCTCGGCAGATAAGCGATCTGTATAAGGGATCATGGCCCGCCAGGCAGCCAGGTCACTCGATGTCGCCTCGGCAGGGATAGCGACAAAACGAGGAGGATCTACTGGGACCGGAGGACCACCCGCGCCCACATCGGCAATCTGCCATACCACCATCTCCGCAAAATAGAAGGAGCGGACCCCTGGGCACTCGAACACCGTGGATAGGGTGGAGAGCGTCAAGGCAGCAGCATCCCACTCAGCAGGGGCGCGTACGGGGGTGCCCTCCCAGGGACGCGGGATGATCTGTGGAAAAGCGGTAATGGGGTGAATACATGAGTATAACGCTATCAACCGTACCGTTAAAGTGAAATAGGACTTACCCGGTCAACGGTCAGCTCGTCCAGGAAACGACGAGAGCTCCAATAGTCGTGCTTGTCGACGGGGGAATCCGGATCCGCGCAGAAGTACCGACCTGCCCAAAGCTGCACAAGTAGATATGATAAGGAACCAATATGGAATGACAGGTAAGGAAAGGAGAAAAGAGACAAAAGAGGAGGAAAAGTAAGGGATATATACCGCCCAGACCCGCCAGTGGCTAACCATGGACTGGACAGCCATCCGACTCAGCAAATCCATAGCCGAGATCACGTGGCCGTACACCGCCGCTCCCCAGCTGAACTCGCGGGCCCTCCCCAAGTCCCTCAAAGCCAGCAACCAGCCAAAAGGGACTGTCTGGGCGGCGTTCGGGACTAGATAGCCCTCTATCAGAAACAGCAGATACCCGCGCGCCATCCGGATCCGCTGGGCAGCTGTACCCTGCCCCTGGGTGGACATACGGTCGTAGATGTCCAAGATAAAGATGGAGGCGCTGTCATACTCAATCCCCAAAAGATCGTGGGAGAGTCTCTCCCTCTCGCTCTCCTCGTGGTCGAAAGGAAGCGGAAGGCCATCCATACGTAGACCCGTGAGGCGGTAGAAGTCATAGGGGGTCAGGGTTAGCTCCCGGCCAGCAATATGGAAAGTATGGGTGGTGTCCCACCATCTCTCAGCCATGCAGTGAACGAAAGCCAGGTCGCTATCGTCCACCAATCCCGAGATCACCGTCCTGAAACCGGCACCGATAACCAAAGCCTTCGTCTCCGCTGTGAGACGAGCCCACCACGCCTTCGCATTCGCCACGCCTCCACGGGTGATGGGCAGCTTCGGCACCTGTTACACAAGGAGAAACCAGGTAAGCACAGCACAGGTATGTGTATTTGCAGCAGAATAAAAAGAAAAAAAAAATTCGAAAATAAGGAAGAAAGCACAGCAGGCACGTACGTACATGCCTTAGGCACGTACGTGCATCATGCAGGCACGTACGTGTCTGTGATCCTTTTTTGCCTCTTTTTGGACCCACCCCACACTCGTTGCACGAAAAAAAAAAAAAAAAAAAAAAAGTGTATATAAAGGCCAAGAACGTACGTGCATGCCTTAAGCACGTACGTGCATCAGGCAGGCACGTACGTGCATCAGCCTGTTTGCCCCTTTGATTCCCAGTCATACCCACACGAACCCCTGAGGTTCCAACCCCCTCATGTCTGTTTCGAACCTCGGAGAGGCTCGAATGCGTCCTATTCCACGATTAACTGAAAGGAACTGGGTTAAGTCCGGATAAAGACACGTGCGCACGCATACGACACACGTACGCGCATTCGATACGTACGTACGTGCCTTTAGCTGGGTTTTCCAATTCTTCTTCCATTTCGGTAACATCCCGACCAAATCCCCGGATTTTACCCCCTCACATTTTGTTTTCGTGATAACCCAAGTCAAGGTTTCGTCTCAGTAGCCGAAAATGAAATAAACATTGCGGAAATACAAACTTACTCGGCCTAGCGCGGCAAGATGGGAGGCGTGCTCGGTGGGATGGAGGAGAATCCCACCCTCACTACGTCGGAGGCGAGGCTGGGGGCGCCATCTCTGAATCGCAGGCCTCCCTAGCTCGTCGGGGTCCCTCGCCGGTGCGGCACCAGATGTGCTCGCCTTCGCCGACGTGCGCTGGCGTTTGGGTGCCATGGGTATGCTCGGGTGAGATCGAGAAGCAGGAGGTGAGGTTGGGAGGTGTAAAGTCTTTTGGTCTGTAAGAGTGTACGTAAGGATTATTGGACGTGGGTGCGAGTTTATAGGCGTTTTCGCGCCTTTTGAACTGCCCCATAACCATGCATTGAAAACGACGCCGTTTAGGGAGTCCCTTTGAATACCCACAAGAACCGGATGCACGTACGTGCATTGGGCGTGATCGTGCGAGCATGACCGAGGCTCGTGCGATCATGGACTTCAATTGTCGATTTATTTGCGGTTCGACTCGGTAATCAACCAATCCAAACTTATTTTTAAAATACCCCTCTAATCAATCTGGATTTAATTGGAATTCACCCCGCGAATTTTGATTCGAGACTTAATCGATCTGGATTTAATTCGAAATTAAATCAACCCGGATTTAATTGGAATTCGAAATTTAATCAACCCGGATTTAATTGGAATTCACCCCGCGAATTTCGATTCGAGACTTAATCGATCTGGATTTAATTCGAAATTAAATCAACTCGGATTTAATTGGAATTCGAAATTTAATCGATCTGGATTTAATTGGAATTCACCCCGCGAATTTCGATTCGAGACTTAATCGATCTGGATTTAATTCGAAATTAAATCAACCCGGATTTAATTGGAATTCGAAATTTAATCAACCCGGATTTAATTGGAATTCACCCCGCGAATTTCGATTCGAGACTTAATCGATCTGGATTTAATTCGAAATTAAATCAACCCGGATTTAATTGGAATTCGAAATTTAATCAACCCGGATTTAATTGGAATTCACCCCGCGAATTTCGATTCGAGACTTAATCGATTTGGATTTAATTCGAAATTAAATCAACTCGGATTTAATTGGAATTCGAAATTTAATCGATCTGGATTTAATTGGAATTCACCCCGCGAATTTCGATTCGAGACTTAATCGATCTGGATTTAATTCGAAATTAAATCAACCCGGATTTAATTGGAATTCGAAATTTAATCAACCCGGATTTAATTGGAATTCACCCCGCGAATTTCGATTCGAGACTTAATCGATCTGAATTTAATTCGAAATTAAATCAACCCGGATTTAATTGGAATTCGAAATTTAATCAACCCGGATTTAATTGGAATTCACCCCGCGAATTTCGATTCGAGACTTAATCGATCTGGATTTAATTCGAAATTAAATCAACCCGGATTTAATTGGAATTCGAAATTTAATCAACCCGGATTTAATTGGAATTCACCCCGCGAATTTCGATTCGATCGATCTGGATTTAATTCGAAATTAAATCAACCCGGATTTAATTGGAATTCGAAATTTAATCAACCCGGATTTAATTGGAATTCACCCCGCGAATTTCAATTCGAGACTCAATCAACCTGGATTTAATTGGAATTTACCCCACGAACTTCAAAATGCTGGATTCCCCGGAGGCCACGCATTACCTTCCGATTGCCCCGGAAAGGTATCACCATACACTATGAACTACGGTAGGTCTGATCCTCGTTAAGAGGTACGTAGGAAGTAGGGAACTTCCCCCCGATCCGACCTTTTCATACATGCATTTGCATCATTTAAGGTTTGCATGAGCCAATTGGTCCAAAATGAGTGTTTCCGGGTCTTTTAATTTTGTTCACTACACGAGCAAAATCAAAAGAAGGGGCAAACTGTTAACACCCCATTTTGTACCACTTGGCACCTCAAGCTACTTTCTGAGACCCGATGATGAAGGGCAGTGGCCAACGGACCATCGCAAGCACACCCGAAGGACTCGCGGAGACACAGCAGGCCTTTGGCCTTGGTTCGATACCCCATGCACGTACGTGCATGGGATATGCACGTACGTGCATATACCATGCACGTACGATCATGCCCTCTCTTTTTGAATTCCATCTCTTCCCCCCGAAATTACTTCTTACCTTATACAGCCCCCACGCTGACAGCTGCTCAGTGGCGGCTGGGAAACCCTAGAAATCCCCGAATTAAACCCTAATCCCCGCCTATAAATACCCTGCTTTCATTCAAGAGAGGGGATTCGATTTTGGCTACCAAACGACCACTCTAAAAAATCCAATATTGGCGGCTGTGTCTACGGGAAGTCCGGAGAGTAGGATTGACGAAGGAACCGCTGCTGTTGCCCGCCCTGAGGGTAACGGTTCTTAACCCTCAATTTCGTTTTCCTTCAATGATTTGATAATATTATTTAGGATATTGCATGAAATGTACATCTTATGCATCTTTTCATTTACTGCCTGAATACATGATGCATTTAGACTCAGCATAAATTCATTTCTACATTCATAGATCTAAAATAGGTCCTCTATCATTTCTTTTGCATACGTCGTATCTCGACATTTAGATCTAGATTTTTTTTATGTCTTCAAAGCATGTTTAGATAGTTTCTGTATATACCCTGATCATTCGTAGTGTCACACAGGCATGATAATTGCACAATAGGTTTAGATTTGTATTTTCGCATGGATTTCATTTAGGGTATGCACGTACGTGCCTTGCATATGCACGTACGTGCCTTTCATATGCACGTACGTGCATGACCTTATTTTTTTTCAGTTTAAATCCTCTTTTCTCCCTTACAGGTAGTACAGGCAGCGTAAGTTCTCCATTGATTTCAACCCCTTTCTCTTATATGTGTGTATATTTCTCTTTAAATCCTTTTTATCTTTCATCATTGCATGCCTTTATTTGATTTTGCCTAGTTGTCTGCATAGTGGTCAAGTTTGATTAAACCCTTTTTAATTAAAGCCAATAAGTGTATGTGAGGCCGGATTTTAGCCGGGCGCAGACGGGTGCCTAACACCTTCCCGTCCGCGTACCTTAGCTCCGAACCTTGATTCTTTGGGTGATGACGAGTTGGGCCCTTGCTAGGGGTCTATCGGTTCCCGAGGCCAAAATCGGGTGGCGACTCCCTCTCCGCCCTAATCGTCCGCGATTAGTGGCGTACTCTCGAGCCGGGCGTGGTGAAAGGACACGGCGCTCACACTGACCCATTTTCCAAGCTTGTGATTGCAGGTCCAGGCGAGGGAGCAAGCTCCATCATCAACACGTAGTTCGGGGAGCAGAAATTACCCCGTACAATAAGGAAAAAGAGTTAGGGCACTTTTATACCCTACTTACCTTGTGCAATTTATTCCAAACAATAGCAAAATTGAGCAATAGCAACTTTATTTGTAACAAGGCAATTACCACACCTATTTCACCTTTACACGTGTTCAAAATAAAGCAAAAGGAACAAAATACAAATCTGGACAAAATTGAATTAAGGCCTAAAATAATCTATTAATCATGTAAATAATAAGAATAATAAGATAACAAAACCCTAATGCAACCTTAATACCATGACATGCATAAAAATCTAGAAATCCATTAATATGAATGCAAAACTTATCATAATTATTCTACATGCATAACATATATAGCAATCATAAAAAGAAACAACTCAAAAAACCTAACCTAGTATGCTATATGAAACTTATATGAAATAAGGATAATGGAAATCCTATAATTACAACTGTGCATTAAATCCTATAGAATAACTCTAAAGTATGCAAAACTCATCATGAATAACATTTAGATCATGTATATTAACTAACTAAAGCATTAATACATGATAAAAAACCTAACTTTAGCATGCAATAAAACTATTCTATAAGAAACCCTAATTTTAGCATTGATAGAGAAAGAAATACCTTAGGTTAAGCCTTCTTTGTTGCTATATAGACTCTCTCCTTCTCTTGTGAATAACTTGATACAAGTCTCTTCAAGTCTCCAGCAAGAATTCCAGCTCTTCTTTAGAATTCTCTCTTAAAACTTAGGTTTAATACATAGAAGTGGCTCCCCTAATGTTGAAACATGGTGGGGTATTTATAGAGTTTAGGTGAGATAAATCAATTACTAGAATTAAAACCTTAAAAATTAATCCAAGGGTTATTATAGACTCTCTTGGAGCTCAAGGAACTCAAAACTTACCAAAAATTATAAGGAAATTAAACTCGTCCAAAAGAGTCCAAATCCATTAAAATAGGTAATAAAGTCCCACTTTAGCAAAAATAGGAAGTGGTCTCGAGTGACCACCTGACCCTGGGCGGCTAGTCCCCTGGGCCCAGGCAGCTAGCCGCCCAGGGCTGGGGGGTCACCCAAGCCCATCTTTAGTTTTTCTCCTTTTTTGGACTCCTTTCCTTCTAGAAGTGTTTTAGATGTCAAATTAATTCCGATTTTAATGAAATAAAAACCAAAATGACCATGTTTTGATGAGAAATACATTTTTAAATATTTTAGGGCAAAAACTATTGACCATGGGTGCATGGTTAAGTTTTACAAAGGCGGTTAACCGCTATGTATTACTGTTGCAAAGCATAGGTATGCACATAGGATCCAACCAAATGCTTTTCAAACCAAAATTAAACATTGCAAAACACTTTTAGGAATAAAATAAAGACTAGGTAAAGCCAATTTGAAAATAATTGATTGGTAGTCATGAGTTGAATAAGTCAACCCGAAATAGGTTTTTTAACCACTTGAACCATTATGAGCCATTTTAACCCTAATCTATTAATTCACCAAATTAAACCTATAAATACCCTGTATGCATCAATATGAACTCCAATTGACAATTTGGAGATCATTTCAAAGTCAAATGAAAAGTTTGTTGTAACTTAAAAGACGATTATGCCCCTCAAGTCACAAAAACTCTTATTAACCCTCAAGATCAACTCCAAATTGAATCAAAATTCATACCCATTATCCTTAAAATTCTAAAAAACTAATGCAAGTGATTAGACTAAAAAACAAAGTAAAAACTTACATGAAATGACAAACCCTAGTAAGATGGTGCAAAAATGAAGTTTAACAGATAGCTTGCAATTATAATCATCTCATCCACTATGCCTGCACTCATTATTCTCCCTCACTTCTCTCCACGCGTGCTCTCTTCTCTCCATCTCTGGATCCCAGCCTCTTCCCTGGCCTATAAATATGTACATGTAAACCCACAAGCTCCCAGGCCAGTTCTGTCGTCTCTCTCTCTCTCTCTCTCTCTCTTGTTTCAAGCTAGTGTACGTTCTTAGTCTGTTCTGTCAATTCTCAATGGATACTTCCGGTTTCGAAGGGATTGCGAAACGCCTTGAGCTCCATTTCTCAGGGGGTGACAGCGATCTAAGGCCGCTGTTTGATTCCAGGTCAACAGAACCAGTGGTCCTGGACGGAGTGAGACCCAGTCGCACCGCAGATCCTCCTGTGGTTAACCAGTGCTTTGACTCCTACGTGCTCTTACAGCCAGAGTCAGAGTCAAGCCTCTTTGTGTATCCCACCAAGATCATCATCAAGACACGTGGAACCAACCAAATTTGTAGATACATCGATCAACTCAAAGACGGTGCACAAAAAAAGTGTCTCGCTCTTAGTGTGTGTGTCTACACACAAGGCTTCTTTACGCTCCCTCCATCAGGGACTTTCCCAAACAGTAGCTTTAAAGAAGAAGTGGCCTTTTTAGAGGCTAGTGTTCCTAGCTTCTGCATAAAAACTGATGTCATTACGCCTTTGGAGATGCCTTCTCATTCCTTGGGTGTTTGCATTGCTTGTGATGAAACTCACAATATAGCGGTGCAACACACACCCGACGGGTTATATACTATACAAGTGTGCATGATTCAGCCCCATCATGCCCTTGCCAAGAAGAACTTCGGTCCTAAATCCTATGATAAGCTCGGAGCAGTAGTGGCCGAGCTCCATCTTGTCCGCGACGACCGCAACACCACATCCAGCCCATGCAGGTACTCAGCGAGAAGCATCCACCGTGACCCATTCTTGATGATTGACGTCACAGTCACTCAGGAGGTCCGCAGTTATGGTTACGCGAGCTTCGAATGCGTGGGGTCAATCGAGGACGTCGTCCAAATGTTAAAGAAGGTGGTGGACGTGTTCGATCCAGCAACTATGTCGGTTTCCACTACTTGCATTAACAGCAAAGCGTCGACGGAAGTCGTCTTACCACAAACAGAAGTGTCCCAAGACGTCTTACAGAAAGTCTCAAAAGACATGGAGAATGCGGTCAAGGATATTGGATTTAAATGCCGGAGTTTCGGCGTGGACAAATCCACGGCTGTGATGTTCCAAACCTTTTCTCCGCGTCGCGGGGACTAGGCTGGAGAAGGTGGGTGCGGATCATGCATGGTGGTGGGCGACTTTGACGGTGATTTTGCTCGGTTGAATTAGAGATTGGGTTTGGACACGTGGCAGAAACTTAATGAAGTGAAACAGAAAGGGGATTGGAAATGGGGACAGAAGATCCGGACACATAACTTACTCCATTTGTTCCGATCTAATTGGTCTACTTTTCATTAATCGTCTACTTTTCATTTTGAGATGTTCAAAAATTATTATCACATTCAAAAAAGTCAATGAAATTTTTTGTTTGATTTTTTAAACTACCCTTAAAATGTCTTTTCTCTCTTTCTAATGTTTATACATATAAGGGTAAAATTAGAATTGTAAAACATAAGTATTAATTCGAAAGTATTGAATAGAGTTATCTAAAAAAACGCGTTTTTCAAAGGGGATAGAAAAATAGGAAAAGAGGGAGTATATCAATATCATGTATTGGGAATTGTACCTTGTGCATTAAACCAATATACTCCATAACCCACTAATGCACAACATACAACTCTTAATGTGGATGTTGATATAGGTACAACTCATTTGATCATCATCCTATATATATATCTATTGTCAATCCTTCTATTATCATGTGTACTCTATCCAAAACATTATTTAATTAGAGATACGTATTTTACAAATTCAACTATTAGATTAGATAATCTTTCTCATGTAAGCAATTCATGCAAAAAATTATATTGATCCGAATGATGTTGGGTGACGGTATACAATTTTATGGATGGACGTCGAATATTGCGGGGTAAGGGTTTGCGGATAGATAAAAAGTAAAAATATAAAATAACAAACTATCATCCAAATCTTGATAACTTAAATGATAAAAGGTGAATTTTTTCCACACTTTTAATATATATATATATATATATATTTATTTTATTTTTTTATTTATTTTTTTAGCTATGATTTGACAGCTAAAAGTACCCAAGATAAAAAGCGGAGATGATCTAAAGTGTACCTGAGAATAATGCACCCGGCGTTTGTCACGCCCTGGACAGTTTTCGGCATCTCTATCTTTATTTTATTTTTATTTTGTTTCATTTTTTTATATATATAAAAATGAAATGAATTTATTATTAATTAATCCATAAAAATTAACCTCCAGGAAAATTACCCAAAGTTTCTTAAGAAAATGATTAGTCCAAATACAAGTAGAATCAATATTTTGACCTGGACTAGCAGTGAATAAGCTTGATGATATTTACCAAATCATCAATTTTCCTCATTAAATGTATTGGATATCTTGATTCACGCTAATTGGATATGTGTGCCATGGAAGATCATAATTCTCACGGAGCATTAAGAACCCAACGATGACATGAGAGTCCCGTTCAGCTATAACATCATTACGAAGTGCCATACATTTTGTTATAATAACACGATTAACAACTTTTTGTAATGATGAATTGCTGTAAACACTTGGACTGCGTTTGATTTGTATGAATGGAATGGGATTGGCATGGTTTAGTAAATGGTGAGAATGGAATGAACGGAGATCCACTTTTTGTGATTTCATTCCCTACAAGGTGTAAATAGCCATTCATCTTTCCATTCTTAGTCAACCAAACACTCCAAACTTTATTAGTAATGGAATACCGGCACATTCTATTCCCACTCTCATTCCTTCATACCAAAAGCAGCCTTATGGTTCCATAGAAATACAGAATGTTTCCCAGATAAGAAAGTCGATCATGACCTGAAAAGTGAAATATCAAGTTGTTTGATCGTTTCTAAAGCAGTTACGGCCCCCTAATTGAGTTCATGGTTAATTTTCTTCTATAATGGCCGTTTTATAAGGCGCTGATTAACTGCGTGAAAAAGGGGAATATCAATTCATGCTTATTAGCTTGCTGGTTTTCACTTTTTGATAATCAATTAGTTTATATGAACTGATGTGTAAGGTCATTTTTATGTGGGTGGGTGGGATGGGGTTGCTTGTTCTTTTCTTTTTTTTTCTTTTTTTTTTAGGAGGGGTGGGTGTGCGGGGTTGGGTAAGGATTGGCAATTTCATGCCATGGGTTCTCTAAGAACTAACTAATTGGCATGATGATTCGGTGCTCTCTCTCTCTGGTTATAGCTTAAAAACTGCCTTCAGTTTATTGTTTTTTGCTGGGAGTCTTGAGGAGTGGGGAGTAACATAGGCATATGCTGCTTGGATATTTGTTGTAATCACAAAGAAGACAAAGATGGCTACTTGAGGCATATGGGGAATTCCACAAAAGAGGTGTTAGAGAATACTCTACTTAACAGCAGTTAAATGTTGGTGAATACTCAATGATCAACATTTAACTAGAAGATACTGTTGGAATCAGCTCCCTCATTGTTTATATTTTTCAACGGATTGAGATGATCACTTTTATCCACAAGAACTTCTGGCGTATGGTTCATAGCCTTGGACATTAAAAGGGGGAAGCGATTTTAGGAACACATGGTTCAATTTCTATATTCATACAATAGAGCAACACAAAACAAACAACAACAACAACAACAACAACAACAAAGAGAGAGAGAGAGAGAGAGAGAGAGAGCCGTCCCTCTCTCTTTAAAGAGAATTGATATACAACAGAAATCCAAGCTTATCGGTAGGATTACTACCACAAGCCTCTTACTTGAATTACTACCAATGCGTCTACATTGAACAATTTTTTCAGACCAAGGGGACTGTTGAGGTTAGACAGACATATGTTGGCAGCTGCAATCCGATAACAACCAGAGAACAGAGATCAGCAGCACGAGAAAAGAATGAAAGGAAACAGCATCCAAGATGTAACAAACCTAATAGAAGACTCATCTCCTCCACAATTATAATCCTCCACTTGCTAAAATTTTATGCCTTTCAGGCATGATACTCTGGGACAAGTAGTATTTCATCTGAATTCAAAGAACAATCCCGTCCACAAGGTATAAATAAAAAATGCATATTCCAGGGAGTATGTGGAGGAAAATTGATGATAGAGGACATGAACCCGAATTCCAATTGTGGGTATAAGCAAAAAAGGCCCTCCTCAAAATACTCATTACACCATACACTCAAACAATTAAAAATGATATTTAACAGCACTGGAGACAAATGACTTCACTCATCATATTGGTCTTTGTAGGAACTACATTTTAGAACAACTTAATTTAAACAGAGAGCTTATTTTGCATCAGCACAACCATCATAAACTTTCAAAGGGAAGTAGAAGGTTTCTCAGAAATAAACTTGATTGAAACACTGTTGACACAGTAGCGTTCGTCTGTTGGTGTTTGAAACCCCTCACCTTTGAAAACATGGCCCAAGTGTCCACCGCAAGCTGCACATGTAATTTCAGTTCTCCTCCCATCTGGATCTGGCTGAAAATTTGGCAACTTTTTGGTTTATTAAATACCAATCAACAAAATAGCATAAAGAAAGAATACATATGAATTCAAAAAATAACAATAATAATAATAACAAATTATACGAGTGATGAACAATGATAAAATACAAACAAGAACTCACAGAACGATTTATGGCTCCAGGGAGACCCTCGTAGAAAGCAGGCCAACCACAGCCAGAGTTAAATTTGGTGGACGATTTATAAAGTGGCGTGCCACAACCAGCACAGTTATAAATTCCATCAGCAAAGAATTTGTCATATTCCCCTGTGCCTCGCAATCTGTATGCACATAATAACAAACCAAAAACATGTCAAGGATAGGACCAAACAGGGTCCTACCAAACTCAGCTCTTGGCAAGTATCAATTGTAAAACACCGCAGAATGATTACGTGCAAACATTTAACATTAACATGATAAATTGTAGATATTAAGCATTCAAGTTGGCGCTGTCGCTAAAAAACATCCACGAGTGAACAATTACATATAAACCAAGAGTTGAAAACAACTCCAAGCTCTCTCAATCATAAGGGTGGCACAGGGCCACAGGCTTCGAATGAGCAAGAATGATCCCATGCAACAACCAATAATAGTGGCAAGTGGTAAGCACAAAATTCCGAATTGCCCAAATTTATTTGATATATGGAACACCTATGCATTTTGGCATGATGTATGTTGTACAAAGTCCAAACACATACCAGCATCAAATGCACAAATGAAAGGACCAATAATATTCATCTGTAGAGAATCTGCAAACCATTGATAATGTCATGTCCTCCATCCAAGGATGGGTTACCTATTCCGATTTATTTTTTTTTTATAAAGGTTACTTGATTGCAAAAGAATAGGCCAAAGCCATGTATACAGGGAGTATACCAAAAAGAAAAGAAAAAGAGAAAAAGAGTCTAAAGAGCCTAAGGAATCAAACTATCCACAAAATCTTCCAGGGGAGTCCGGCGAAAAAAGCGGCCAGGATCTCCCCACTCAAAAAGGAAGTCAAAAATATAATGTTTCAGTTTTTCAATGCCCCATTCCCCTCCTTCAAACGTTCTTCTATTTCTCTCTTTCCAAATAGCCCATAATGTAGCATGCGGCACCATTTTCCATATGACCAAGGCTTCCTTATTCTTGCTTTTGCACCACCAGGAGTATAAGAGTTGCTGTACTGACCTGGGCATCACCCACTGAATTCCAAACGCCTTAAAGCACGTAGTCCACAATTTCTTAGCTATTTCACAATGAAGTAACAGGTGACCTACAGATTCTACCTCTTGTTTACACATGATGCAACGATTGGGAAGTTGAAAGCCTCGTTTAATAAGATTGTCAATCGTCAAACATTTATCCCAGCAGGCTACCCATAAAAAGAAAGAGATTTTAGTCGGGGCATTAGGAACCCAGACTCTAGCCGAAGGAAACCCTCTTCCCTCTCTATGTACCAATGTAGCATAAAAAGAGCCCACCGAAAATCTACCATTTTTCTTCCTTCTCCAAACTATCTTATCTTCCTCATCTCTACAAATTTCAGTTCAATAAATTTTCTCAAAAAAACGCATGACTTCTTCGAGCTCCCAATCCTGTAAATCCCTCCCAAATAACACATCCCAATTCGCAACATCCTCATTCCACTTAATCATATCTCCCACCCATGCTTCTTTGTTCACCGCTAAACTAAATAAACTAGGGAACTCTTCCTTCAAGGTTATATCTCCACACCAAAGATCACTCCAAAATCTGACTGTGTGCCCATTTCCTGTTTTAAAAGTAGTCTCTTTTTTAAACCAAAACAGCCCTTTAACGATAGCTTTCCATACTCCCGTACCATAAGTACTTCTCACGCTTTTAGGCCACCAGTTACCTTCTTCACTCCCGTATTTCCACTCCACTACACTTCTCCATAGAGCCTCTTTTTCTGTGCTAAACCTCCACATCCACTTCCCAAGCAATGCCTTATTGAAAACTCTTAAAGGCCTAAAACCCAGCCCACGATCTTTCTTCGAAGAGCAGATGGTCTTCCAATTAACCAAATGCATTTTCTGCTCATCCCCCAATCCTGCCCACAGGAAATCCCTTTGTAATTTTTCCAATTTCTTTGCCACCGACGTTGGAATAAGGAACAAAGACATAAAGTAAGTTGGAAGGCTAGAAAGAGTGCTCTTGATCAGCGTCATCCTTCCCCCTTTGGACAAATAACCTCGCTTCCATCCACTAAGGCGTTTCTCAAACCTCTCCACCACTGGATCCCATGTGGTTGTGCATCTAAATTTAGCTCCTAATGACAAACCCAGATAAGAAGTGGGAAGCCTCCCCACTTTACAACCTAAATTTTCATCATACAAGACTGTATCAATATTCTCCCCAACCGCAAACATCTCGCTTTTACCTAAATTAATTTTCAACCCTGATACAGCTTGAAAACACAACAAAACCACTCTCAAATGTCTAACTTGTCTATTGCTAGCTCCACAAAAAATAATGGAATCGTCAGCATAAAGAAGATGAGAAATACATCCCCTATACAAACCTCCCCTATTAAAAACAAAGCCCTCCACTGTGTTCACTTCTGTAGCTTTTTGCATCAGCCGACTAAAAGCCTCCATCACAATGATAAAAAGGAAAAGCGACAGGGGATCGCCTTGACGCAATCCTCTAGAACTCCCAAAAAAACCAAATGCTTTCCCATTAATCAGAACTGAAAATGAGGCTGTTGAAATACAAAATTGTATCCAACTCCTCCACCGCGTTCCAAAGCCCATACGTCGAAGAAGATACATCAAAAAATCCCAGTTAACATTATCATACGCTTTTTCCATATCTAATTTGCACACCAAACCAGGATTTTCTGATCGAATGCGAGCATCAATGCATTCATTAGCAATTAAGGCTGCATCAAGGATCTGTCCTACCCCTCACAAACGCGTTTTGGCTCTGCGAAATCACTTTGCCAATCACTCGCTTCATTCTATCGGCCATTAATTTAGCCACAATTTTGTAGACACTTCCAATAAGACTGATAGGACGAAAATCCTTAACATTCAGCTCACCAGATTTCTTTGGGATGAGGGTAACAAAGGTTGCATTCAAACTTCTCTCAAATCTTCCCCTGTCGTGAAATTCCATAAGCATATTCATCAAATCCCTTCTAATAACTCTCCAACATCTTTGATAGAACGCCATTGTCATCCCATCAGGGACAGGGGCCTTATCACCATTGAATCCATTAACCACTGCCAACACCTCGTCCTCTTCCCACAGCCTCTCAAGCCAATCTGCATCTTCTTCACTAATGGTGTCGAAACTTGTTCCATCTAACTTGGGTCGGTAAACCTCCTCCTCACAGAAAAGCTTTTGATAAAAATCTACAGCTACATCAGCAATATCCTTCTCTTTATCCACTACCCTTTCTCCTTATCTAATTTTTGCAATAAAATTCCTACGTCTATGGGCATTTGCCATCCTATGAAAAAATCTTGTATTTCTATCACCCTCCTTCAGCCACAATTCCTTTGACTTCTGTCTCCAGCTGATTTCTTCAAATTTAGCCAATCTTGCGTATTCTGCCCTCGCAGCCAACCTCAAGTTTCTATCTTCAATAGATAACTCCTCCAATTCTTCCTTACCATCAATCAATTTAATCTCATCCAACAACTTTTTCATTTTAAAATCCACTCTCCCAAAATCCTCCCTGTTCCAGCCTCTAAGATTATCTTTCAAAGCTTTCAATTTTCGGGCAAAAATAAAGCTCGAAGACCCAGTAAAATTATAGGAATTCCACCAACCCTCCACCAATTCCACAAATCCTTCTGAATGCAGCCACATATTCTCAAAACGAAACGGCCTTCTTTTGCTGCTAATGCCTTCAGAATCCAACATCACAGGAGAATGATCAGAGACCACTCTCGCAAGCACTGATTGCGCGACGATCGGGAAAAACTCCTCCCAATCTCCAGAGAAAAGAAACCTATCCAGCCGGGACATGGATGGGTTACTTTGATTATTAGACCACGTGAAACTACCTCCAAACAAAGGAGGATCAATAAGATTATTTCTCTGAATAAATCCCGAAAATTCAATCATATCAGCCGATAAAGCACGACATCTCAATCTTTCACTGGGGAAACGGACCACGTTAAAATCCCCTGCTATACACCACGGAACTCTCCACTCCACCCTACTGCCTCCAATTCCTCCCAAAAACTCCTTCTGTCCCTAGCTTCATTTGGACCGTAAACCCCCGAGAAAGCCCATTCATATCCAGAACCAATCCCTTTCCACCTACAGGATACTGAGAATATATCCACCCTCTCAGCAATCTTATCCAGCTTCCTGCCATCCCACAAAATAATAATCCCCCCCGCTGAACCTCTAGCCCCTAACTGGACCGCCTCAATACTACTACCTTCCCAGATATCTTTAATCCCTGCCCTATCCAAGCATTCCATTTTTGTTTCTTGCAGAACCACCAAATCCACCCCCCCATCCCTTTAAAGCAGATTTGAGCCCAAGTCTTTTATCCCTCTCATTAAGCCCTCGAACATTCCATGTAAGAATCCTCATAAAATCACAGCTCTATCCCCCCTCAACTCATCTAATTCCCCCTGTTTACCTTCATAGTTGATTGACCATTCCAATCTTTTAAGCTCCCTCTCTGCTCTACTTTGAGACCTAGACCCCTTAGCATTATTGGAATTACAACCTTTATCCCTCCACCTCTGTTCAATAGCTGAAAATAACGCCATCGCCTCCCTCTCATGTCCTTCAAAAGACATGCCTAAAAACTTTCCAAAGCTCTCAACTTTTTTCAGCACCCTAATTAGATACTTCTGCCCCTTCCAAACCGTTTTCATCATGAGGCATCCCCGCAAGAGGACTGCTCATCTCTACCGAAGCCAGCTCCCACGCGTCACCCAAACCTTCTCCCCTGGTATTTCCTTCAATTGCCTCGTTCTGGGATTTTTCTCGACCTATACCCGTTATTCCCCCATCATTATACACCACTAATTCTAATCCTATGTTCTGATTACATTCGAAACCTCCCCTACAAGAATCACACGATGGCTCAGCCCTGATAGGCTGGCCCTGTTTACGCCTGCTACTTTCCCCAAGCTCAAAACTCCCCCTCACTTCATCATTTTTGTCACATCCACCAGAAAGAGTAGGAGAAGAGAAACCCCTTATACCATCCGAAAAGCCAGCCACCTCCCCATGACCCATAATCGGAAATTCATTAGACTCACCTGAGTATCTGTTTGTGTGGATCTCTTTGCTGTGTGTGGTTGAAGATGTATCATTCGGGCTGGACTGCTCTCCATGGGAATAATAGGCCATTCTATGAGAGTCCACTTCCTTCTGCTCAGATTGAAAGCATTTAAATCTGTTATGGAGATTCACAGATCCATTAGGCACACTTTTGGATTTGAAAGGCTTCGCAAGCCAGCCCAATGAACACCCATTTTTCTTTGGGCCTAATTGAACCCCAATCCGATCCACACCATCTACACATTTGAAATTTGAAAACTTGGCACCATTCCGTTGGCAGCACATTTGCCTCTCCCCTGCCAACTCCACTCTTTCCTCACGTGATCCTCTGCCCTTACTGAAATGCAGTGAACTACCCCTCTCACCTACCTTCATCTCCTCCCTTCCACCGTGCTCTTCACGCACCTCTACATACCTTCTGCCGTTACCGCCATGAACTCCAATCACCTCTCTATGATTCTCTTTCAAAAAACAGAAATTCATACCGTGTTCCAAAGTGATGACCACTTTAAATAGGTGAATCCCAGTTTTGATCAGAATATACTCTGGCAATTTACCAATCTTCCTAGTTTTGATTCTAGCTACCGGTGGCGAAGCCCACTGTTGCAGATCAGCTTCTAAAAAACCACCACAGAGGTCCCCGATGTCTTCCATTATTGCCCCGCTCCACAAATGCAAAGGCATACCCTCCACTCGAATCCATCTTTGTCCATATCGACCTAATGTCCCTACCGAACCTACCGTTGGGACCCAAACATCAAGCATAACTGTTATATCTCCTAATCTTCTCAACCCACCCCTCAACACTTTCTGAGCTTCTGATTCCGACGAAAACCAAAAAAGATATAATCCATCTGCATATCTCGAAACCTTTACCCCACCAGCAGACGACCATGCTTTGTTAGCCCATTTGGATAACTCATCTATCGACCCTACTGCCTTGCTGAGTCTACCCACCAAGCATCGCTTCAGATGTTTAACCCGCAGCTCAGTTCCCCCTTTCTCAGGAATAATACACACCCCTTGATCGTTACAAGCCACCGTGGTTTTTCCTCCCTAAAGGCTACGCGTCAATGGCTGTAACGTCTCTGTACGTAAGCGTCTGCCCCTGCCTCCCCCTTGTTCTCGCCGACGGATCTTGCACATGTATGGGTGTCCCGCTCTTGCTGTTTCCGTCAGAACCCAATTCCCCCAAAATATTAGCAAAATATTTCCATCCTAACTCGTCATACCCTTCTGGTATCGATAGAAATCGACACCCCCTTTTTGGCCCGACCTCCGAAATTACCCCAAATCTACCATGTCTATTCCTTTTTAATTCCATGATCAGAGTGTGTTTTGGGCTTCTGAATTTTTTGACCTAGTCGATGCTTCCGTTCCAGCAAGCCAGTTCTTCCAAACCCTTTCTAAGCCAAAAGCAACCCTCCTTATCCAAGTACATAGAGATTCTGATTCCTCTGCCATTCTCGAAAATCTTTAAAAAATCTCCTCTTGGTTCATCTAGCAACTCAAAATCGAACGATTTCTTGTCGATTCTTACAAACCTCTTAACACCCATAGGTTTCATGTTCATTGGATGCCCTTATAACGCTTTCTACACCATACGAGAAGCACTGTTTGACCAGATTTTACCCATCTCTCCGACAGTCGCCAGATCTACCGTCGCCGCGAATCGGAATGACGTGCAAAAGCCTTAGCCGGAGATCCCAAGGCCGCGAGCCAGTCCCCTCCGAGAGAGGAGCGGCGGGAAGAGCCAAGTGCACGATCCCTTAGATCTGCACAATTATTGAGAAAAAAGAGATGCGGCGCACGATAGCCTACTTTTTAGTTATTCTAACCTGCGCCGAGAGCTTCTCTCTCTAGTTTTTTTCACTCAAACTCTCTATTCCGATTTATGTATCAGGTAAACCAAGTACTGTTTAAGAATAGCTCTCATATTGGAAGAATGAATTAGTTTGTGAAATAGCTTAATAAGTATTTGGATTAATTGCATTGAGTATAAAAAAAATAGAGGGTTTGACAACTTATTTTCAGTTATTAGGGCTTTATGTGGCAAAGTACACCAAGTTTTCACTTCCTTCTTGGAATCTCTTTTGTTCTGTTTTCTCCTCTAATTTAGATGTTACCGCTTCAGTAATAGATTTTACAAATAACATTTTACGACTTATGTTCGAATAAATAAATAAATAAATAAATAAAAAGTTCTATATGTGAACAACAAACATGTGGTGGTAAAGATTATATATGCGAACAACTAAAAAATTAGGTAATATCTCAGTAATTGAAAGTGATGAAGAGAGAATAATTAAAACTTGTAATCAACAGAAGTCCTAACAGCGATTGTGCTATATTGGATTACCTATCCATAATAATGATTATAAAGAGATGAAGAGGTCATGCCCTTAGAAGTAAATGGGATGGATGCAGAGAAAGATGCTCCTAAAACGTTGTTGGGTCGACAGACAATAATCACATTGATGTGGTATCTTAATAAGATAAGTCAAGAGAGATGCTGTATAGTACAGATTGTTGGCCAGTTAGGAAGCAACAGGTTAGTAATGAGCATGACTGAGATGATAAAATTGAGACTGGCGAGTGGTATAAAATGAAAACATGGAATTATGATTGGCAGTATCCATGAAAATTAAAATTTGATCAAGTATATAAGAATAAGAGGGGAAGTCAACTAAAACCATTTAGTCATGAGCAGTAATGCTTAATGCAACACTAAGGAGGAGTAACATGGTGCAAGCTGAGGGCTTTTCAACAAGAGAGAAGATGCAATACCATATGTGTATAAAAACAAAGCCTCATGTGAATTCCCATCTTGTTTTGTATTTGGCTTTAGATCCAGCTTCTAGAATGGTAACCAAAATCGGATGTTCGAACTAAAAGTAAACTAGTCCGGATATAAATATATAGACTACTGCATCTGCTGAGAAAGCAGCAATACCTCTCACAGTTCCTAGTACAGGAAGCCCAACTGCAGCAAAACATTCCCTAAATTATGCTCTTATACTGTTATACATGAGCAAAGTTGGTTGTGACACTATCTCATATGGAGCATTCCTTATCTTTGGCCTCGGTATATGACATTATAATAGCATTTTCAAAAAGTTTATTTCCTAGCAAGGATTCGAATACCTCTATTCTCCTACAACTTTCAGCTCCACTACCAAGTTTCTCGTGATATTGATTGTTTAACTCACTCTCACAAAATTTCTTTAGCCCCTCATAGATACTATAATCCATTTTATACTCCATATCTTGTAGCATTCTCCCTCATATTTCATGCTATTGCTACATCAGCTAACCACACCAAAAATTAAAAAAAATTCCGCACCATTAAATTTTTCCCACCATTTTTTGGTACATGTAAGATCATCATTACAAGGATTTGGAGAAGTTTAGGGTTCAGAGAGTTAGCGGGTGAAGATGGGTTTTCAACCCAGGCTGCTGACAGGTTTTACCCCCAGGCAAGGCACCATCTTAAGCTTCCCCACCTTATTCCTATTAGAAAAAACAACTGTCCCAAACAAAGGAATGATAATACACTACACGTTTCAATTTTAAGAAGTCCTTGCATTGGAGGATGCCAAAAAAACAGTAAATCACATAGAAGCAGCTCATATTACCAGACACAGAGACACATCTGATAAAGAGGCCAAAATGAACATTGAAGGGTCTTTCTTTCTTTCTTTCTTCTTCTTCGTTTTTTTCTTGGTGCTATTGGGTTATCTAGACCTTTGGCCGACTAATCCCGTAAGCGCGAGTAGGCCACCCCCACTCCACATTGGTTAACAACCGAAATAAACCTAGCTGGTGGCTGGCCCCAAGAGCCAGAAGGGCCTAGTACTTGGTTATGAGAGTATATATTAGTATGTTTAGAATTCCATTAAGAAACATTCTGTTAGTTTGTTCATTGAGATCAAAATGGTAAACACCTTAAAACGATAATAGGGAAAAAATATGGAAAAAACTCAAAGTGGGATGTATCTGTTCGATGATGACAGTAAATTTCAGCAAAAACAACTCAACAATCTAAAAGCTATCGCTTCAAACAAACCCTAAAGCATCATTTAGTTAGCAGTTTTGAAAGTAATTTCTTGCTTTTGACATTGACTTTCAGCTCTGAAAAAGCAAGAGAGTACTTTCAAAATTCCAAACCAAAAAAACATACCCAGAATTACCCGATTCATCAGACAGTCAAATCCCAATTCACACACAAACCCCACAACAATCATCAACCCATCAAACAGCACAAGCAATTGAAATTCAAAGAATTTCCAATATATATATGTATATAAATGTTGATGGGTATTACTCGGTGCCTTTCTGACGAAGGATTCGAAACTGCTCCGGGGAGAGAATTGCCTGCCATTCTTCTTCTGTTTTCTGAACTGAACCTGCTTCAGCCATTGCTTCCGTTGCTACCACCGAACCTCGTCGCAAAACTGGGATGATCGGTGAGTAGTGAACTTGGTCCGGTTTTTTGGGAAAGTCGAGTATATAAAGATTTTCCTGGGAAAATGAACGTGGCCGGACAATTGGGTAATGGGGGGGGTCGCATACAAGATATGAAAGGAGCAACGTCATTGGCCACAACCCCACCCCCACCCCCCGGTCCCCCCACCAACCCCAGCAAAAAAAGGAAAAAAAAAAAAAAAAAAAAGAAAAGAAAAGGAAGAGATATAAGCAACAACTTGAGACTCGAGAGTTAGAGCTCTATAACCTTATCAGGGCAGTTCATAAATTGAATGTCTCAATATCTAAGGTCTCTCTCTCTTCTCCTTCTTCTTTTCATTTCTGTGTTTTTTTTTGTTTTGTTTTTGGTCAACAAGATCCAAGATCTTATTGTACTTTGATTATTGGATGAATAAGATTTGTAAGCCATTTCATTTATTTTTTGACATTAATTTGAATTTAAATCTCAGCATCATAGTTTTAGGATACTCAATGGACCCTCCTCTCCCTTATTTTACACTCTCCAATCTTAAGAGTTTGAAAGCTTAAACCAAAGGTTCCACGTCTCTATGGTGTAAGGGAATAGTGATACTATCATGCCACAGCTACGAATTGTGAACCATCATTTACGTTTGTATAAATCTCTCAACAGCTTGTCATCTTGTAATTTCCTTACCCAAAATAAAAAAATTAAAATACAATCTTGTGACTTTGTGAGTTAGTGAGCAATTTAAGGTCATATTGTTCATTATCTTGGATTGACCACATATTAACTACAATTTTAAGAGAGGTTTGTATGATCAATGGAAATTAAATAACTATAATGTAAGGTATAAATCAATTATCTCGAATGAGTTTACTTAAGAAAGTTAAAGAGCCTTGAAGCCATTATTTATAATAAAAAAAATTAATTTTTAGAAATTTAAAAAATATCAATATTTAAAAATTTTCACTCTCATTTATAGTAGAGGTCATCAATATCTTGAATTTTTATATCAAATACGATGGATTCATGCATTTTATTTATTTATATATTTTGTTTGAGAAAAAGGAAAGCTTTATTTAATATTCAACGTTATAAAAAATGTACTATGATTATTTAATTTATATTTGAATGGTCAGTCCTTAATTAACTTCACCTGATCACGGTTGTATTGTTATGGAACGGCGCCCTCTAATGGCTATAGCAAGCAGTAAAGTTAGAAATATAACATCAACGACGTCGTTGCAATCGCGTTCTACCAAAAACGAGTCTAACCGGCGTCGTATTGACTGCCACAAGTGATGCCGTTTTAAAGTGTGTTAATTTTTAGTAATAAGCTCCCATAGAAAGGTTAATAAAACTTTTGCTTTCAAAACAGAAGAAACAATTTCGCACCCCTCTCTCCCTCTCAATTCACAGAGACCCCTGAAAGTCTGAAACGAAAGAGTGGGAACGAAAGCAGAAACAGGAGAGTGTTTTCTGCAGAGAGAATTGAAAATCGAAACGATCTTTTCTGCATAATATTTATTTACTCGCACACAGATTTATTCATATATCTATAGATGCTTTAGAGGAAAAAAAAAATGGCGTTCCCCGGATTCGGAAAGCAATCAGGTCCTGCTAACCCCCCTAAATCTCTCCCCCCTTTTGGCCATTTCACTCGCCCGCCTTCCCCTTCTCTTCCTTTTCCCGATGCTGCCCCTCAACGATCTCCCAGGTACTCTCTCTACATACATATATATGTATATATCTTCTTTCTCAGTCTTAATTATTAATCGTGGATGTGATTGATTGATTTTCTCTCGTGGGTGTTGGTTTTTTTTTTTCTTTTTAAGCTCTGTTTAGTTGCCGAGAAATTAAAGGGGAGAAGAAAATAATTTAGCCAAGTATTTGCATTGTGTTCAGCTGAATGGGGGGTTTTTTTTTTTTTTTTTTTTTTTTTTTATTGGGTGTCAGTTTTTGAATGATGGGTTATTTAAGATTCTCTGCATCCTTTCTTTTTTTCTCACATTCTCAGCATGCAAACAGAACCATATTAGTTTTTCTCCATTTATTCGAGAAATTGCATTGGTGAGTAGGGAATAACAAAAACCCTAAGGGGACATGCTTTTACTTAAAAGAGTGTACATTTATTTGACATAAAAATTTGAAATTGATGGTGATGATCAAAGAAAGAAGGGGGAATTAGAAAGTGTCCCCTCAAATTAGTGTTATTTTTTTAAAAAAAATTCTCAAATTAGTGGTTTTTGTGTTGAACTTTTATCAGTTAATAAGCATTCGCTCTGTTAATGTTTGGAGGGTGATGTGAAGACACCCAGAGCAAGAATCAAGAGTTTAAGTTCGGTTTTGGGGATTGGGTTTGTTTTCTTTTATGTAATATTTTGATGTTCTATATGCAACAACTCCCCCCACCCCAAATATAAAAATAAAAAAATAAAAACCAAAAAAGAAAAATTGTAATTATTATGCATTTATTTATGGGTATCAAAGAATGTGTCATCATGGTTCTTTAGTCTTATATTTGTGTTCTGTTTTCTAACTTTTCAAGCTGAATGCTTTGGTCTATTGTGGGATTAATGTATTTTGGATATTCTTTTGGACAAATAAGATTTCATGGGAGTGGTTTTTGTCGAATTATTTGCACGTTTAGGAATTAGGATTGCTTAGAGTCTTAGACAATGTGCAATTATGGTGAGGCGTGGCCAAGGCAACAAAATTCTTCAACTTTTCCTACGTTGAGCTTCACATATTCATACAGGTTATTGGTATAATTGTATGAGTATCGCCAAATTGTCTTGTGCCATATGAGAGAGAGTACTCCACCTGTAGAAGCACTTTGCCCCCACTATTTTAAATAGTCAAAATTTGATACCTTCAACACCTTCCTTTTATCAGTGATCTGAGGGAGGACCTGCTATGAAATTATTAATGTTAATTTTTTTTATAGAAAAAATGATACTGGACAATCTAACCTGAAAACTATCTAAGCATTTTTCAAAAATTTAAAAAATAAAATAGAATTGTAACCATTTAAAATAAAAGGGTAAAGTAAAATAAAGAATCCAACCCATCTCATTGTTCTAGTCTTTGTAAACCGTTGGAAGAAGGAACTTATTGGTCCCATGGGTCTTAGGTTTGAATTTGCTATACTTTCACTTGTTGACGGTAGTATATTTATTCTTCTTGTGACTATTTTCCATTTTTAGAATGATGCTATGCCAGTCTATTCCTTTTAAAATCTCACCCTTGTCTGTATCTGTGATGATTAAATGTCAAAATCTGATGTATCAATGCATGTCTTATTGATAACTCTATTTTACTACCAGGCCTATCGATTCTTCTTTGAGATGGGGTGACATGCAAAAATCATTTCTCAAAGATCATGATGCCCAAACTCATCAAAGGCCTTCTGCACCCTATGTTGCTTTGAATAGTTCTGGATCTGGCATTCCAGCCATGATTCCCCAATTTCAAGACTTGAAAAGAACCAGATCACCTCCTTTACCATCTGCTGATAGAGATAATTCCAGAACCTCTGGTCCAGATGTCATTGGAAGGTGAGCTCTTATGTTAGCATTTCTTATAAGTATCTCATTGGTTGGCAGGCTCTTTGTATCTTATGATATCTCATTTTTTCTACCAGGCCTATTGATTCTTCTTCGAGATGGGGTGGCGTGCAAAAACCGTTTCTTCAAGATCATGATGCCCAAAATCATCAAAGGCATTCTGCAGTTGCTCCCTATGTTGCTTTGAGTAATTCTGGAACTGGCATCCCAGCCAAGATTCCCCAATTTCAAGACTTGAAAAGAACCAGATCACCTCAAAATCATCAAAGGCCTTCTGCAGTTGCGCCCTATGTCGCTTTGAGTAATTCTGGAACCAGCATTCCAACCAAGATTTCCCAATTTCATGACTTGAAAAGAACCAGATCACCTCCTTTACCATCCGCTGATAAAGATAATTTCAGAAACTCTAGTCAAAATTTCATTGGAAGGTGATCTCTTTGTATCTTATTTTATTTTATTTTTTTATGTATGCAAAATATTAAAATTTAGTTTACTTCATCAAAAAAAATATTAAAATTTAGTTCCTGTTTTTCAAACTACACTCTCATTTTCATTTCCAGACATTGCATTTACTAACATTAGTTTTCCCTTTGACTTATTTACCATCATGTGCCTGGAATCGTATTATATGGCCATGAGACTTTAGTTTGGCCTGCCAAACTCCCAAAGCCTTAGAGATATGTATTCTTTTAACATTTCTGTTAATTTTGTATATTTTTATTTTTATTTTATTCTTATAAAATAAATGAAATATTATGTGTAGTGCATTTTATAAATAAATATATTGATTTCACATGGATTATCAGTCTCATACCATTATTTTGTGAATTTAGTGAGTTTTTGCCTTCCACTTGTGAATTGATTTCAGGGACACTGTAATGTAGTTGTGGTTTTGCTTTCTTGGATTAGTTACATGGGATCTTCAACTTAATAATTGACGAGTTTCATGAGTGCCACACCATTTTGGAATTGTATTTTGTTCATCCCTTGAAGATTTAAAGGAAAAAAAAAAAAAAAAAAAACCTCATGAATGAGTTTTTCATTTGCTTAAGTTAACTCTTGGTTTTGTAAAGCTTCTATCATTGGTGCCCAAAATTGGGTAACTAAAAATCTCTCGCACCTTTTCACCAACATATTAAAATTTATTTCAAGTTGTTTGTTCACTGCTTGCTCACTGGAAAAAGTTGTGTGCTTTTCAAATCTTGTATGACCAGTTTATTTGAAGCTATCTGACTTCTTTGCTTTTCTTGATTGAGTAGTCGCTCAGATATGCTCTTTGACAATCAGAGTAACTTAGTTCCACAGAAAGCATGGGCACCTCCTCTGGCTTTTGAAAACAATCATTCTTTTGAGGATCTTCATCCTCCTTTTGGTGAAGCTCAAAGGTGAGTTTACCTTCAACTATTTCCTCCATGTGTGTGTGTGTGTTTTTTTTTTGTTTTTTTTTTTTTTTTTGGGGGGGGGGGGGGGGGGGTGCTATGGGTGTAATTCTGCATATGTGCATTGGGCAGTAGTCATGTTTTAATTTGAGTATTTAGCCTCTATTAGCATCCTATTTCTTGCACATGTCACTTGAAACAAAAAAGGTTGATACCCAGCAATAAGTTTTACATGCACACACACACACATGGAATACCAACATTAGGATAAATGGTTTATTATGGACTAAAATATAAAACTGTTATCGTGCTGGTGGATACTTTTGGAAAAAAATTAAGAACAAGATGGTCTGAAATTATCCAATCTGGTTATTCTAATATTTCCCTGTCTCCTCAGTGTAACCCAAATGGTTGGTCTGTAATGCTAAGCTAGTGTTGATTGCCATGTGTCCACTTATGGTGCATGAGTACCCAAGCTTTTGGATAGATGCTTGGATGCATGTCATTAACTTTCAATCCCACACCTATTGGGCACACAAATGCTTCCAGTATGTGACCCCTTTGTCTGTGTTGGTGTTCATGCTGTAAAATCATCATAACAAATATTATCCTTTGTATGATCAAGATCATTTTCTTTAAGGTGTCATGCATGCTTGTGCCTCTCAGCTGGCACTTTAATGGGATGCCATGGATTGAGATATAAATGTTCTAATTTTATCCTTACATCTCTCTTTAATTATGCCATTAATTTGTTAAACAGGCCTACTTTATCATCCCCTGCATTGGATAATAGGCGAAGGTTGCCAGTCAGTTATGCTGACTTGCTGACTGAGCCAGAACTTTCTCCAGTCTCACCTTATGTGAATTCCTATGATTCTCAAAGAACGTCTCCAATTGAGCTGGCTGATGTTCGATATCCGAAACAGACCAGGTCCCCACCTATACCATCTTCAAATGAAGTTCTCCAAGATAACTCTCATCTTGCTCAAAACAACTTTAGAAGGTAATTTCAGTAAATATTAGTTGATTTATAAAATCCAAATTGTCATATTTGCCTTTTTCATTTGGGATATTCTGAAAGCCATGATGCCAAATATTTGCTTCTTAGGGTGGAGTGTTGTGTTTAAAGACCTAATTTAAGAAAAAAATAAAGAGACACTAACCTGGGTTAGTTTTAGTTTGATAATGTTTTAAGGGCAATAATTCCCTTTTCCATCCACAAAATGGAGAAATAGAAGGCCTCTTGAAGAGTCCTCTACCTACAAAGTTTATAAATTTCAAATTTTGAACCTGAAAAGATGATACAAGGAAAAGCATTAATCTTCCAGAAAAATATAATAAATCAATCACATTTTGCAATGCAGAATATATATATATATATATATATATAGGGCTGCTTATATGGGGGATATCCCGGACTATCCTGTTCGATCACGGCCGTCCGTAAATGACACGCGTGCATTCACGCACCCGCACGTGTTGTTCACGGACGGCTGCGATCGTATGGAATATCCGGGATATCCCACACATGATCAAAGCTATATAGATATGAATTCCAGATCTAGAATGTAATATATGCTGATGAAAAGTTATGGGGCATGAGAGTTATGGAAGGGATGTCAAAGGAGATGAAGTGAAGATTAAAAAAAATTCTTATTGTCTTGTTGTAAAAAGAGAATGACAACCTTCTCGTATAGATATTAGAAATTGAACATAATGTGCATTTGTTTGATTGTTTCATGGAAGAATTTAAGGGATATTTATATTTGAAAAATCAGAAATTGAATGAACATATCACTGTCCCTCCTTGTTGTTTTCAAAATATATTTTATATGGTGGTTTATGGCTTTTAGGCAGTTTTTTCCATTTTATTTTCATTTCAGTGAACCCATCACATCATTCCCTTGTCCAGGCCTTCTATATCTCCTCCTAGAATGGGTACTAGGTCAAATGTCCATACTTCTGATCCCCAAACTCAGACATCATTGCCATCTGCCCACAATATTGATGCCGAAGCTGCTGTAACCAAGCCCACCAGCTTCCCGGTTCCCAAAAGATCTAGGTCACCTCCGGTACCTTCCTCTAATCAAGTCTTTCAGGGAAACTCATATTCCACCCAAGATGATACTGAACGGTAAAATACTGAGCGATTTTGTTCCTATGATCATTTGTTTCTTATTTTCTGTTATAAATTTTGGTTCATTATGTTTCTAATTTTTTTTTTTCATGTTCACAGGGAAATGCAAGCCAAGGCAAAGCGATTGGCCCGCTTTAAAGTTGAACTAAGCCAAACTGAGCCAAGTGGTTCTGAGACTGCAAACCAAAGGTTTTCTGGGAATAGACAAGATCAGGCTATGATGGAAAAGCGTAAATATGTTGGGGAACAATCTGTGGAAGCAGCATGCGATTTTCCCAACGGCAGTGTCTTACCTGATTCTGACGGCTTGGAGTCATCCAGTATAATAATTGGGTTATGTCCAGATATGTGTCCTGGTATGTATCTTGGCATCTTAATCTAGAAGCAAGCTTGTAAACTCAATGATGTTCAGTTTTATGACCTTATCCCACTTTTCCCAGCTGTAAGAGAGCTCGCATCGAGTTTGGGTTACCTTATATTTTAGCAAAGATACTACCAGTATATGAAACAACAGAAATTTAAAATATCTTACTCTTTATAATTTGAAGTTCCATCTGGTTCTTTATGATTATTAAGATACCGCCTGACATTTTCGTGTTTATGTTGGGAGAGTTCTAAAGGTATCTGAAATTTTATCTCATCTCATCTTTTAATTTGTGTTAGATTCTTGCTTCACGTTTCAGAGTCAGAGAGAGCAGAACGAGAGAGGAAAGGGGATCTTGACCAGTATGAACGCTTGGATGGGGATAGAAACCAAAGCAGCAAATCTCTTGCTGTAAAGAAGGTATTCCTGAACCAATTTGGGATTTTTTCTGTCGAACAAGAATTTATTCATTTATTAAATTATCTTAAGTCATAAATTCATAATATACATGAGGAATTATGGTGCTTGTTTTTCTTGTATGATTTTTACAGTACAATAGGACAGCAGATAGGGAAGCAGACTTGATAAGACCAATGCCTATTCTGCAGAAGACGATTGATTATCTTCTTGATTTGCTAGATCAGCCTTACGATGACAAGTTTCTTGGCATGTATAACTTTTTGTGGGATAGGATGAGGGCAATCCGGATGGACCTGAGGATGCAACACATTTTTAACCTAGGGTCTATTACTATGCTGGAGCAAATGGTCTGTTCTCTTTCTGATCTCCTTAGTTTCCAGTTGCATAATATTTTAATGCTATTTGCGTCATCACTAAGCATGGGTTGAAGTCTTGAGAAACACCTTGTTTTTGAGGGAATACTTGGGTTAAGATTTGCAGGAGGAAAAGATGCACTCCTTTGTGGCTGCAGTGTGCATTTGAGTTATATGTGAGCATGCATGGATGATGACTCGATGGGCCCGTCCAGATGAGGCCTATTAGTCTATTACAAATAGAATCCACCAGGTGTTTACGCCATATATCAAGCTTTTAAGCTTGGGTAGCCGTACGGTCATGGGTTCGATTCCCTGCCAGGACCACCCAAGATTTAAGTGGGGGGCCGTGGCAGTGGGTTGCTATGCTAGTCTCCCTAGAGGTTTAGGTTCCATGGGTGGTCCAAAGGGCCTTGCTATAGGATGGTTCCCCCGTTATAAATAAATAAATATATATATATATATCAAGCTTTTAAGATTTTTCCTGGTAGCACCTGTCACATTTTGGTCGCTTCATTCCAGTTGTGTGTCTGCTTTTAGAGAAAAAGATTTTTCCCATACTTCCTAATATGCTGAAAGTCCCCTTTTCCCTTTGTAATAAGCAGAATCACATTATATTATTTCCAAGCAGTATAAGATTATTGTAAGGATGAACTTTAAGGCTTTCGATTTGTATGGAATGGGATACATGGCACCAGCTTAAGTGGCCTAAATGGCCCATGTCATTATTTGACACTGATGTTTTTGTTCTTCCACTCTTTATTACCTTGTATATTTGACCATTACCCAATGTTAGTCCCGCTAGGTGGGGTCCCACGAGGGGTGAGTTGGATACAGTGCTAACCCTTTTTCTTCTAGTACAAAGTGGTTGCTCTCAAAACTTGAACTCACGTGTTTGCACTCGGTAGCTCGAGACTTTTTATCATTGTAATAGATAATGGCCCCTTCTTTATTACCTTGTATATGTTAGCATTAATTTTCTTTCTGATAATTGAAGTTCACACTTTAAATTATAGTTTGTTGTGTTGGAAAGTGTGTGGGTATTGGTTGATAATTGATGCATAAAAGTATTGGTTGGAAATTTATGTTAGGGTACCATTTTATCCATCACAATCCGCAAGACTAAACAGTGTTACTGATTTCTGTGGTGGTCAGATAAGACTTCATGTAATAGCGATGCATGAATTATGTGAATATACGAAAGGAGAGGGATTTTCGGAGGGATTTGATGCACATCTCAACATTGAACAAATGAACAAAACGTCGGTTGAGTTGTTCCAAATGTATGATGATCATAGGAAGAAAGGAATAAATGTGCCAACAGAAAAAGAGTTTCGAGGTTATTATGCACTTCTCAAATTGGACAAGCATCCTGGGTATAAAGTAAGTCATTCAAAGTGGAAACTCAATTTCAAAAGTTTATTTTAAATGTTGTCTGTGAAAATAAGTGATTCGTGCTAGGTTGAACCAGCAGAGCTCTCACTTGATCTTGCAAAGATGACTGCAGAGATAAGACAAACCCCAGAAGTGCTATTTGCCCGTGATGTAGCAAGGTTGTCTCTTCCCTTGAATTTATTCGCAGTTATTGTATTGGACTTGAATCTAATAATGTTAGAGATTTTTCTCTTCCAGAGCTTGCAGAACAGGTAATTTTATTGCGTTCTTTCAGCATGCGAGGAAAGCTAGTTACCTTCAAGCATGCCTAATGCATGCTCACTTTGCGAAGGTATGAGTAACTGCTTCTTGTGGTTTTTATTGTTTACAAAAGAGAATATCACCATCAATTTTAGGTTGCCTAACCACACAAGTCATAAGTTTTCTTTATTTATAGCCAAGAATTCCGCTTCTACCATAGTAACTCTGGCAGGATAATGTGGAAGGGGAAACTTGTTTCTTTCAAATTGCCAAGTTGGATAGCAGGCAGCATATTGCTGTGTTTCCTTTCCCATCCTAATCATATTTGCTGTGATATGTGTGATAGTAATTTATTTACATATTTTGGTCCATTTAAGTGTAGACAACGTGCTTAAATATACAGCATATTGTAATGTTGTCAAGGTTCTCTTTCCCCTTCTCTTTATCTATTATTTTGGCAGATTAGATTTTTATGTGTAGATGAGGGTACATATTAGTAAAAATTCGTCTATGTTAAATTATAACGCGCTTGTTGATTTTCAAAGTTATGGAGATTGCACATTTGAGCATGCCATTTACTAATGAAAATTGAGAAAAAGGTCATGAACAATGTTGAAGAATGAAATATATAAAACATTTAAATAAGAAATACCTCTACCTCTAGTGTATATATGGCCAAACTTGTTTTTTCGAATAAGTTTTTTGATATTAATTTAATCTTATTATCCGTATTGTTATGCCTTTGGTAACATACGCTGATACAACTTGTCTTAATCTTATTTTAATTTTTCATTGGTCCATTTTAGGACTCCCATTCCTGCAAAAACCACATCTATTGAAACCGACACATGACTAGACAAGTGCTAACAGTGGTTGACTGCTAATGCATGTACACTTCTTCAAGTTTGGCTTAAAACGTTTTTTTGTTACACAATAAAATATATGTGCTGATTCTTCATGAATTAATGTTGAACTGATTGTTGAAACATTCCTAGGTTTAATTTTGAGACTTGCATTTGATACTGTTTATGTTTGAATCTTTCTTATCAGAAAAAAAAAAGTTTGAATCTTTCTCTTTCCATTTGTTGTTGGGGATAGTATCTAACTATTTTTGCACGTGCACAGGGACATCCTTAGTAATGTTATCTTATTTGTTATGCTGTTTTTGACCAGTTACGAACCCAGGCACTTGCGTCTCTACATTGTGGTTTACAGAATAACCAAGGTGTCCCTGTTGCCCATGTTGCCAAGTGGCTTGGGATGGAGGTATTTTTTCCTTGGCTTGATTTATATTCGCTTTGGTGCATTTTAAAGTTTAAACATAGAAGTCAATTTCACGTATGTTTATTTGTGACATTGGAACTAGGAAGAAGACATAGAAAGCCTTTTAGAGTATCATGGATTTTTCATTAAGGATTTTGAAGAGCCATATATGGTGAAGGAAGGGCCATTTGTCAATGGCGACAAGGACTATCCTACCAAATGTTCAAAACTTGTTCATCTGAAAAAGTCAGGAAGGATCATTGAGGATGTTTCATCTTCTTGTCAAGCAGTATCCTTGCCTGTGGAAGGAGGAAAAAGAGCTTCAGTTGGGTAAGGTCCATAAACAAGATGCAACAACTGTTCAATATATTGAGGCGAAGAGTTCTGCCCATACAATTGATGAAGAAATGCCCGACTTTGAAGCTGTCTCATCCCTAAAAGATGGCACGCAAGTGCAGCCAATGCTCAAAACACCTACGGTTGGTCAACAGAGTGTAGATGACCATCAGGTTCCTGGTGTGCGTCTATCACCGTGGGGTTTCTCTTCAGCTCATAATTTCCTTGAATCTCAGCAGGCTAAAGTTGTGAGAGTGGAGAGACCAAATTCTGAAGCCCTATTCGGAAACTCTCCGGTTAGGAATGTGCATCATGACATGGAATCAACGCCATTGCAAATTGTGTCAAGAAGAGTATTTCAGGATATAACCCCTGCTTCTCAATTTGATACTCCTATGGAAAATTCAGTACCCCAGAATGTGTTCGCTGAAGATTTAGAAGGTGAAATTTATCAAGAAGCTGAAAATAATGAACTTATGGCAAGTTATCAAGATGAAGAAGCTGCTGAGGCAAAACTCAAGTTGATTTTAAGGTCAGTAGCTTGTTCTATTGGTTTCATTATAAATTGAGGTGTTGCTTTTACCACGTATCTTAATTGTCTGATGGGAATGAAACTTTACTGGTGAAGAGGGACAAAATAGAGGAAGAGATTTCCTCAGCAAATACTATGAGCAAATAAAAAGCAACAGCAAAAAAAAAATTATTAGCTTGATATACATTGTTGACCCATTCCCTAATAGCTTAAGCTTTTCGGGTCAAGTGGTGTTCTAACATGGTATCAGAGCTCTAGTCTCTAGGAGGTCCTGGTTTCAAGTTTTCACACCTCCTCCCCCCATTCATTTATCCCCTTATACTTTTTATCAGTTCAATTTAGTCTAACTCATTTCCGTGTATCGGTTCATCTCTCCACGTGCAAGCGGGGTTGCACGTGAGGGGGAGTATTAGCTTGATATACATTGTTGACCCATTCCCTAATAGTTTAAGCTTTTGGGGTCAAGTGGTGTTCTAACAAAAATAAATAAATAAAAATTAAGAAATTCAACACTAAGTAGGGATGTAGTCTCCAACAAAATTTTCTGGACTCTTATCACTATGCATCTTACTGCTCTTGCATTTCTCTCCGGTCAGGATATGGAGGCGGCATTCCTCAAAGTTAAGGGAATTACGTGAGCAAAAGCTTTTAGCAGCAAATGCTGCGTTGAATTCATTATCATTAGGCCTACCAATTCGACAAAAAAGAGATGTAAGTTTTCTTTTATTCTTTTTTATTTTATAAAATTACATACACCTGCTCTTGGGTTTCAGGTTATTGTTCCTATTGCTTTGTTTGAAATACATGCTTTCAGTCGCCAACCCAACTATTTGAGTCCATCGTTTATGACCATACGTCAATGCAGTTTGTAATGACAGGCAAATCATGGTTGTGAAACCCAACTAGTAAGGGTATGTTTCCTCATTTGACTTTGTTTCTACTTTCTAATTGGTTTTCCCAACTTTGTTTGTTAATCATAGCAAAACCTCATCATGGATCATCATCTTCTCCTTTTCCTAGGAAAATGACAAGGTGACAGTCCATCACAAATTAAAGTTGGGGAACCCTGGTTAGAGAAGGTCAAATCAAGAGGCATATTTCACGTTGGTTCTGCAAATCAATATTTTGATTGTAATTATATCATTTTTAAAAATAAAAAGTAAAAATGACTGCAACTATTATAGGGAATGATGGACTCTGATGACTTAATGATTATATTCTTGATGGTTTCATTACTTCATGATGTAATTTTTTTCTTTCTCAATATGCATATGTATATATGTTTGTGTTTATTTATGACATTTTTGTTTCCTATGTACTACATATCTATATAGTTGTGAAATAACCAACTTTCATATCTGTATGCCAGATGGGTTCATCATGTGTTTATTTTTCACAACCTTGAGTTATTTTGTTTGAGATTCTCATCTTTTTCTCTCATTTTGTGAAGGAACCAAGCACTTTGGATGAGTTTAACATTGATCGTGTTTTGAGGGAGAGATATGATAATCTTGAACGATCATGGTCTAAGTTGAATGTTTCAGATGTGGTAGTGGGTGAACTGATCAGAAGAAATCCTGGGGCCAAATGCCTTTGCTTTAAAATTATTGTATGTTCTCAATTGAACAATCCAGGAGATAAAATGGGAGCAGGCTCATGGTTGCTTTCTAAGCTCATGCCAAAAAGAAAGTATGATGATGATGATGATGATCTGGTAATTTCATCTCCTGGCCTGTCAATATGGAAGAAATGGGTTCCTGGCCAAGCTGGTACTGATCTGACCTGCTGTTTGTCTGTCATAAAGGATATAAAATTTGACAATCCAAATGAGGCAGTATTAGGTGCTAGTGCGGTTCTGTTTCTTGTATCTGAAAGCATCCCATGGGAGCGTCAAAAGATCCATCTTCATGACCTTCTGATGTCTTTACCTTCTGGTTCCCACTTGCCCCTTCTGATCTTAAGTGGCTCATGCAAAGAAGTATCTGATCTTTCATCCATCATAGTTAATAAATTGGGGCTCTATCAAATTGACAAATCACGAATAAGTGGCTTTTTTATTGTTTTCCTTGTTAGGAAACAGCAAATGGAACAGTTGGATGGGTTCTTCAGTGATGAGCAATTAAGAGAGGGCCTACAGTGGCTAGCAAGTGAATCACCCCTACAGCCTGTTCTTCAATACGTGAAAACGCGCGAGCTGGTTCTGACCCACTTGAATTCTTTATTGAAGGTTCTTGATGAAACAAGCGTTTATGAAGTAGGTCCAAACCACTGTATCTCAGCCTTCAATGAATCCTTGGATCGATCACTGGGAGAAGTTGCTGAAGCAGCTAGTGCGAATCCTTCCAGTTGGCCATGTCCTGAGATTGCTCTGCTGGAGGAGTTTAGTGATGAGCATAGAGCTGCCAAGTTATACTTGCCGAGCATAGGATGGAGCTCATCTGAAAAAATTGAGCCTCTTAAGTGTGCATTAAGGGACTGTAAACTTCCTACTTTCCCCGATGACATATCATGGTTGAGTATAGGTTCTAATTTTGGCAAGGAGATCGAAACCCAGAGATCAGGACTTGAAAATTGCCTGATCAGATACCTGACCCAGTCAAGTAAGATGATGGGATTGACGCTAGCAACAAACGAGGCTTCTGTAATGCTACAAAAGAATGCTCGACTCGAGCTTCATAATTCAAGCTTCTATATTGTTCCAAAATGGGTTATGATTTTCCGACGTATCTTCAATTGGTGGTTAATGAATTTATCCACGGAAGCTTTCTCTGCAGCTTATGTTTTGGAAAGACATAGTGTTGCTTCTCCAACTTCGAGAGGTCTGGATGAGTTAAACCTTGAAGCTAGTATTTCTTCAACTTATAATTTACTTCATCCTTCTCTAGATGAAATGGTTGAAGTTGGCTGCAGCCCCCTTTTGTCCAGGAAGGGTCAACCAGAGCCCGAACCTTTTCAAACTTCGTCAGGGACAGTGTCAAATGGTGATGGAGTTCTGGAAGCTACTAACACAAGTGAATTGATGGAGGATGAAAGGAATTTACCATGGGAAGGTGAACTAGTTGAAACAGATGATGGGACTTATGTAAACAGTGGACTAAACAACATTAGTGGTGAATTAGTGGTGGCGGCAACTACCATGGTGAAGAAGGAAGATGATAAATTAAGCAAATTGTTGGAGCAGTGTAGTATATTGCAGAATATGATAGACGAGAAGCTGTCCATTTTTTTCTGATATGCTAATTATTATGCCTGAAAAACTTTGTATTCTATGTCTAACCAAAAGCTGAAGGGGGAAGGGGGAAGAGGTTGGGGGGGGGGGGTTTTTGATTTTGTATCTTCTGAGGGCTATTGTAACATTATTGTGAATTTTCGTTGTACGATGTGGAAATAATAAGAGCTATGCTTTTTTGTTGTCTGTGCCCTACAGCTTGTGTGACGCTGAATATCATCTTGTTAGGTAGGCAGTCTCTATTCATTTTTCAAGGATATCACAAACAGCAAAAACTACACTGAACCTTAAGAAGGCTGACAGATGTTATTGTTGGCCTCCTTCGTAAAGCTGTCTTTGAGTTTTTAATAAATTTACTCCATATAGAATCATTTACATAAAAAAAATGGTATTTTCATTATAAAAAAAAAAAAAAAAAAAAAAAATTGTGGGAGCTTTACTATCTTCGAGCAATCCTTCTTATATAATTCCTGAGCAAAAAAAAGAAAAAGAAAAAATAGCAACATAATTTCTTGTAATATTAATGAAGAAAATTCCTAATGAAAGACTTCACTAACACTTTTTTTTTTTTGATATTAGGAGTTTTTAAATGCTTTGCACCTGACATCTGGCAATTACAGGACAAAATTCATAAGGATGATTTTGAGGGAGAATGGTGAGAATTGAACCCAAAATCCCTTACTTAATAAGAAGCCATATGACCACTCTCCACAGGAATGATTTCATTAACACTCATCAATATATTACTACTTCCCATGCATGATAACAACATAAACCACTTCGACAAATTATTGGCTTCATTTCATTTCATTTAGGATAGAAAATCTAATAGCTAAACGGACATCTTATTATAGTGAACCCTCAGAAGGTTGATTACTCTGACTCTTGCCAAATATATTTGATGGGCACAAGATAAAGAGGTGTTTTCTTATGGACAGTAATGCCTCCACCGTCCTCTTCCATGCTCATGGCTTCCATCCCATTAGGCAGTTCCCAATCAAACCAATACAAAAGGTTGGCCAATGTGAATTCCACGGTCGCAACTCCCATGGCCAAACCAGGGCAAATCCTTCGACCTGCCCCAAATGGCACCAACCGGAAATGCTTTCCTTTAAAATCAATGTCATTATCCTCAAACCTTTCTGGGTAGAATTCATCTGGGTTTTCCCAGCTCTTGGGGTCTCTTCCGATCGCCCACGCGTTGACTAGGATCCTTGTTTTGGGGTAAATTTCATAACCATTATCTCCACCAATCTTACAATGGCGCATGGTCTCACGCGGGACTAATAGCACTGCTGGTGGGTGCTTCCTGAAAGTTTCCTTCACCACCATTTTCAAGTACTTCAAGTTTTTCATTTCATCTTGATCTAGTTTTCCTTTCTTTCCAACACATGCAGCCACGGATTTCGGCTTGTACTTTGTTTAGCACTCTGGAGTTCTTTACTAGCTCGGACATTGCCCACACAAGATTGAACTTATGTCTATTCCACCCACGAATGTATTCTGAAAATAAGACAGGCATAATTTTGAGAAGCACAAAATTATTAATAATTATTTTATATATAGTTTCCAAGTACCAGATTTTCTGAACGCACCAAAAAAAAAAAAAAAAACCCAGCAAATACAAAATTTTTTTTAAAAAAATATTAGAATTTAAATGAGAAAACCATTATTATGCACAGATATAAATGGGAGTACTGGCCCTAGTGGTGTGTGTTTGAAAAGTGTACCGCACGATCAGTGTTAGAAGTGGGGAGTCGAAGCATCCACTATGTTAAGAGAGTTGGCCTCCCATGTTGTGAAGAAATATGTTACTTTACGCACGTGCCTTTCACCACCCACCATACGTGGTATGGGGTTGAAAGCTATCACGTGCGGTCTAATATGGAAAAAGCAATAACGGCCATGGCATTGTTATTGGACCTCCCATAACACATAACAACCTAGCGTCCCGCATGTGGAACCCATGAAGAGGGGGTGGGCGGAATGTCACATGCATTAAAGACAATTAATGAACTAGGGACAGAGTGGAGGTTCATTTTTTTCCCCTTTTTTTTACCATTAGAACTGCCTTGATATGGTCTTTAGTGACGCGGGGGTCTTCCTCTGATAATCTAACCAAAACATCAACGAGGTCTTCGGTTTCCTGTTTGAGCCTTGTAGGATCAAGATGCTCATCAAGCACCATCTGGAAGTAACCATCAAGGTCGTAGAAGCTCTTATCAACCCTAGCACGAAAACCCCTCAAGGCATCGATGAACCTCCCTACCGACGACGGAAAGAAGTCCTTGGTGGAGAAACTACCCAAAATGTCCATGGCTTCATCAAGAACATCTTGGAAGTTTTGGTTTTGGAATTGCATCCCTCCATAACTCTTCCCAAAAGCGACCGCACCAACAATGCTATCCGCCAGAGAAAAGATGTTTTTGTTCAGGTTACATGGGCTTGGAGAAGTTTTGGAAATAGAGGTAATCAAGCGATTAACCTCGTCTTTCCTTGCATTCCAGAGAGATTGCGCCCTCTTCGGGCTTAAAAGCTCGGCAATGAAGAGCTTGCGCATCTCCCTCCAATA
Organism: Liquidambar formosana; assembly: GCA_039720395.1. Classification (NCBI taxonomy): domain Eukaryota; kingdom Viridiplantae; phylum Streptophyta; class Magnoliopsida; order Saxifragales; family Altingiaceae; genus Liquidambar; species Liquidambar formosana. Next base: position 73,400 of record JBBPBK010000134.1, on the reverse strand, counting down.
ACTACTGTATGGCGAGAAGGCCACATCTAAGAAATCGTAAGAAAGTTTCTTTGGCCTCGGCGAGGGAGGCCTACTGCAACAGTCAAGGTCATGAGTTTTCATGACTTGTTCGGCCATGTAGGCCGAAAATCGAAATGACTAGAGTGGGGATGCTACCAAGTTGCAGTAGCATGACTGGACCGTATTTTTGGGAGCGTTTCCATAGGTTTTGATGAGGCAATTTGCCCAGTTGGTGCAAGTGGCCTATGATAGGAAGGCTTGGAGGAAGCTTGGTTCCTTCCCTTCCTTTCTTCTTCTTATGTTTCAAAAGAAACAGAGAGAAGATGGGAAGAAGTAGGAGCACAAGTAGATGAAACCAACCTAGAGGAAAGGGAAAGAAGAGAGCCATTAACATGTAGTTTTTTTTTTTTTTTTTTTTTTTTGGGGATGGCCAAAAGATAAAGTGTCCTCCCTTTATGTGGTGTTTCTCACACTCACTTGCACATGTGATGGCCGGGTGCGGTTCCTCTCCAGTGCCTTTGTCTCCAATTTTCTCCATTTTACGGCTGAAAATGAGACACATCACACTAGATTGATCCAATGGCGTAAGTGCTACCAAGTCATCTAAACTCACTAATATCTCAAATGCTAACAGCGTCTATTAACGTGGCCGTTAAATTATGAACAGAGCAGTGTTTTGATCACCATTGACAGCAGAAGGGCCACCATTTTGGATGGCGAAGATTCTGACAACTAAGCCTATAGTGAAAGCCCGTCTTCACTCTACATCTTTTTACAGCCTAATTTATCAAAAGGGAAATTAGTCAAAAGTACACTTTTAACATAAAAATCTAACCAAGACTCCATATATATTTCTTTCAATGCTTTAAATCTACACCCTTACTAAAAGGAGCATGTTTTGAGTTGATATTGAGAATCATCTCCTCATAGATATCATTTATGTCATTTTCGTAAGATATAGTAACCAATTAAAGGGATTTTTAACGCACAAGATTACTTGATTTGTAGATTTGACACCATATTCAAATACAATATAATTATGACTATTTCTTTTTATTTTCCTCAATTTTTATTGCACAAAATTACTTGATTTTTGCAGATTTGATACCATATTTAGATATGGTATAACTATAATGATTTCTTTTTATTTCTTCAATTTTTAATGCATGAGATTACTTGATTTTATATGTAACTATTGTTACACAAAGTACATGCAACTTTTGTGCGTTTTTTTGAATTTTCAAGTTATTTAAAACAGTTACCAAGAAAAAAAAAAATTCCAAATCCAAGTGTAACTATTTTCAATATCCAAAAAAGAATGTCCACTTAAAAAATAAAATACATTTCAGTTTTTGAAAAAAAAAATTAAAACAATTACGCAAAGTATTGTTCCAATTTTAAAATAGTTACACATTTTATTATAATTTTCTAAATACAAATACGAAAATTTGAAATTTAAAACAGTTACACGATCTATGTGGAGAAAAACGTTTGTTTGCCTTTAATTCAATTATGAAATCTTTGGATATAAAGGGACATAATTTTTGAAAATTTGGGGACGAAATACTCTCCGGGTATCATGGAGAATTTATTTCTTTAAATTTTAAATGGAAAGTGTTAATAGTGATAAGGGCATTTTTATCTTGACATTATAAAGTGGACTTGAGGCTTAAATAGTTTTTAAAAAGGAACTTGCACCTGTATAAGTTTTGAAAAGAGAACTTATCCCCAAAGGCCCCTTTATCAAAAGAGATGGAGATGAAAGTGTCATGAATTGAAAGGGGGTAAAATGAGTTGTACTCTCTCGGTTCCTAATTGATTGTCACATTTGAAAAAAAACACATTATTTTATGAAACCCTATTAAATGCTTTCACATCAATATATATGTTTTAACATTCCAATTTTACCCTCAAGTACGTAAAATATTAGAAAAAGAGATAATACTTTTTTAAGGGTTTTTTAGGAAATGAAATAAAAATAGTGATTGACTTTTGGAATGTGACAATAATTTTAAAACATCCTAAAAAGGAAAAGAGTTCAATAATTTAGGAACAGAGGGAGTAGTTCCCTATTATTGAAGATTTTCCAGCAACCATCGCCGAAGAAGATAACCGAAAAATGGGTATCTCTCTCCAAAATATGGTATAGTAGTGGAGAAAAGCCATTGTTGTAGTTAGGCCTCATTAAAAGCCCAAGGCCCATGGGCAGCCTGAAGCCCAACCCGGAGCCTAAATATAAAAGCCTGGCCTGAGCCCGACAATGCCCAAGCCCTAGCCTAGCCCGACTACCCTTGGGCTAGGCATGGGCCTTTGGTTGAGGCCCAAGCCCAGCCCGAAAAGCCCAGCATGCGGGTAGCCCAGCTCGAAGCCCAAAACCCACTAGCAAAGGGTTTGACTCATTTGAGATAAGTGTTGAGAGTTGTTTTCCACTTTTTCAAGAAATTATATTTTAATGATCAAGTAATAAATTAATACCAATAGAAGAATATTTCTATTATCTTATAACAAAAAGATAGGCAATTTAATACAAAGTGACTACTTATATTCTCTGTTTTGGTATTACAATAAAAAGTGGTCACTTAAAGGTAATTTTTTTCTTTAATTTCCTTTTGTGACTTGTACAGATTCACAGTAGCTTTTGTTTGGAGGTGGGGGTGGGGGTGGGGGTGGGGTGTGGGGAGTGTGGGGAGGCGTTGATGCGATAATGGCATTTAAGAGTTGGCCGGTTGGCATTTAAGCCAATTTTTTTCTTTAATTTTTTTGGGTTAGAGAAGTGCAAATGATTGACAAGTCTGTAGGTGCCAACCTAATTGGGATGCACCGATCTTATAGTGATGCAATCGCTAACTCTTTCATGAAAAGTTCAATGTAAATTTTTATTTCAATCAATAAATAGAACATTTTTGCATTTGTTTTTATCTAAGTTTCATAGAATGTAAATTTTTATTTCAATAAAAAAAATATTGTTTCATTAAATTTTTAATGAAACAATATTTAATTTATATAAATATATTATATAAAAGTAGGTTAGTATCATTCCAACAATTTATTGGTTTTTTATAAAAAAACCAGATAATATAAACAATCTCTTCCCCTTTTAACTGGTATGAACCAATTTTTAAGGTTGCTAAGAATAAGCCTGAAAAGCCCAGCCTGAAGCCCAGGTCCAAGCAAAAGCCCAAGCCCAGGCTCAATCAGAAGCTCAAGCCCAGGCCCATTTAGAAACCCAGGCCCAAAGCCCGAAGCCCATAAAAACCCAGGCCCTCGAGCTAGGCCTGGGCTTCACATATCCTTTCATGGCCCGGCCTGATGAACAATACAAACCCAAAAGGCCCATCCCGGTCCAACAAAAAAGGCCCAAGCCTGGCCCAGGCTGGCCCGATGACGAGGCCTAGTTGTGGCCAGAAAATGTTAACCCAATATGGGGCTACCTAGATTTATTGGTTGGGGTAAGATGGAGGAGATTGGTGCTGCCTACAAAGAGCTTCATCGGAAATGGAGGAGGCGTGGCCTAGTTTTATTTGGATGTTGTTAATGGTGGTTGGGTTGGGAAGGGTGAAGCGATATGGTAACAGAAGATTACCAAGTCGTGGTGTGGCCGGTGAGGAGGTGAGAGAGGTCATCGTAGCCGGCGATGATGAATTTTTATTATTATTATTATTATTATTATTATTATTATTATTTTTTGAACATTGTTTGTGATGAAGAAGCCAAGATTATAACTTGGTGGTAGCTTAACGCCCGTTAGCGGTAGAAGTTTAGGCACAAAAGTGAAATTAGAAATTCCTTGATGAGGTGGCAAATTGATGGCTATTAGATTTCTTTCAGAACTTGCGAGCCCTGAAATGGACAAGACTGGAGAATAAAGCCGCTGGAGAAGATCTGCTCCCGTGATAGCCTAGGTCATACGAGAAACGCCATGCTATTCACTCGGGACTTATTTTCCATTAATGCACGAGTAAATGAATAAGATGGATGAAAAAGTATTTCTAAATCTAGTAAATTGTCCACCTACTACCAGTGTGCTAAAAAACAAAGCTCTTACAAGTACTTGCAACGTACCCACGAGGGAAAAGCTATCAAAGAGGATAAGATAAAAGATAGAGTTAGTTAGGATAGTGGTTTAAAATCCTTCTGATTATACCAAAAATAACACAAACATGGAACTGCATGGATAATGCATCGATTCCTATTTTTGGCGTGCGTCTTAATTTCTATGGCCACCCAAGCTGCATAAGTTGATTATTTTCCATCTCTGCATACCAAAGGATCAAGTGGTCTCTAATGGACCTTTTTTTTTCCGACTTTTAGAGAAGTTATGTGAAAAAAGGTTAAATATAAGAGGGTTTCTTGTAATTTACTCAATAATCATTTATCTATTATTTTTACTGTTATTATTATTCTTTTGTCAAGTTTGGTTGTCGTATTGTCTGCTATCCAGCTATTGCTTTAATTAATCATCTACGGACAACTTGTAGGAGGACCACATGGGAAATCCTCTAAAATGTCACCCCAAAAAGCGTGCTATATATCCAAGCAGCATGCTTACTCATATTTACTTGTTCAACTAGCGTTACAAGTAGGGCTGTAATTGTTTGGGGGGTTGTACCTTCTCAATCCGAACCTCATTCGGTCAGCAATAATTTTTATACACTGGCTTGGATTTGGGTGGAAAAATCCCAACTCAAAACCTCGGGATTCGGCAGAGGGCTTGAACAATATGAACTTGTCTGTTTAAACCTGAAACTTAGGTTAGATTGAGGGTTTTATACTTAGGGTTGAACCTGAGTTGATCTCTTAACCCACACAAGTTGCAACCTAATGACAATTGATGTGACCAATTTAAAAATTCATTAAAGCAATATCACATACCAAGTTAGTTGCCACATAAGTTGGGCACGTAAAATTTGCTAGAAATTGAGTTCTCTTTAACATTAAAGGGAAAAAAAAAAAAAAATGTTCGAAGATTGGGATGAGATCGACGTCTAATACGGAGAAAACATTGAAATAGGAATGGAAACACTTATAAATGTAGAACCGAATAAAGAAGGAAATAAGAACAAATAAACAATTTTTTTTATTATTAAATTTCTCCATGATATTTAATTTCTCTTTAATTTGTTCATATTATCTCGATTCCCCTCCTTAATCTTGTTTTAATTTATAATTGTATATATATATATATATATATATATATCAGCAAAAATAAGAATGATATTATTAATTAATGATAAAAGTACGTAAAGATACACAGCAACCAACACCCAAACCAAGAATATAACCCTATCCACGTGCACACCACAGAAGCTACCAAACACCAACACAAAAAACCGCTCAATAATTGTATTAATATTTCTAATACGAAAATGCTAAAAAATCTAATTTTTTTATATCCAAATTTACTTACCCAATTAATGTGGCATGCAGTTATCAAATTTTTCAATTAAATTTTTAATTGGTTAGACAAGTAAATTTGGCCAAATATATGACTTGGCTATATAGTACTACTCTTTCAATATTATTTAATCTGTCCAAATATAACATACTGACTAACCAATCCGGCTTGCATGTGAACAGACTTATGAGGGAGAATATAGGGGTAGCACCAAGGCAATAACACGCTTCGAGCCTCTCCAATCACAATAGCTATATTTTAGCTAAAATAGCTAGCAAAAGGATAATTTTTTTTAAATAGCTAGTCAGCTATTTAAGTTTTACTCCAACCATACTAGCTATTTTCCAAAATCTTGAATTATATATATATATATATATTGAATTGTAAGACATTGAAGTATGAGAAAAAATATTAAAATACATATAGCTAGTGAATAGGGGTTAGTTATACATAGTTAGCTACTATAACAAATGTTAAATAACTAGCAATTTAACTAGCCCTCTGGAGCACTCTTTTTTCATTTTAGCTAGTTATAATATTTAAAGGGGTTGGATAACTAGCCCCCTTGGAGATACTCTTACAAGGGTTCAAACACAAGACCTCATGCGTCGGAACCATATTAATTGTTCATCTAAAACCCCGAGTTATTAGAGACGGGAAAAACAATGTATATCAAAAGACTCACATATTAGATTAAAATTGAATAATCGTTACGCTTATCCAATTGAGATATATATTTTTTACCCAAAAATATTTAAATAAAATAAATTTAGGGAGGCGTTATTTCCACGGACAAAAACTTTGCTTCCACGAATTTTATTTGGAACGGACGAAACAACCTCTGGGATGAGATAACTGAAGAGGAGAGGGGAAAAAAGCTGAACGAAGAGAGAATAGGGAGGAAAGATGAAGCTACCTGTCGGGCAAACTGCGACTCCAAGTTTCGAATCGAAAGTGATAACGACAATCTTCTCAACCCAAGGAGGGGTTTTGAAGGAACAACTTGCAGCTCAAGTAGGTCGTCGGGGTTTGTGATGACGAGATCACCCTGTTTTCGGGGTTTTGCCATTATCATCCCATGGGGTTCGTTGTCGCCATCATCATCTGCACACATAGGAAGGGTTAGCTAGAATGAAATATGGGTTCAACTAGTCTTAGACCATGGCCCAACGGGATGAAATTTGAACGGCAACTTGCAGAGATTGTGCTCTTTCTTTTTGAACAGAAGTTCCAAACTCAACAGGGGTTTTGATTCTTCTGTTCTCTTTCTTATATTTTTTTATTCTTTGTTTTTCATTTCAAGGTTTTAGTGGGTAAAATTGTTAGGGAGGTTATATTGTTCTTCTCTTTTTTTTTTTTTTTTTTTCCTAATTGGTTTGTAGTAGAGAAGGAGAAAAAATACGTAATGTTCGGCTGTAATGGAAGCTGGTGGTGGAACAGGTGGAAGTGGAGAAGCTTTGAGAAGAAGAGACACCGAGAGAGTGAAAAATGTTGGAAAGCGAAAGAGGGAGGAGAGGCAAAAGATTTTAAAGAAGAGTGCAATTTCGTCTATTTGTAGTAAAAGGCCGTGGAAGCAAAAAATTCATCCCTGGCAATAACACCTCCCTAAATTTATGAGAAGTCTATTTTATTGGACTTATGGAGGCATAAGTGTACAGTAAAAACTTATATAACCATAAGTCCACTTTTAAGGAAAATACAATATTTTTGTAAGAGATTCAAATACAAAAGATCTGGTGGGCTAATTCATACGTACTCCCCATAACTACAATAATTAAAAACAAGAATAAACCATCTTAAAGTAATTTCAAGGAGCTATTTATTGTCAAATAGAGATATTACATCAGATAGGCATAAAGAATGGAAAGTGAGGGCATGGATCGCCCCCTTGTTTTTTTTTTATCCTCTTGTATTATTATTATTATTGATGTAGGCAAAAAAAAAAAGGTCCAAAATAACCATCTTGATAGCATTACAAAAAAAAAAAAAAAAAAAAAAAAAAAAAAAAAAGGGAGAGAAGAAAAGGGTGGGTAGAGATGGGTGAAAAAACATGTGTGAAGTAGCATTAATTAATAAAGTGGGCCCCACATTCACCCCTTTATCCATATGTGACAGCTTCTTCTTATTCCAAACTGGGCCTCACATGTATGGTTGCTTTCACCTATACATTTTTGACACATAAGGTGAGTGGTAGAGATGGGTGACAAAACATGGGTGAAGTAGCATTAATTAATAAGGTGGGTAGTCTCATACCTTATTAATGCATGAGTTACCATATAGGTTAATAAAATTAGCGAAATAAATTACATTGCTCATTACAAAATAATTTTTTTTCTTTAATTTCCCATTGGAGTCTTCGATAAGGAAAAATTAAGTTACCATAATGAAGTACTTAACATGTATAAATAGGGATAATACTTGGCTCCTCACAATGAAAGAGCAACTCCTCTTTCCTCCCACTCATATTATGCCACGTGTCTAACAAAACAAATGTGAATTGATTATGTACATGTATACCTATATATGTTATGATATTATAGACATACATCCACGTATTCATATCTATATGTTTATGTATCCAAATGACTATAAATATTTGTCTATATATTTATATTCATGTGTCCATGCATTTGTATCTACATATCCATATTTTTTAACATTAACTATGACATGTGGCATAATATGAGTGGGAGTAAGGAGCTAAGTATTGTCCAATAAATAGTAACCTACATGGATGTTGAACATGCACACTAACCCACTTCTTCTTCATCTTTAAATCCTAGCTCCAAACTCTAGAAGCTACAAGATGGACAATACTACACCTGTACTAACTCTTCTAAGCACATCCTCCTCCTCTGCCATAATCGCTCTACTTCTCTTGGCCTGTGTCCTTTGTTGATTGTGTAAACTTATTTTACACATGGTTTGGTCAGTGAACATATGGTTGGTGAATATGTAGTCAAAAGCTTGATATCAGCAATGGAGGCTAGTCGAACACGGAGGAAAATTCAAACACGGAAGTTAAGCAGATTTGATCGTCACCCATGACATTCTTTGATGGCTACCTTCACCTATAAATATAGAGTTTCATTGTATTGTAAGAGTGTGGAGTGAAGAATAAAAATAGAAAGAAACAGAGAGTAAGAAACAGAAAGTCTTCTGTGTTTGTGCTCAAGAATTTGTTTCAATACAATTTGAGTTATTAGTTTGTGAGTTATAAATCTCTCCCTGAGGTGCACCACTAGTGGTCTCAACATCGCACGCACTCCACCAATAAATTAGTATCAGAGCGTTAGGTTACTAGAAAATCTGAAACAGAGCACAACAGAGTGTCTTGTGATTTTGCCCAGAAATAAAATTGCTCAAACAGACGTTTGAGCACATAGAAGTGTAGAACTCGTCGATACGAGTTCAACGGTGCAGAAACGGAATTGAAACGAGTTCTCTAGAGTCGTTTAAAGGGTTTCAGTGAGCCAAACATGCCCTTACTATCATCTCCTCTGGCGAAGACGATACTGTTCTGGTAACACTATTCTGATGAAGGTATATTCCACAGAATATTCTTTAGCCCAGTCAGTAGCCTAGTCAGTGCCACATCATCAACCAAGTCAGCAGCTCAGTCAGCGCCACATCAGCAGTTCAGTCAAAAACCAGTCAGTGCCTAGTCAACAAAAGAAGTTGTGATCTAGTGTTTCGCGTACACAGTCCAGATTCAATCTAAGCTTTCAAATTTAAATTGATCATATCGAAGTCATTTCTTACCCGATTTTGACGATCTAAGACTCTTTTCCAACTAAAGAAACTGTTCTGGATACAACTGTACGGTCTAATTTTCGAGATTCGACTCTGAATTTTGTCCAAAGTTAAACCAAATTTTTGAAGCAATTACAATGGCCAACAGAAGCGCATAAGCTCATATCCCAAAGCTCACCAAGGATAACTACGACAACTGGCACATACAAATGAAAGCACTACTAGGTGCTCAAGATGTTATGGACGTCATAGAAGATCGACATGAAGAAGTCACTTCAAAAGATGTAGAAGCAGCCATGCAAGAAGCAAAAAGAACAACCCTCAGAATCGATCGAAAGAGGGATTGTAAAGCAAAGTCCCTCATATATCAAGGTCTTGATGAAGCCACGTTCAAGATCATTGCATCCTCTAAGACATCCAAAGAAATTTAGGAGATTCTCCACAAAACCTATAAAGGTGCCGACAAAGTAAAGAGGATTCCCCTTCAAACTCTACGAGGTGAATTTAAATCTTTACGAATGAAATTTTTAGAATTAATTTCTGATTTTTATATACGAGTTATGGTAGTCGTAAATTAGTTGAGAAGGAATGGAGAAAAGCTCTCTGATTTGAGAATCTTAGAAAAGATTTTGCAATCTTTGGATCCAAAATTTGACTTTATTGTTGTGGCCTTAGAAGAAACCAAAGATCTGGAGAAAATGCCTATAGACGAACTTATAGGTTCATTACAAACACACGAACAAAAAATTTTGAGACGAAATGATGACAGAGTGTTGGAGCAAGCTCTACAATCATAGATGTCCCTCAATGAAGAAAGATACGAGCAAGGGAGGACATCATAAAGAAGAAGAGGACGAAGTCAAGGATCTTGTGGAAGAGGATTTGGAAATTTAGAATCCAGAGGCAGACATGAAAGAAGCTTCGGTAGAGGATGACGAGGTGAACAGAACTACGTTCCAAGAGGAAGAGGATGAGGAAGAAGAGGTGGTTCTGACAACCGTCAGAACATTGATAAAAGCAATGTTCAGTGCTATAACTGTCACAAGTACGGCCATTACAGTAACGAACGCAGAGGAAGGCCACCATCAAATGAAGTTAACGAGAAAGCTAATTTTGCAGAGAAGGAGTCAGTTGAAGGAGAATCATTGATACTGATGGCATACAGCTCAACCGAACACGGTCAAAATGTTTGGTTCCTTGATTCTAGAGTTAGTAATCATATGACTGGCAAAAAGAATCTATTCAATATTGAACTTGATGAGAGTTTATGGAGAAATATCGTTTAGTGATCTTTCTAAAGTCCCAGTTCGAGGAAGAAGGAATGTTTAGATCAAGAGGAAGGATGGAGATCATGCTTTTATCTCTAATATTTATTATGTTCCAGACATGAAGACCAACATATTGAGTATAGGACAACTCCTAGAGAAAGGCTATGATATTAGTCTTAAAAATATGTAGCTCACTATTCTTGATACTCGAGGGAAGGTAGTTACTCGAGTAAAGATGGCGAAGAAGAGGATGTTTCCACTTACTATTCATCATAATACGCCAAAGTGTTTGAGTGCTGTCATCAATGACAAAGATTGGCCATGGTATCTCAAATTTAGACATCTCAACCTTGAGAGTTTGAAGACGTTGGGAAACAAGAAGATGGTGAAAGGTCTACCCAACATTCAGCACCCTAATGAGATGTGTGAAAGCTACATTCTTAGTAAACAATATCGAAGCAGTTTTGGAAAGCAGGTTGAATGGAGAGCAACTATGCCACTCCAATTAGTACACACAGACTGTGTGGTCCTTTGAATCTAGCATCAAATGGACATAACAAATACTTTCTCACCTTTATCAAGGATTATAATAGGAAAATCAGGGTATATTTTCTCATATAGAAGCCAGAAGTATTTGGAATCTTCAAAGAGTTCAAAACTTTTATAGAGAAGCAAAACGATTATCAAATCAAGACATTGCGATCCAATCAAGGTCGTAAATACACCGCAACTGCATTTGAAGAATTCCTTAAGCAGCAAGGAATCAAGCAACAACTTACACCATTCTACATGCCTCAGTTAAATGGTGTAGCTGAGAAGAAGAATCACACAATCCTTAACAGGGCTAGGAGCATGCTAAAGGATAAAAATATGCCCAAAACTTTTTGCGCTGAAGCAGTTTTATGTGCAGTCTATTTGCTAAACAGGTGTCCTATAAAGAATTTAAAGATGATGACACCACAAGAAGCATGGAGCACTCACAAGCCAAGCGTGAATCATTTAAGAGTTTTTGGTTGCAATGGCTATACTAAGGTCCCAAAGGCAAGAAGAAACAAACTTGAAGATAAAAAAGTGAAGTGTATCTTTGTTGGATACGATGACAGAACAATAGGATACAGACTATATAATCCTGTCACCAAAAAAGTGTTTTTCAGTAGGGATGTCATTTTTAAAGAAAATGAATCCTTGAATTGGGATCAAATTGAAACTTTCAGAAATGTGGAGCAAATTCATAAAAAAGAGCCAGTGACTAGAAAGTCACGATTACCAAGAGAACAACAGACACCTCCACGGTTTTTTTCCTTGTCACAAAGGAGTGAAGCTTCATCACCAATAGCACAGGAATTATCAGACATGAAGCTAAGAAGAGTTCGAAGCTTGCATGATCTGTATAAAAATACAAAATTGATGGATAAAGACATCACTCTATTTTGTTTGCAGTTGAGCAGTAATCTAGTTAGCTTCGTGAAGACTAACAAAGAAGACAAATAGAGGAGTGCAATGGATGAAGAGATTAAATCCATTGAAAAGAACAAGACATGGGAGTTAACTAATCTCCCAAAAAACCACAAGACCATTGGAATGACATGGGTCTACAAGACGAAGAGAAATGCTCAAGGAGAAGTCTAGAGATATAAGGCAAGGCTTGTTGCAAAAGGTTACAAGCAGTAAGAAGGAATAGACTATGGTGAAGTCTTTGCTCCTATTTCCAAACTTAAGACCATCAGATTGCTGATTTCATTAGCTGCACAGAAGAAGTAGAAGATTTATCAGCTAGATGTAAAGTCAGCATTTCTAAATGGATTTCTTGAAGAAGAAATCTATGTGGAATAACCACTTGGATATGTGAAGAAAGGCCAAGAGAATATGGTGTAGAGCCTAAAAAAGGCGTTATGCGGATTGAAGCAAGCTCCTCGTGCATGGAATGTGAGGATTGATAATTATTTCTAGGAAAATGGATCCGAGAAGTGTTCCTATGAGCATGCACTATATTTGAAGAAAGAAGCTGATGGAAGCTTGCTATATGCATGCTTGTACGTTGATGACTTGATCTTCATTAGTAATAATCCAGCCATGTTTGAATCCTTTAAAAGGAACATGCTTCAAGAATTTGAGATAACGGGAATTAGACTAATGTCTCAATTCCTAGGCATTGAAGTTAAGCAAAACAATGAAGGAATCTTCATCTCCCAAAGTTACTACGCGAAAGAGATTCTTAAGAAATTTGGCTTGGAGAATTGCAACCCAGTCACAACTCTTGTTGAAACAGGATTAGAACTACGGAAGAACGAGTAAGGAGATGTTGATCCAACCTACTTCAAAAGCTTGGTTGGAAGTTTGAGGTGCTTGACTTGCACTAGACCTGATATACTCTACGGAGTTGGACTAGTCAGCAAGTACATGGAGACCCCAAATTATTCTCATCCAAATGCAGCAAAAAGGATACTTTGTTACATCAAAGGTATGCTCAATGATGGTCTGTTCTGTACTTCAGTTGAAGATTGCAGACTTGTTGGCTATTTAGATAGCGATTAGGGAAGATATCTAGATGAAAGGAAAAGCACAACAAGATTCACATTCTTTATGGGAAATACAGCGTTTACATGGTCATAAAAAAAGCAAGCCATTGTAACGCTGTCATCATGTGAAGCTGATCAGTATGTTGCTGCCAACTCAGCTATCTGCCATGGTATATGGCTCAAGAACATGTTAAAATATTTGAGTTTTCCACAAGATGATCCAACAGAGATCTACATTGACAATCGATCAGCAATCACATTAGCGAAAAATCCAGTGTTTCATGAACGAAGTAAGCACATTGACACACGCTATCACTTCATCAAGGAACGTACATGTGAAGGATAAAGAAGTAGAGCTAATTTCGTGTAGAATATATGATCAGATTGTTGACATATTCACCAAGCCGCTAAAGCATGATGTGTTTGTAAGATTGAGAACCATGCTTGGCATGGACAATTTGAAAGACAAGTTTAAAGGGGGATGTTGATTGTGTAAACTTGTTTTACACATGGTTTGGTCGGTGAACATATGGTTGATGAGTATGTTGTCAAAAACTTGATATTGGCAATGGAGGCTAGCCGAACACGGAAGAAAATTCAACACGGAAGTTAGGCAAATTTAATCTTTGATTGTTGCCTTCACCTATAAATATAGATCGAGTTTCATTGTATTGTAAGAGTATGGAGTGAAGAATAAAAATAGAGAGAAACAAAGAGTCCTCTGTGTTTGTGTTTGAGAATTTGTTTCAATACAATTTGAGTTATTTGTTTGTGAGTTATAAATCTCTCTGAGGTGCACCACCAGTGGCCTCAACACCCCAATATATTCTTCTTCATCTTTAAACCCTAGCTTTAAACTCTGCAAGCCACAAAATGGCCATTGCTACACCTGTAGTAACTCTTCTATGCACATCATTCTCCTCCACCATACTCACTCTACTTCTATTGGCCCTTATCCTTTTCATGAAAAAATTAAAATTTCAATTGAAGTCTCATAACAATTCCATGCAACTCCTTCTCCCTCCCGGACCTGCTCAATGGCCAATTATCGGTAATGTCCCAGAGATGGTGAGAAACAAACCCACATTCCGGTGGCTACACCTCCTTATGGAGGAGATGAGCACCGAAATAGCTTGTATTCGTCTGGGCAATGTTAATGTGATTTCGGTGACTTGTCCTGATATTTGCCGAGAAATATTGAAGAAACAGGATGCCATATTTGCATCGAGGCCACTTTCTATGTCCTCCCATAGTTTTAGTGGTGGGTACTTAACAACAGTGCTTGTACCCTTTGGAGAACAATGGAAGAAGATGAGGAGAGTACTGACTTCAGAAGTGATTTCTCCAGCAAGGCACCGATGGCTTAAGGACAAAAGAGATGAGGAGGCAGACAACCTTATCAGGCAAGGGCGGAGCCCGCCCTCACATGTTTTCATTTCTTTTGAAAATGACTTTTAGATAATGACGTATTTGCCCTTCCAAAAAATTTATTTCTCCTTAAAATTTGATCCTTAATTATGTCAATTCAATTTGATCATCCCACAAAAGTTTAAGTGAAAACCCATTTTGTTTTATACCTTTTAGTTCTAATTTTTTTATTATTACAAATTTGACCCTCCCAAAAATTTTATTTTGCTCCCAAAAATTTGACCCATTTAGATTTGATAATTCCACAAAAAGTCTATCGATCAAAGTCAAAACCTTTCCGGCGGCCTTCTAGCTAACTTTTTTTTTTTTTTTATCAGCAAAAGAAAACCATTCTTTTGCCACCCCTAATTTTTTTAAAAGTTAATTCCACTTTGCCCCCTGAATTTTGGGGCAAAATCCCTTTTTCTGAATAGTTAATGCATGTCTTGATCCTTCAATTAATACTAATTTTTTGACTCTGCTTCTGTCATTAGGTACGTTTATAACCAATGCTGCAAGAGCTCCGGTATCATAAAAGTAAGAATAGCGGCCAGGCATTACAGTGGAAATGTGATCAGAAAGTTGATGTTCAATAAGAGATACTTTGGGAAGGGAATGGAAGATGGAGGACCAGGAATTGAAGAAGAAGAGCACGTCCATGCCCTTTTTACAGCGCTCGGTTACCTCTACTCATTCTCCATTTCAGATTACTTTCCATTTTTGATAGGACTTGACCTGGATGGCCATGAAAAGATTGTGAAAGAGGCTAACAAAATTATGAAGAAATATCACGATCCCATAATAAATCAAAGGATTCAACAGTGGACTAATGACAATGGTATGGCAAAGGAGCCCCAAGACTTGCTTGATGTTCTTATTAGCCTTAAGGATGCTAATGGGAAGCCATTGCTGACACCAGCAGAGATCAAAGCACAAACCGCTGTAAGATTTTCTTCTTTCAATCTTTCTCGGTATTATCTACGTACTCCAGAATTTTTTTCTCTTAAAAATTTTAAAAAGGTGGCGGGGGGTACACACAGAGAGAGAGAGAGAGAGAGAGAGATGGTTTGTGGATGCCAACTTTGATATGGCTAACTATTTTAAAAGTAAGACTTATGAACATGTTGGATGAAAGCGAAAGGAAAATTTAAAGAGGCCAAATTGTTTACTCAAATTTCATGCCCAAATGATGTGGTAGCGGCTACACCACCCTATTATGGATAGGTATTTTATTTTATTTTGATAGGTAATGTGAATTAAGTTATTCTTTTAACTACTGCTATATTTCACCAATCTTATTAATCCATAATAGTGATCCATGCATTAATTGGATATAAGACTTATACCTCAATAATTAGTGCATGTCTCGATCACTATGAGCGAATAAATATTTTTCGGACTCTTTTAGGAAAAAATTTTCTTGGTTAGTCAAGCTACACTCATTGAGCGGTTAAATAAATTTGGACAAAAATTTTAGATTATGTATCAGCATTTTTATTTTATTTTAATTTTTTTAAGGTTATGCACGAGAATGTTACATGCATGCAACGTACCAAGAAAAATTTAAGTAGCTATGTTGGGCAGGTTTTAGCTCTTTTGGCATTTTGGGATTGGTCCCTCTTCGGGCTTTTTGGTTGGTTAGTTATATAGCTAGCCATTTTGGGTTTTTGAGATTGGTCACTCTTCGGACAATTGCAGGAGATTATGATGGCTGCGGTGGATAATCCATCAAATGCAGTGGAATGGGCGATGGCAGAAATGATAAATCAACCCGAGATGCTTCAGAAAGCCGTCGACGAATTGGACAAGGTGGTTGGCAAGGAAAGACTGGTCCAAGAGTCCGATATCCCGCATCTCAATTACGTGAAGGCATGCGCTAGAGAAGCCTTTCGGCTCCACCCCATTGCACCCTTTAATCTCCCACATGTGGCCATGTCCGACACCACTGTCGCAGGCTACTTCATTCCAAAGGGTAGCCACATACTGCTGAGCCGGATGGGTCTTGGCCGGAACCCAAAAGTTTGGGACGAGCCACTCAAGTTCAAACCAGAGCGACACCTGAACCACAGCGACTGCCCACAAGTTGTGCTCACCGAGCCAGACTTGCGCTTCATATCCTTCAGCACGGGCAGGCGTGGGTGTATTGCTACCACACTTGGGACGGCAATGACTGTCATGCTATTCGCAAGGCTTCTTCAAGGGTTTAATTGGAGCTCACCATCCACCGTTGATCTTGCTGAGTCCAAAAATGATCTCTCTCTTGCTAAACCATTGGTCGCGTGTGCTGTGCCCCGCTTGCCTCTCCATTTGTACCCTGCAAACTAAATCCATTAATGTACGTTTGTCCTAGTCATTAGCCAGGGTGACAATTCAATAAATTACCTGGTTTAATAAGTAGTATAATAGCCAGGGGTGGGAGATTAATTATTTTCAGTGGACCTGTACTTACTAATGTTGTCGGCTTACCACCGGCTAGTTTGTGGCCTAGTGGCGCCTGGGTGGGGTGATCGAGGTGTGGGTACCTAGCTAGGTTTCAAGTCCCTCCAATGCCCTAGTTTTCTTTCCGCTTCTAATTCCATCGATTTGTACGTTTTTTGTTTTTGTCTCTCTTTGGCTTTTGTTATATTGTTTTTAGCCTTAGGGTAAAGGTGCTGGGTGCAGTGGCTAAGTCATGAATTTACCTTAAAAGGGGACAATCTTTATTTACATCTTTTTTTTCCAAAGTTAAGTTTAGTTGATAGTGTTTTATATTAGAGTGCAACAAATTTATTTTATCTTATTAGTTTACTTGTTCATAAGGTTCAAGTAAACTAATAGATATGTATGTATGCTTACAAGAAAGAAAAATGTGTCTTAAATTTAAGCAACATGGAGTGAGTATTTACGAAAAAATGAGACAATTGTATACAAATAAATTTGTTGCAGAAAATTTTGTGGTGGAGGAAAATAATAAAATTGATATGAAAGAGGAAATTAAAAAAATAATAATAATAATAATAATAATAATGGGGTCAATATAGAAAAAAAAATTTTGTGTGGGGCCGTAGCCCCCACTTGCCCCCGCCTGGGTGTGTCGTTCCTTGGTCAGCCTCTTTTTATTTTTAATTTTAATTTTTTTTTAACGGTCAAGTGGGATATAACTTATTTTCATGCTCGAGTGGCAAGGGCAAGGTAGATCTACATATAACTACGTAACTAATCCTCAGTGACTTTTGGGCCGCTGACAGGTTAATCCACTCCTTGATAGGGTTGTGCCCCTAATAGGGTCGACCCTAACAGGGGATGGATCATGGATGGGTTCAAAGGGACAAAAATCATTTTGGATAGCTAATAGATTGGAATGTGTTGTTTGATACTTGCTTACGATTGGAGACATGCACGCATGATTATTTTAAAAAAAAAAAAAAAAAAATGGCCATATGAGTGGCCAAGCCCTCATGTATGAGAAGATAAAAATAAAAAATTTAGGATCCGTTGGATTAAGCTTCTCCTTTTTATTTTTTACTTTTGAAGGTAAAGAAATATTTTTTTTTTTTTTTTAATTTTAACAATAAAAAGTTCTGATATTTACTTTTAAAAGTTAATGTAGCAATAATTTTTTACTACAACAACTTTTAAAATTAATTTTCAAAATTTTTCACAATCAGAACTTTCATTTTTCAATTTTTAATTTTAAAACTTTTGAAAGTGAAAAAAAAAGAAGTAAAAGCTTACCTAGACGGACCCTTAAATATTAGTGCCTCTGTCGACACTGTTCCGAATTTTGGAAGTAAAGCACGTTTTTCCAAAAACGTGTTCTACCATTAGGTAGGTTTCCAACAATATGTCCTACCATTAGGTACGTAAAGGATCATATCTTATAAGATTTTGCTGTGTACCATATATTTTCCATTTTTTTTTTATACTAGAAATGCTTAAAGTTCTAGCTCTTTCCATAACAGTATTTGTCTAAAATAATAGGTGAACTTTCACAGCCAATGTGGACCCTTTTTTTTTTTTTTTTTTGTCAAAACAATTAACAGGATCTACTTGTATCTTTAATCTCTGTTAAATCAATAAATAGGTATTAATGTTTTTTTATAAATTTGAAAACGAGATCACTTACTTAACAAGTGAACAAATGCCATTAAACTACTATGTTATTGACATATCTTGATTGAATTTACCTCACAAGACAAGTTTGAGGTGGCATATATATATATATATATATATTGACACGTGCATGGCATTAGCACCATGCCACCATTCATGGGAAGATTGTACCATATGCATGGGTGGATTATACGTACCTCAATACATGATGCTACAAAATAATAATAATAATAATAATGCAATATAGTATATGGTCCTATAGATTAGAGTTCTCGATCAGGGAGAGTTAGAGGAGCATGGGAAGATTGTACTATATACATGGGTCGATTATATGCACCTCAATACATGATGCTACAAAATAATAATAATAATAATAATGCAATATAGTTTATGGTCCTATAGATTAGAGTTCTCGATCAGGGAGAGTTAGAGGAGCATCGAACTTTATGGCATGTCACATGTTGGGTATAGAGCTGACATTTAAACGGTTTCGAATTTTGTGTTCAATTTGCAAAAATGCAACACCATATTGAGGTGTTCTGAACCCTTGGATGAAGTTGTAGAGGGCTGAGATTGATGGATCAAAAGTTACCATTGCAATTCTTTGACCCATTTAAACACATGTTTTTAAAGTGTGAGCCACAACATAATATGTCACACGTTTTTGAACCACAATGCAATAGAGGGAGATAGCTACTCATGTTTTTGGTCCAAACGTTTTTGTTCGCTCTTTGGCTTTTGTTATGTCGTTTTTAGCTTAAGGGTAAATAAAACCGCTGGGTGTAGTGGCGAAGTTAAGAATTTACCCTAATGGGGACAATCTTTATTTACATTTTTTTTCCAAAGTTTTGTTTAGTTGATAGTGTTTTATATTAGAGTGCAACAAATTTATTACATCCTATTAGTGTTTTTTTTTTTTTTTTTAATCAACGAAAAATGATATATATTAAAAAAAAAGGAGGCAAGATACCCAACAAAGACATAGCAGCAAAAGAATAAAATTAATAGATGTGTATGTGCTTACAAGTGAGAAGAAATTGTGTCTTGAATCTAAGCAACATCAAATGAGTAGTTACGAAAAAATGAGACAATTGTATAGACATTAACTTATTATAGAAAGTTTTGTGGTAGAGGAAAATGATAGAATTTGATATTAAATAGGAAATAAAAAATAATAACGGGTCAATATCTAAATTTCATTTCATATATAAAATTGAAAATAAAAAAATTGTGTGGGGGCCAACTTGACCCCATGTGGCTCCGGCTCCGCCACTCGCTGATGGGTGTGTTGGTTTTTTCGTTTTTGCTAAAAGAGTCAGCCTTGTATTCTTTTACCAAAATAATAATAATCATAAGGGTCGCGATTGTAAATATGAATATTCCTCATGCAATATATACATCAAAGGATCTCCATGCCAGAGAATAGGACACACGTCTCACATAAACCACAACACATGCAATATACGGAGACGCGCGGTGACCAGGTGGCAGGTGCCAGTGAATAGCGTTCCCAGAGGACCACAATTCTTAATGGAGCACAGAACTGACAATACCACGCATTAATGCAATACATCGTACGATTCTCAGAGGAGCACATTTGTCAGTTTATATGTGACTTTTGGTGGGTGTCAGAGGGTAATGCTGTTAGGGTACAAATCGGTGCGGTTTGAGCGATTTAGAGAAGTTCTCTCGTCAAACTGATCATTTTGGTTTATCTATTGACCAACCGCAATCATACCAATACCGACCAAATTTGTATTGGTGCGATTTGGTGTGGTTTTTGGTTTCACCAAAATTGAATTGAAACCACTCCTTTTCTCATCTACTTCGCACAAAAAACCTGAATTAAACATGCGATTTGATTTTTCCTCATCTACTTAGCACAAAAAACCTAAATTAAACATGCGATTTGATTTGTGCATATATATATATATATAGAGAGAGAGAGAGAGAGAACTAGATATATATCAACATAGAACTAGACTAGTTTCAAAAGAAAACATTCTTACACTCTTCTATTTCCATAGAAAATTTTTTGGATAAGACGAACAAAACAAAAATAAATAAATAAATAAAGCTTTCCCACGAAAAAAATATATATATATATTTGTACTTCGTAGTTTCAGTTGAGTAAAAATTCACATTTTCTAGGGTCTCAGATACCCAAAAAAAAAAAAAAACCACAAATCTTGATTTCTTTTAATTTCATATAATTTCCCAGTAATCAAACACAAGATTAAACAAAAGCTGAGATAACAAGAGAGGAGGAGAGAAAGCTAGACTGAGAGTAGGGACTATGCACAACGGCGACGAATGTGCAATAAAAGGGAGACCACGACAGTGATGAATATAGCCTGTGATTGAAAGAGAATGAGAAATTAGGATATATACACATAGAAAAAGAGACAGAGAGAGAATGAGGGATCCTTAAGATACTAGACGCCATCAATCTGGTGTGCCAGAGGTTTGCCGGAGGTGCGCCAGAGAGTGAGACAGAAAGAAGGTAGGGTAGGGTGGGTGTTGACGACGTTGAGGCTAGTGTGGGGGTTATCGAATGAATTGAAGGGGGGAAAATGAAAATTAGGGTTAACTGTTATGTATATATAGTGTGATATAAAACTAAGTAGTTTAAGTTTTAAAAGTAACATATATAAACTAGTTCGGTTCGATTTAATTGGTCCGATTTTTTGCTAAACCGATACCGAACCGAAACACAAAAAAAAAAAAAAAAAAAACACATAAAATCTTAAATCGAACCGTCCAATGTTAGTTAAAAAACTGACCAAAAACCGATAAATCGGTTCGGTCCGGTCTGGTTTGACCGGTTTGGTTGGTTTGCTTGCACCCCTAAATGCTACTTTACCCTAAATAGTGCATTTGAAAGGATAAAGTGTGGGGGCAAAGTAGCACTTAGTAGGGCAAAATATGGGGCAAACTAGCATTACCGGATGTGGAAACTCAACCGTTTTGGGGAAATTCTAGTTAAACCCATATTTTACCCTACACTTTGTCCTACTATGATAGAATAATGGGTAAAGTTGTGGACAACTGATTTGGTTAAACCCTAAAAATTGAAACAACCCTTAATCTCTAATAGTAGGATAAAGTGTGAGGCTAACTAGCGTTTCCCATCATTTTGTCTTCCTTCATTTAGGGAGATACTCTTTCTCACTCTCACATTTGAAAAAGTGTGGAAGGGTTTTTTTTGGATTTTCGGCTTTTTTTTTAATGGGTATTTTATTTTATTTTATTTTAATTATTTTTTAACGCTTATCCATTTTAAAAAATCAAATTATAAATTTTTTGAATTTTTTATACTACCCTTTTTTTTATTTTTAAAATTACTTTCAACATGAAACTAAATCCTGAAAAGAAAAATGGTAGTTTTGGAAAGAAAAATTTGATGGGTAACAAGTGAATGCATTATTAACTTTTCTTAATCTGCATGTTTTATCAAACTTAGCTGATTTTCATGTGACCGACGGAGTAGTAAGATTTGATTTTGAAATAGTTTTGCCATAGTGGATTACTTTCATTTGATTTTAATTTTAGCCTCAAACCGAACAAAAGTATAAAATAATCCCTTTTGGTTTGAAAATGCAGTTGCCTCATCAACTTATGGCTTCATCCGATGATGTGGGCACCACTCGATTCATTGGGTGCTGTAGCACCAGTGTTGATAAATACCTCTCAAGTTAGTGCCCTACAATTTCATAAACTTGCCCCTGTAAGATGGGATCAGTTTCACTCCATAAGCCCCATGCAGTGTTGTTGGTCCCATACCGAGCACGAGGCCATGTTAACCCTCTCATGCAATTTGCCAAGCTTTTGCATGCAAGAGGTTTCCATGTCACTTTTGTTAACACTGAATATAACCATAAACGCTTGGTTCACTCCAAGGGGCCTGACTCAGTTAAGGGCTTACCGGACTTTCTATTCATGACTATACCGGACGGATTGCCGCCATCAGACTACCACCACGTCATGCAGGATATTGCTACGCTTTGTGATTCAACCAGAAACAACAGCTTGGTTCCATTCCAAGAGCTCTTGGCTAAGCTCAATTCCTCACCGGACGTGCCGCCGGTGACTTGCATAATTTCGGATGCAGTCATGAGCTTTACCATGCAAGCTGCAAAAGAACTGGGCATTCCTAAGGCTCAGTTCTGGACTGCATCAGCTTGCGGGCTCATGGGCTATTTTCAGTTTTCTGAACGGGAACGGTTATTGCAACCCCCCATTCTTACAACCTCACCCCTTTCTTTTTAGTTTTTAAGATTTTATGAAAAATTTAAAAGGTTTTTGCAAAAACCGGTTGCTTGGTCCACTAGAAAACATCATTTTGAACAACTTTGCAGAAGAAAGTTTTTCCAAAATCTATCGTTTAGGTAAACTTTTTAGCAAAAAATGAAATAAAGGCTATAAATGGCTAAAAAGTATATTTAAACGATAGATTTAGGAAAAACTTTCTTCTACAAAGTTATTCAAAATGATGTTTTCTAGTGGACATCACTGCCTATTTTCATAAAAACCTTTTATATTTTGCATAAAACCTAAAAAACCTAAAGGATGAGGGGTGGGGTGATAAGAATGGGGGGTTGCAATAGCCATTCCCTTTCTGAACTTGCTGAAAGAGGCCTTGTTCCATTCAAAGGTCATCTTTTTTCATTTTTTTTTTTATATATTATTTAGGGTACTTTTTACTTATTTTTATTTCTTAGGTTTTATTTGAATGTCCTTATATATATATATATATATATAGACTGATACTTAGGGGCGCATACAGTATGGGTGCACATGTCCAAAAGTGCACTCATAAGATTTTGACTGAAGTGTATATTTTAGAATGTAAATTTTTTTTTTACTGAAAATACTACCACGTACTCCTTGATTTATAAATACATGTACAAAGACTAGACGTGCACACTTTTGTAAATATTATGATTAAAATTTTAAAATTATCATTTTTTTTTTTGAATTTTGGGGATAATACAGTAAAAGTTTTTACAGATTATCTATATACAGTTGTCTTCCAATTTGAGATCCTAAATGAAATTTTATTTCAAGCCATCAGATCAGGATCACTTAAATCATTAATCTATGTGAATCCTAATACTACAATTTAAAAAAAAGCCTAGACAGAATTCCAATCCATGAGAAAGTTTTCTTTCTATATATATGTGTGTGTGTGCACGCGCATTCATTGGGGAAAATCTTGGATCTACCCAGAAGACTGAGGTGATTATTGTTAATATTCCTGTACTTTAATTTGCAGACGAGAGGTACATGTGCAATGGATGTATCGATACGCCGCTCGACTGGATCCCTGGTATGAGAGGAATCCAGCTAATGGACATGCCAACCTTTGCCCGAATAACCGACCGGGAAGACATCATGTTCAACTTCATGATAGAACAAATGCAAAACTGTTCAAATTCCATGGGGATCATCATCAACACCTTCGACGATCTCGAAAGCGAAGTACTCAACGGACTGGTGGCATCCTCATTGCCTCGTATCTACACCATAGGACCTCTAACCTCGCTGCGCAGCAAGATGCCGGCGGAAAGCCAGTTGAATTCGGTGGAATCCAGCTTTTGGAAAGAAGACACAGAATGTCTAGACTGGCTTGATAAGAGAGATCCGGCCGACTCCGTGGTGTACGTGAATTTCGGGAGCCTGGCGGTGATGACGGAGGAGCAAATGAGGGAATTCGCGTAGGGGCACGCCGGCTGCGGGTATCCCTTTTTGTGGATTCTGAGACCGGATGTGGTGATGGCAAACTCCGCAGTCTTGCCTGAAGGGTTTTTGGAGGAGACTAGAGAAAGAGGGCTGATAGCGAGCTGGTGTCCACAGGAGAAAGTGCTCTCCCACCCATCTGTTGGGGTATTCTTGACCAACGCAGGCAAGAACGAAGCTACATGGGTTTGACATGGGGCAAATGCCTCCCGTGAATTATGTTTTTTTTAAGCTACATGAGTTTGAGATGGGGCAAATTCCTCCCCTGAATCTTTTTTTTAATAAATTAAAACAAAAAACAAAACAAACGGTGCAGTTGCCTCCCCTGTTTTTTTTTTTTTTTTTTTGGCTTCCTAATATTTAATTTTTCTATTTTATATCTATCATTTTAAATTATAAAAAAATTATAGATTTACCACCCTCTTAAACTTTTTTTTTTAACATTCTTTATTTTTCTTTCTTACCCATCACATTTTTTTATTCTTTTAACTAAGGATTTTTTCGGTTTTTTGAATTAGGATAGCTGAGAGCTATTTTCACCTTCTTCTTTTTTCTTTTTTCTTTTTTCTTTTTTTTTTTTGGGCTAAACCCACACTCTTTCACATGTAAAAAGTGAAAATAAGTCATGACGGTTGTAAATTTAGCCCCACACACACACAAAAAAGAAAAAAAAAAAAAAATGTAGAAATAGACCCATCGGGATATGATAAAGTACTCCGTACTGATTGTTGACCAACCAAATATAGCTTCCGTTGAACTAAAATTCCTGGTTTTTTCTTCGCATGCAGGGTGGAACTCTTTATTGGAAAGTATATGTGCAGGAATGCCTGTAATGTGCTGGCCTGTAATAGGCGAGCAGCCTATGAATTGCCGATACGTCTGCGATGTGTGGGGCATCGGCATGCGGATCGAGAACGATGTGAAGCGCAACGAGACCGATGGTCTTGTTAAGGAAATGATGGTTGTGAGAAAAGGGAAGGAGATGAGGCAGAAGGTGATGGCGTGGAAGAAGAAGGCAGAGGCTGGAGCCAGCAGCATAGGAGGATCATCTTTTGACAATTTTGATAGATTGATCAATGAGGTTCTCCTTCAAAAGCAGTAGGCAGTGTGGTCTTTCTTGGTGAATGTCCAAATTTGGCTTTCGGAGAAGTGGAAAAACGACTGGGATTGCCAGCATTGCAATTTATTATTAATTATTATTTACTTGGTATGGGAAGCATTGCAATTTTAAGAATAATAATATTAATTAATAAGGTCTCCGCAGCCAGATTTGGTATCTTTGCAGATCACTTGTAAAAAAATTTTCCTTTTTTTTTTTTTTTTTTGGGTAAAATTACACACACCCAAAAGGCCAAAAGGAATAAACAATGTGCCATATATCCAAGCAGTGTGCATACTCATATTTACTTCTTTGTTCAACTAACATGACAACTAAGATTGTAATTTGGGTGTTGGACTTGCTCAATCCGAACCTAATTCAGTCCATTGACTGGTTTGGATTGTAATTTTTATACATTGGGTAAGGCTTGGGTTGGAAAATCCCAACTCAAGGGTTTGGGTCTACATAGAGGGATCAGACAATATGAACCTGACTATTTAAACCTGAAACTTAGGTTGTGTCGAGGGTTTTATACTCAGGGTTGATCCTGAGTTGACCTCTCAACCTGCCCAAGTTACAATCCTAGTGGCAATTGACTTGGTCAATTTAAAAATTCATTAAAGCAATATCACATACCAAGTTAGTTGTCACATAAGTTGTGCACATAAAATTTGGCTAGGAATTGAGCTTTTTAACATTGAAAGGGAAAAAAAATGTTTGAAGATTGGGATGAGATTGAAAATATGAGGAAAATATGGAAATAGGAATAGAAACACTTGTGAATGTAGAACCAAATAAAGAGGGAAAGAAGAACAAATCAACAATTTTTTTTCTTAAAATTTTTTTGTCCATGATATTTTCTCTTTAATGTGTTCATAAATATTATCTTGATTCACCTCCTTAATCTTCTCTTAATTTATAGTTGTATTAATATTTCCAATAGGAAAATGATAAAAAGCCCAACTTTTTTTTATCCAAATTTATTCCCCAATCAATGTGGCAACTGATGTGGCATGCAGTTATCAATTTTTTCAATTAAATTTTTAATTGGTTAAGAAAGTAGATTTGGGAAAATAACTTGCCTTTATAGTATTACTCTTTCAATATTATTCAAATGGTCCAAATATAACGTAGTAACTAACCAACTTATCTAAAAACCTAAGTTAATAGAGGGGAGAGGAAAACGTTGTAAATCAGAGATCTTTTATACTCTTGTGTGGTCTTCGGCCTGCATCTGAACAAACCAACAAGAGAGAAAATAGTGGTAGCAGCAAAGCAATAACATGATTACTGGGGTGCGGATAAAAAAAAAAACACGATTACTGGGGTTCAAATACAAGACCTCATGCTCTAGAGCCAATGTTAATAGTTCATCTAAAAACCCGAGTTATTAGAGATGAGGAAAACAAAGTATATCAAAGGACTTTCACATTTTATATTGAAATTGAATGATCTATCATTAAGCTTCTTTAATTGAGATATATATACATATTACCTAAAAAAATATTTAAATAAAATAAATTATTGAGAAGTCCAATTCATTAGACTTATGGGAGCATAAGTCCACAGTAAAAACTTATGCAGCCATAAGTCCACTTTTAAGTAAATGTCAATATTTTTATGTCAGAGTTAAGTGCAAAAGTCGATCAATATTATTCTTAAGTTATTATTTCTTGTTTTTAAATTTTAAAATGACATAATTTTAATTTACATGCGAGTTTTTAATAAAATTTATATTTTTATAATCCATTCATTGAGACTTTCGAAGCAAGACCTATGTTGAATATAAAATTACCTAAAGAAAAAAAAGGGTTACATTGACTACATGAAACTGTTTCGAAATAATTACGTCAATGTTTCAGAAAAAAATAAAATAAAATATTTTAAAGTAGAGCTTAAATTTCAATTAGTTATTTTATTAGTAAATTTAACGGTCAAATTATGAATAAAATTATTAGATTTGGTATTATTGGTCTAAAAAATTGTGGATTTGAGAGAATGGAATGCTTTTAATGTAACTATTTTCAAAAGCCATGTGTGGCTACCATTTTCAGGAGAGAGAGAGAAAGAGAGAGAGAGAGTAGTCACATAGGTAAGGGAGAAAGGGTGCTACACGATAAGTCTGGTGGGCTAATTCTTTTTCTTTTCTTTTTTTAAGTAAAACAACCCGTGCTAGGAGGGTTGGGTTAAGGCACACCCTACCAGGTTTATTAATCCAAAAGATAATCATTACATATGCAAATGACCCAACTAATGATGAACGTAAAATACAATGAAATGTAAGTCAATAGCTTGTTTCAGGAAGTTCAAAGAGCAACAAAACTCACCCCAATTGCACCCTTAGAATGGTGAGCTAATTCATACTCCCCACAACTATAATAATTAAAAACAAGAATAAACCATCTTAAAGTAATTTCAAGAAGGTATTTATTATCAAATAGATATATTACATCAGATAGGCATAAAGAAACGAACAGGTCGAAAGTGAGGGATATGGATCGCCTCCTTGTTTTTTTGTGTCCTTGCTTTTCCATTTTTATTTATTTTTTTTTAAGAAAAAAAAAATTTAGTGTAGGCAAAAAAGGGTCCAAAATTACACAGTTTTGATAACATTAAAAAAACAAGCATTGTAGTTGTGATTTGTGTGGTTCTAAGTCCTTTTAAAAATTTTATGTGGCTCAAAGTTCATTACTATACATACAGAAAAAGATATCCTTCACATGTTTTGAACCAATAACATAACTGTGATATAATTATTGTGCTCCATAAATAACGGCAATTAACAATATTAAAGGCCATGATTTTAGACGATTCGTCCCTAAAAAACAGTTACGCAGATTCAGCAATTACACTCCATAAATTCATATCTACATTCCACATAATACAAATTAAAGTTTGTACAAAGATGAGGAAACTTCGGGCGAATAAGACGACTGCTATACAAAACCAATACTATGAAACCCTGTAAAAACTTGAAAAACAATTATATTTCTTTAAAATAAGGGTAAATTGCATTCTAGGGTCTAAAGTTTGGGTCAAATTTTACTTTAGGGCCTAAAGTTTAAATTGCATCAATTCAGTATCCGAATTATTTGTTGAGTTATATTGTGGAACCTGTCATCAAATTTTTCTGTATTATCCTTACTTTGTTTTTTTAATCTTTTTTATGGTTTTAAAGACCCTATTTTACCCATATTAACCTTTAATAAACCTTTATATTTTAACCAAATATGAATCATTCTATCGTCAAATTTGTGGTTTTATAAATAGAAAATATAAAAGTTTATTAGATGTTAATATGGGTAATATAGAGAGAGAAAGAATATAAGAGTGATTCAGATCTAGTCAAAATATAAAGGTTTTTTAAGATGTTGATAAGGGTAAAATAAAGTTTGAGTGAAACTATTGCCACCACATAAAATACTCAAAGCCCCTCATTAGTTTATACTTTTTGAGGTTTTATGAAAAATATAAAAGATTTTTACGAAAACTAATAGATTGTTCATTAGAAAACATCATTCTGAACAATTTTGTAAAATAAATTTTTTCCAAAATCTATCATTTAAGCAGACTTTTTGGCCATTTACAATCTCTATTGTTCAATCAGAAGCTCAAGCCCAGGCCCATTTAGAAACCCAGGCCCTCGAGCTAGGCCTGGGCTTCACATATCCTTTTAGGGCCCGGCCTGATGAACAATACAAACCCAAAAGGCCTAGCCTGGTCCAACAAAAAAGGCCCAAGCCCGGCCCAGGCCGGCCCGATGACGAGGCCTAGTTGTGGCCAGAAAATGTTAACCCAATATGGGGCTACCTGAATTTATTGGTTGGGGTAAGATGGAGGAGATTGGTGCTGCCTACAAAGAGCTTCACCGGAAATGGAGGAGGCGTGGCCTAGTTTTATTTGGATGTCGTTAATGGTGGTTGGGTTGGGAAGGGTGAAGCGATATGGTAACAGAAGATTACCAAGTCCTGGTGTGGCCGGTGAGGAGGTGAGAGAGGTCATCATAGCCGGCGATGATGAATTTTTATTTTATTATTATTATTATATTTTGAACATTGTTTGTGATGAAGAAGCCAAGATTATAACTTGGGGTAGCTTAACGCCCGTTAGCGGTAGAAGTTTAGGCACAAAAGTGAAATTAGAAATACCTTGATGAGGTGGCAAATTGATGGCTATTAGATTTCTTTCAGAACTTGCGAGCCTTGAAATGGACAGGACTGGAGAACAAAGCCGCTGGAGAAGATCTGCTCCCGTGATAGCCTAGGTCATACGAGAAACGCCATGCTATTCACTCGGGACTTATTTTCTATTAATGCACGAGTAAATGAATAAGATGGATGAAAAAGTATTTCTAAATCTAGTAAATTGTCCACCTACTACCAGTGTGCTAAAAAACAAAGCTCTTACAAGTAGTTGCAACGTACCCACGAGGGAAAAGCTATCAACGAGGATAAGATAAAAGATAGAGTTAGTTAGGTTAGTGGTTTAAAATCCTTCTGATTATACCAAAAATAACACAAATATGGAACTGCATGGATAATGCACCGATTCCTACTTTTGGCGTGCGTCTTAATTTCTATGGCCACCCAAGCTGCATAAGTTGATTATTTTCCATCTCTGCATACCAAAGGATCAAGTGGTCTCATTAATGGACTTTTTTTTTTCGACCTTTAGAGAAGTTATGTGAAAAAAGGTTAAATATAAGAGGGTTTCTTGTGGTTTACTCAATAATCATTTATCTATTATTTTTACTGTTATTATTATTATTCTTTTGTCAAGTTTGGTTGTCGTATTGTCTGCTATCCAGCTATTGCTTTAATTAATCATCTACGGACAACTTGTAGGAGGACCACATGGGAAATCCTCTAAAATGTCACCCCAAAAAGCGTGCTCTATATCCAAGCAGCATGCTTACTCATATTTACTTGTTCAACTAGCATTACAAGTAGGGCTGTAATTGTTTGGGGGGTTGTACCTTCTGAATCCAAACCTCGTTCGGTCAGCAATAATTTTTATACATTGGGCTGGATTTGGGTGGAAAAATCCCAACTCAAAACCTTGGGATTTGGCAGAGGGCTTGGACAATATGAACTTGCCTATTTAAACCTGAAACTTAGGTTAGATTGAGGGTTTTATACTTAGGGTTGAACCTGAGTTGATCTCTTAACCCACACAAGTTGCAACCTAGTGACAATTGGTGTGGCCAATTTAAAAATTCATTAAAGCAATATCACATACCAAGTTAGTTGCCACATAAGTTGTGCACATAAAATTTGCTAGGAATTGAGTTCTCTTTAACATTAAAGGGAAAAAAAACAAATGTCTGAAGATTGGGATGAGATCGACGTACAATATGGGGAAAACATTGAAATAGGAATGGAAACACTTGTAAATGTAGAACCGAATAAAGAAGGAAATAAGAACAAATAAACAATTTTTTTTAAAAAAAATTTCTCCATGATATTTTCTCTTTAATTTGTTCATATTATCTCGATTCCCCTCCTTAATCTTGTTTTAATTTATAATTGTATTAATATATATATATATATATATATATATATATATCAGCAAAAATAAGATTGATATTATTATTGATAAAAGTACGTAAA
The DNA here is from genome assembly GCA_039720395.1 of Liquidambar formosana. NCBI lineage: Eukaryota > Viridiplantae > Streptophyta > Magnoliopsida > Saxifragales > Altingiaceae > Liquidambar > Liquidambar formosana. The sequence continues at coordinate 42,519 of JBBPBK010000134.1, read as the reverse complement.
GATACACAGCAACCAACACCCAAACCAAGAATATAACCCTATCCACACCACAGAAGCTAGTAAACACCAACACAAAAAACCCCTCAATAATTGTATTAATATTTCTAATACGAAAATGCTAAAAAAATCTAATTTTTTTATATCCAAATTTACTTACCCAATTAATGTGGCATGCATTTATCAAATTTTTCAATAAAATTTTTAATTGGATAGACAAGTAAATTTGGCCAAATATATGACTTGGCTATATAGTGCTACTCTTTCAATATTATTTAATCTGTCCAAATATAACATACTAACTAACCAATCCGGCTTGCATGTGAACAGACTTATGAGGGAGAATATAGGGGTAGCACCAAGGCAATAACATGCTTCGAGCCTCTCCAATCACAATATCTATATTTTGGCTAAAATAGCTAGCAAAAGGATAATTTTTTTAAATAGCTAGTCAGCTATTTAAGTTTTACTCCAACCACACTAGCTATTTTCCAAAATCTTGAATTAGAGATATATATATATTGAATTGTAAGACATTGAAGTATGAGAAAAAATATTAAAATTCATATAGCTAGTGAATAGTGGTTAGTTATATATAGCTAGCTACTATAACAAATGTTAAATAACTAGCAATTTAACTAGCCCTCTGGAGCACTCTTTTTTCATTTTAGCTAGTTATAATAGTTAAAGGGGTTGGATAATTAGCCCCCTTGGAGATACTCTTACAGACACAAGACCTCATGCGTCAGAACCATGTTAATTGTTCATCTAAAATCCCGAATTATTAGAGATGGGAAAAACAATGTATATCAAAAGACTCACATATTAGATTAAAATTGAATAATCGTTACGCTTATCCAATTGAGATATATATTTTTTACCCAAAAAAATTTAAATAAAATAAATTTATGAGAAGTCTATTTTATTAGACTTATGAAGGCATAAGTGTATTGTAAAAACTTATATAACCATAAGTCCACTTTTAAGGAAAACACAATATTTTTGTAGGAGATTCAAATACAAAAGATCTCGTGGGCTAATTCATGCGTACTCCCCATAACTACAATAATTAAAAAGAAGATAAACCATCTTAAAGTAATTTCAAGGAGCTATTTATTATCAAATAGAGATATTACATTAGATAGGCGTAAAGAATGGAAAGTGAGGGCAGGGATCGCCCCCTTGTTTTTTTTATCCTCTTTTATTATTATTATTGATGTAAGCAAAAAAAAAAAAAAAAAAAAAAAGGTCCAAAACATGTGTGAAGTAGCATTAATTAATAAAGTGGGCCCCACATTCACCCCCTTATCCATATGCGACAACTTGTTCTTTTTCCAAACTGGGCCTCACATTTATAGTTGCTTTCACCTATACATTTTTGACACATAAGATGAGTGGTAGAGATGGGAGACAAAACATGGGTGAAGTAGCATTAATTAATAAGGTGGGTAGTCTCATACCTTATTAATGCATGAGCTAGTTACCATATAGGTTAATAAAATCGGTGAAATAAATTACATTGCTCATTACAAAATAATTTTTTTTCTTTAATTTCCCATCGGAGTCTTCGATAAGGAAAAATTAAGTTACCATAATGAAGGATTTAACATATATAAATAGGGATAATACTTGGCTCCTCACAATGAAAGAACAACTCTTTTTTCCTCCTACTCATATTATGCCACGCGTTTAACAAAACAAATGCGAATTGATTATGCGCATCTATACCTAATATGTTATAATATTATAGACATGCATCCACATATTCATATCTATATGTTTATGTATTCAAATGAATATAAATATTTGTCTATATATTTATATTCACGTGTCCACGCATTTGTATCTATATATCCATATTTTTTAACATTAACTATGACATGTGGCATAATATGAGTGGGAGTAAGGACCTAAGTATTGTCCAATAAATAGTAACCTACATGGATGTTGAATGTGCACACCAACCGACTTCTTCTTCATCTTTAAACCCTAGCTCCAAACTCTGGAAGCCACGATATGGCCAATACTAAACCTGCACTAACTCTTCTGAGCACATCCTCTTCTTCTGCCATAATCACTCTACTTCTCTTGGCCTTTATCCTTTGTTGATTGTGTAAACTTGTTTTACACATGGTTTGGTCGATGAACATATGGTTGGTGAGTATGTGGTTAAAAGCTTGATATTGGCAACAGAGGCTAGCCGAACATGGAGGAAAATTCAAATACAGAAGTTAGGCAGATTTGATTGTCACTCATGACATTCTTTGATGGTTGCCTTCACCTATAAATATAGAGTTTCATTGTATTGTAAGAGTGTGGAATGAAGAATAAAAATAGAAAGAAAAAGAGAGTGAGAACCAGAGAGTCCTCTGTGTTTGTGTTCGAGAATTTGTTTCAATACAATTTGAGTTATTTGTTTGTGAGTTATAAATCTCTCTCTGAGGTGCACCACTAGTGGCCTCAACACCCCACTCCACCAACAAATTGGTATCAGAGCATCAGGTTACCAGAAAATCTGAAACAGAGCACAACAGAGTGTTTTGTGATTTTACCCAGAAATCAAATTGCTCAAACAGATGTTTGAGCACATAGGAGTGTAGTGCTCATCGATACAAGTTCAACAGTGCAAAAAACGGAATTGAAACGAGCTCTCAGTCATTTAGAGGGTTTCAGCGAACCAAACGTGCCCTTACTATCATCTCCTTTGGCGAAGGCGACACTCTTCTGGTAACACTATTCCGGCGAAGGTATATTCCACAAAATATTCTTCAGCCCAGTCAGCAGCCTAGTCAGCGCCACATCATCAGCCCAATCAGCCTCAGTTAGTGCCACATCAGCAATCCAGTCAAAAACCAGTCAATGCCTAGTCAACAAAAGAAGCTGTGATCCAGTGCTTTGTATACACAGCCCAAATTCAATCTAAGCTTTCAAATTTAAATTGATCATATCAGAGTCATTTCTTACCAGATTTTGACGATCTAGGACTCTTTTCTAACTAAAGAGATTGTTCCGGACATAATCGTACGATCTAATTTTTTAGATTCGACCTGAATTTTCTCCAAAGTTAAACTAGATTTTTGAAGCAAGTACAATGGCCAACGGAAGCGCACAAGCTCTTATCCCAAAGCTCACCAAGGATAACTACGACAACTGGCACATATAAATGAAAGCACTACTAGGTGCTCAAAATGTTATAGACATCGTAGAAGATCGATATGAAGAAGTCACTTCAAAAGATATAGAAGCAGCTATGCAAGAAGTAGAAAGAACAACCCTTAGAGCTGATCGAAAGAAGGATTGTAAAGCAAAGTCCATCATATATCAAGGTCTTGATGAAGCCACATTTGAGATCATTGCATCCGCTAAGACATCCAAAGAAATTTAGGAGATTTTCTACAAAACCTACAAAGGTGCTGACAAAGTAAAGAGGATTCGCCTTCAAACTCTACGAGGTGAATTTGAATCTTTACGAATGAAATTTTCAAAATTAATTTCTGATTTTTATACACGAGTTATGGTAGTAGTAAATTAGTTGAGAAGGAATAGAGAAAAGCTCTCTAATTTGAGAATCTCATAAAAGATTTTGTAATCCTTGGATCCAAAATTTGACTTTATTGTTGTGGCCTTAGAAGAAACCAAAGATCTATAGAAGAACTGATTGATTCATTGCAAGCACATGAGCAAAAAGTATTAAGAAGAAGTGATGACAGAATGTTGGAGCAAGCTCTACAATCATAGATGTCCCTCAGTGAAGAAAGATACGAGCAAGGGGGGACATCACGAAGAAGAAGAGGACGAGGTCAAGGATCTCGTGGAAAAGGATCTGGAAATTCAGAATCCAGAGGCAGAGGTGGAAGAGGCTTCGGTAGAGGAGGACGAGGCGAACAGAACTACGTTCTAAGAGGAAGAAGACGAGGAAGAAGAGGTAGTTCTGACAACCGTCAGAACATTGATAAAAGCAATGTTCAGTGCTACAACTGTCACAAGTACGGCCATTACAGTAACGAGTGCAGAGGAAGGCCACCATCAAATGAAGTTAACGAGAAAGCTAATTTTGCAGAGAAGGAGTCAATTGAAGGAGAATCATTAATACTAATGGCACACGTACAGCTCAACCGAACACGGTCAAAATGTTTGGTTCCTTGATTCTGGAGCCAGTAATCATATGACTGGCAAAAAGAATCTATTCATTGAACTTGATGAGAAAGTTTATGGAGAAATATCGTTTGGCGATCTTTCTAAAGTCCCAGTTCGAGGAAGAGGGAATGTTTTTATCAAGAGGAAGGATAGAGATCATGCTTTTGTCTCCAATATTTATTATGTTCCAAACATGAAGACCAACATATTGAGTCTAGGACAACTCCTAGAGAAAGGCCATGATATTAATCTTAAAAATATGTAGCTCACTATTCTTGATACTCGAGGGAAGGTAGCTACTCGAGTAAAGATGGTGAAGAACAGGATGTTTCCACTTACTATTCATCATGATACGCCAAAGTGTTTGAGTGCTGTCATTAATGACAAAGATTAGCTATGGCATCTCAGATTTGGACATCTCAATTTCGAAAGTTTGAAGAAGTTGGGAAACAAGAAGATGGTGAAAGGTCTACCCAACATTCAGCACCCTAATGAGATGTGTGAAAGATACATATATTCTTAGTAAACAATATCGAAGAAGTTTTGGAAAGCAAGCTGAATGGAGAGCAACCATGCCGCTCCAATTAGTACACATAGACTGTGTTGGCTTTTGAATCTGGCATCAAACGGACATAACAAATACTTTCTCACCTTTATCGAGGATTACAACAGGAAAAGCAGGGTATATTTTCTCATGCAAAAGCCAAAAGTATTTGGAATCTTCAAAGAGTTCAAAACTCTTGTGGAGAAGCAAAACAATTATCAAATCAAGACGTCGCGATCTGATCAAGGTCGTAAATACAATGCAACTGCATTTGAAGAATTCCTTAAGCAGCAAGGAATTAAGCAACAACTTACACCATTCTACACACCTTATTTAAATGGTGTAGCTAAGATAAAGAATCGCATAATCCTTAACATAGCTAGGTGCATGCTAAAGGATAAAAATATGCCCAAAACTTTTTGCGCTGAAGTAGTTTTATGTGCATTCTATTTGCTAAACAGGTGTCCTATAAAGAATTTGAAGACGATGACACCACAAGAAGCATGGAGCACTCACAAGCCAAGCATGAGTCATTTCAGAGTTTTTAGTTGCATTGGCTATGCCAAGGTCCCAGAGGCAAAAAGAGCCAAACTTGAAGATAAAAAAGTAAAGTGTATCTTTGTTGGATACAGTGACAGAACAATGGGATACAGACTATATAATCTCGTCACCAAGAAAGTGTTTTTCAGTAGGGATGTCATTTTTGAAGAAAATGAATCCTTGAATTGGGATCAAATTGAAACTGTCAGAAATGCGAAGCAAATTCTTGAAGAAAAGCCAGTGACTAGAGAGTCACGATTACTAAGAGAACAACAAACATGATAATAGCTTAAAATTGCATTAATGTTATACTTTTAGTAGGCATTATCACATTTATTTGGCACTTAATTCCACATTTTACACATTATACATGAATTCTCTTGATACATGCTTTTATACTGAAAGTGGTGTATTAATGTGTGTTTTATTTTTGTAGGAAGCCAATTTCCTATGGTCAATCATTTTTTATTTATTTGGAACTATATGGAAGCTTTGCAAGGGTGAAGTGCATTAATTTTAGAAGATTTTAGCAAAGAAATTGGCAACCCCAAAGTTGGAAAGAAGATTAAAAAGGAAGTTTGGAGCAGTTGTCGTATTTTGGCCATAACTTTTGACTCCAAAGTCCAATTTATACGAAATTGGTGTCCCTGGAAAGATAATTTCAAGCCCTACAATATTGTATTTCATGAATATTTCGTGATTTCAACATTTGGTAGGTCAAAAATGGGTTACAAGTTAGCCCTACTGAAAAAAAACGGGATTCCCAATTTGTTTCCTAATTTTTCTCCTATTTCCCTTGGAAACCCTAAGAGCACATAGAAAGGAAAAGGCGGCTGCACCTATATATATTACTTCTCCTCTTCTCTTCTATTTACCCACCTCTTTCTTGTTCTTCTTCTTCTACCTCTCTTTAGTTTTCTAGTATCATGAGTATCTAAACGTTTTGCTAAGGCTAGGAGTGAAGCCACAACAATTGTTTGGTATTTGTTTAATGACTCTTTTATGGATTTAATGTAAGCTTTCATAGTTTTGATTGATTTTGATTATTTTGCAAAGTATTTATTCTGTATAATTCTTTTATTTATCGTTAACTCCGGGTACGGTGAATGCTTAGAATTCCCTGCGAATTAAATTACTAGTTTTCTCATGCAATAAATCAATCAACCTTATGAATCCATATTTTTAGAATTGTTTTGAATAAAATGAATTGTTAAATCATCCGACTGGGATCATCCTTCGTATGAATCTCAATTGAGTTATAAAATTGAGTCGTTAGCAAATATCTAATACTTGTTGTGAGTGGACCTCTGAACCTTAGTGTTTTTAAATTATTATTTTCAATTAAACTAATTCTCTACAATTCAAGCAACCAAATTTCTAAAATCTTTTCTCAATCTTCTCTGCTAATTATTCCCCTTCCCTATGGTTCGACCTCGGACTCACCGAGAATTTATTATTTCGCGATATCCTACACTTGGGAGCATTATTAAAGTCACAGCAAAACACCTCTATGGTTTTTCCCCTTGCCACAAAGGAATGAAGCTTCATCACCAATAGCACAAGAATTATCAGACATGAGGCTAAAAAAAGTTCAAAGCCTGTATAATCTGTATAAAAATACAATATCGATGGATGAAGGCATCACTCTATTTTGTCTGCAGATGAGCAGTGATCTAGTTAGCTTCGAGGAGACTAACAAAGAAGATAAATAGAGGAGTGCAATGGATCAAGAGATTAAATCCATTGAAAAGAACAAAACATGGGAGTTAACTAATCTCCCGAAAAGCCGCAACACCATTGGAGTGAAATGGGTCTACAAGACGAAGAGAAATGCTCAAGGAGAAGTCTAGAGATACAAGGCAAAGCTTGTTGAAAAAGGTTACAAGTAGTAAGAAGGAATAGACTGCGGTGAAGTCTTTGCTCCTATTTCTAGACTTGAGACCATTAGATTACTGATTTCATTAGCTACACAGAAGAGGTGGAAGATTTATCAGCTAGATGTAAAGTCAGCATTTCTAAATGGATTTCTTGAAGAAGAAATCTATGTGGAAAAGCCACTTGGATATGTGAAGAAAGGCCAAGAGAATATGGTGTACAGGCTAAAAAAGGCGTTATACGGATTGAAGCAAGCTCCCCGTGCATGGAATGTGAAGATTGATAATTATTTCCAGGAAAATGGATCTGAGAAGTGTTCCTACGAGCATGCACTATATCTGAAGAAGGAAGCTGATGGAAGCTTGCTGTATGCATGCTTGTACGTTGATGACTTGATCTTCATTGGCAACAATCCAGCTATGTTTGAATTCTTTAAAAGGAACATGGTTCAAGAATTTGAGATAACGGACATTAGACTAATGTCTCAATTCCTAGGCATTGAAGTCAAGCAAAACAATGAAGGAATCTTCATCTCCCAGAGTTACTATGTGAAAGAGATTCTTAAGAAATTTGGCTTGGAGAATTGCAACCCAGTCATAACTCTTGTTGAAACATGATTAGAACTACGGAAGAACGAGCAAGGAGATATTGATCCAACCTACTTCAAAAGCTTGGTTGGAAGTTTGAGGTACTTGACTTGCACTAGACCTGATATACTCTACAGAGTTGGACTAGTCAGTAGGTACATGGAAACCCCTGATTATTCTCATCTAAATGCAGCAAAAAGGATACTTTGTTACATCAAAGGTACGCTCAATGATGGCCTGTTCTATACTTCAAGTGAAGATTGCAGACTTGTTGGCTATTTGGATAGCGATTGGTGAAGAGATCTAGATGAAAGGAAAAGCACAACAACATTCACATTCTTTATGGGACATACAACATTTACATGGTCATCAAAAAAGCAAGCCACTGTAACGCTGTCATCATGTGAAGCTGAGTATGTTGTTGCCAGCTCAGCTGTCTGACATGGCATATGGCTCGGGAATATGTTAAAATATTTGAGTTTTCCACAAGTTGATCCAACAGAGATCTACATTGACAATCAATCAGCAATCGCATTGGCGAAAAATCCAGTGTTTCATGAACGAAATAAGCACATTGACATACGCTATCACTTCATGAGGGAACATGTGAAGGATAAAGAAGTAGAGCTAATTTCGTGTAGAACATATGATCAGATTGTTGACATATTCACCAAGCCGCTAAAGCATAATGTACGTGTTTGTAAGATTGAGAACCATGATTGGCATGGAAAATTTGAAAGACAAGTTTAAAGGGGGATGTTGATTGTGTAAACTTGTTTTACACATGGTTTGGTCGGTGAACATATGGTTGATGAGTATGTAGTCAAAAACTTGATATTGGCAATGGAGGTTAGCTGAACACGGAAGAAAATTCAACACGGAAGTTAGGCAGATTTAATCTTTGATTGTTGCCTTCACCTATAAATATAGAGTTTCATTGTATTGTAAGAGTGTGGAGTGAAGAATAAAAATAGAGAGGAACAAAGAGTCCTCTGTGTTTGTGTTTGAGAATTTGTTTCAATACAATTTGAGTTATTTGTTTGTGAGTTATAAAGCTCTCTCTGAGGTGCACCACCAGTGGCCTCAACACCCCATACATTCTTCTTCATCTTTAAACCCTAGCTTTAAACTCTGTAAGCCACAATATGGCCATTGCTACACGTGTAGTAACTCTTCTATGCACATCATTCTCCTCCACCATAATCGCTCTACTTCTCTTGGCCTTTATCCTTTTCATGAAAAAATTAAATTTTCAATTGAAGTCTCATAACAATTCCATGCAACTCCCTCTCCCTCCCGGACCTGCTCCATGGTCAATTATCGGTAATGTCCCAGAGATGGTGAGAAACAAACCCACATTCCGGTGGCTACACCTCCTTATGGAGGAGATGAGCACCGAAATAGCTTGTATTCGTCTGGGCAATGTTAATGTGATTTCGGTGACTTGTCCTGATATTTGCCGAGAAATATTGAAGAAACAGGATGCCATATTTGCATCAAGGCCACTTTCTATGTCCTCCCATAGTTTTAGTGGTGGATACTTAACAACAGCGCTTGTACCCTTTGGAGAACAATGGAAGAAGATGAGGAGAGTATTGACTTCAGAAGTGATTTCTCCAGCAAGGCACCGATGGCTTAAGGACAAAAGAGATGAGGAGGCAGACAACCTTATCAGGCAAGGGCGGAGCCCGCCCTCACATGTTTTCATTTATTTTGAAAATGACTTTTTCATAATTACGTATTTGACCCTTCGAAAAAATTTATTTCTCCTTAAAATTTGATCCTTAATTATGTCAATTCAATTTGACCATCCCACAAAAGTTTAAGTGAAAACCCATTTTGTTTTATACCTTTTAGTTCTAGGTTTTTTATTATTACAAATTTGACCCTCCCAAAAATTTTATTTTGCCCCCAAAAATTTGACCCATTTATAAATTTGATAATTCTACAAAAACTCTATCGATCAAAGTCAAAACCTTTTTGGCGGCCTTCTAGCTAACTTCTACCCCTAATTTTTTTAAAAGTTAATTCCACTTTGCCCCTTGAATTTTGGGGCAAAACCCCTTTTTCTGAATAGTTAATGCATGTCTTGATCCTTCAATTAATACTAATTTTTTGACTCTGCTTCTGTCATTAGGTACGTTTATAACCAATGCTGCAAGAGCTCCGGTATCGTAAAAGTAAGAATAGCGGCCAGGCATTACAGTGGAAATGTGATCAGAAAGTTGATGTTCAATAAGAGATACTTTGGGAAGGGAATGGAAGATGGAGGACCAGGAATTGAAGAAGAAGAGCACGTCCATGCCCTTTTTACAGCGCTCGGTTACCTCTACTCCTTCTCCATTTCGGACTACTTTCCATTTTTGATAGGACTTGACCTGGATGGCCATGAAAAGATTGTGAAAGACGCTAACAAAATTATGAAGAAATATCACGATCCCATAATAAACCAAAGGATTCAACAGTGGACTAATGACAATGGTATGGCAAAGGAGCCCCAAGACTTGCTTGATGTTCTTATTAGCCTTAAGGATGCTAATGGGAAGCCATTGCTGACACCAGAAGAGATCAAAGCACAAACCACTGTAAGATTTTCTTCTTTCAATCTTTCTCGGTATTATCTACGTACTCCAGAATTTTTTTTCTCTTAAAAATTTAAAAAAGGTGGCGGGGGTACACAGAGAGAGAGAGAGAGAGAGAGAGAGAGATGGTTTGTGGATGCCAACTTTGATATGACTAACTATTTTAAAAGTAAGACTATGAACATGTTGGATGAAAGTGAAAGGAAAATTTAAAGAGGCCAAATTGTTTACTCAAATTTCATGCCCAAATGATGTGGCAGCGGCTACACCAACCTATTATGGATAGGTATTTTATTTTATTTTGATAGGTAATGTGAATTAAGTTATTCTTTTAACCACTGCTATATTTCACCAATCTTATTAATACATAATAGTGATCCATGCATTAATAGGATATAAGACCTATACCTCAACAATCAGTGCATGTCTCGATCACTATGAGCTAATAAGTATTTTTCGGACTCTTTTAGGAAAAATTTTCCTGGTTAGTCAAGCTACACTCGTTGAGCGGGTAAATAAATTTGGACAAAAATTTTAGATTATGTATCAACATTTTTATTTTATTTTATTTTTTTTTAAGGTTATGCACGAGCATGTTACATGCATGCAACGTACCAAGAAAAATTTAAGTAGCTATGTTGGGCAGGTTTTAGCTCTTTTGGCATTTTGGGATTGGTCCCTCTTCGGGCTTTTTGGTTGGTTAGTTATATAGCCATTTTGGGTTTTTGGGATTGGTCACTCTTCGGACAATTGCAGGAGATTATGATGGCTGCGGTGGATAATCCATCAAATGCACTGGAATGGGCGATGGCAGAAATGATAAATCAACCCGAGATGCTTCAGAAAGCCGTCGACGAATTGGACAAGGTGGTTGGCAAGGAAAGACTGGTCCAAGAATCCGATATCCCGCATCTCAATTACGTGAAGGCATGCGCTAGAGAAGCCTTTCGGCTCCACCCCATTGTACCCTTTAATCTCCCACATGTGGCCATGTCCGACACCACTGTCGCAGGCTACTTCATTCCAAAGGGTAGCCACATACTGCTGAGCCGGATGGGTCTTGGCCGGAACCCAAAAGTTTGGGACGAGCCACTCAAGTTCAAACCAGAGCGACACCTGAACCACAGCGAATGCCCACAAGTTGTGCTCACCGAGCCAGACTTGCGCTTCATATCCTTCAGCACGGGCAGGCGTGGGTGTATTGCTACCACACTTGGGACGGCAATGACTGTCATGCTATTCGCAAGGCTTCTTCAAGGGTTTCATTGGAGCTCACCATCCACCATTGATCTTGCTGAGTCCAAAAATGATCTCTCTCTTGCTAAACCATTGGTCGCGTGTGCTGTGCCCCGCTTGCCTCTCCATTTGTACCCTGCAAACTAAATCCATTAATGTACGTTTGTCCTAGTCATTAGCCAGGGTGACAATTCAATAAATTACCTGGTTTAATAAGTAGTATAATAGCCAGTGGTGGGAGATTAATTATTTTCAGTGGACCTGTACGTACTAATGTTGTCGGCTTACCACCGGCTAGTTTGTGGCCTAGTGGCACCTGGGTGTGGTGATCGAGGTGTGGGTACCTAGCTAGGTTTGAAGTCCCTCCAATGCCCTAGTTTTCTTTCCGCTTCTAATTCCATCGATTTGTACGTTTTTTTGTTTTTGTCCCTCTATGGCTTTTGTTATATTGTTTTTATCTTAAGGGTGAAGGTGCTGGGTGCAGTGGTTAAAGTCATGAATCTACCTTAAATGGGACAATCTTTATTTACATTTTTTTTTTTTTTCCAGAGTTAAGTTTAGTTGATAGTGTTTTATATTAGAGTGCAACAAATTTATTATATCTTATTGGTTTACTTGCTCATAAAGTTCAAGTAAACTAATAGATATGTATGTATGCTTACAAGAAAAAGAAATATGTCTTGAATTTAAGCAACATCGAGTGAGTATTTGCGAAAAAATGAGACAATTGTATATAAATTAATTTGTTACAGAAAGTTTTGTGGTGGAGGAAAATAATAAAATCGATATGAAAGAGGAAATAAAAAATAATAATAATAATAGGGTCAATATAGAAAAAAAAATTTGTGTGGGGCCGTAGCCCCCACTTGCCCCCGCCTGGGTGTGTCGTTCCTTGGTCAGCCTCTTTTTATTTTTTATTTTTTATTTTTTTTATTTTTTTTTTAACGGTCAAGTAATGTTTGTGAGCCCATAAAATAGATAAGTAGTGGGATATAACTTATTTTCATGCTTGAGTGGCAAGGGCAGGGTAGATCTACATATAACTACGTAACTAATCCTCAGTGCCTTTTGGGCCGCTGACAGGTTAATCCACTGCTTGATAGGGTTGTGCCCCTAATAGGGTCGACCCTAACAGGGGATGGATCATGGATGGGTCCAAAGGGACAAAAATCATTTTGGATAGCTAATAGATTGGAATGTGTTGTTTGATACTTGCTTACGATTGGAGACATGCACGCATGATTATTAACAAAAGAAAAAAAAAAGGCCATATGAGTGGCCAAGCACTCATGTATGAGAAGATAAAAATAAAAAATTTAGGATCCGTTGGATTAAGCTACTGCTTTTTATTTTTTACTTTTGAAGGTAAAGAAATAATTTTTTTTTTTTAAATTTTAACAATAAAAAGTTATAATATTTACTTCTAAAAGTTAAGGTAGCAATAATTTTTTACTACCTCAATTTTTAAAATTAATTTTTAAAATTTTTCACAATCAAAACTTTCATTTTTCAATTTTTAATTTTAAAACTTTTGAAAGTGAAAAAGAAGAAGTAAAAGCTTATCTAAACAGACGCTTAAATATTAGTGCCCCTGCCAACACTGTTCCGAATTTTGGAAATTAGGCACGTTTTTCCAAAAATGTGTTCTACTATTAGGTACGTAAAGGATCATATCTTACAAGATTTTGCTGTGTACCATATATTTTCCATTTTTTTTATACTAGAAATGCTTAAAGTTCTAGCTCTTTCCATAACAGTATTTGTCTAAAGTAATAGGTGAACTTTCACAGCCAATGTGGACCTATTTTTTTTATAAAAAAAAACAATCAATAGAATCTACTTGTATCCTTAATTTCCGTTAAATCAATAAATAGATATTAATGTTTTTTTATAAATTTGAAAACGAGATCACTTACTTAACAAGTTAAACAAATGCCATTAAACTACTATGTTATTGAAATATCTTGATTGAATTTACCTCACAAGACAAGTTTGAGGTGGCATATATATATATTGACACGTGCATGGCATTAGCACCATGCCACCATTCATGGGAAGATTGTACCATATGCATGGGTGGATTATATGCACCTTAATGCATGATGCTGCAAAATAATAATAATAATAATGCAATATAGTATATGGTCCTATAGATTAGAGTTCTCGATCAGGGAGAGCTAGATGAGTATGGGAAGATTGTACTATATGCATGGGTGGATTATACGCACCTCAATACATGATGCTACAAAATAATAATAATAATGCAATATAGTTTATGGTCCTATAGATTAGAGTTCTCGATCAGGGAGAGTTAGAGGAGCATCGAACTTTATGGCATGTCACATATTGGGCATAGAGCTGATATTTAAACGGTTTCGAATTTTGTGTTGAATTTACAAAAATGCAACACCATATTGAGGTGTTCTGAACCCTTGGATGAAGTTGTAGAGGGCTGAGATTGAAGGATCGAAAGTTACCATTGCAATTCTCTGACCCATTTAAACACATGTTTTTAAAGTGTGAGCCACAACATAATATGTCACACGTTTTTGAACCACAATGCAATAGAGGGAGATAGCTACTCATGTTTTTAGACCAAACGTTTTTGTTTGCTCTTTGGCTTTTGTTATGTCGTTTTTAGCTTAAGGGTAAATAAAACTGCTGGGTGTAGTGACGAAGTTAAGAATTTACCCTAATGGGGACAATCTTTATTTATATTTTTTTTTCCAAAGTTTTGTTTAGTTGATAGTGTATTATATTAGAGTGCAACAAATTTATTACATCTTATTAGTTCTTTTCTTTTTCTTTTTTTTTATTTTTATTTATCAACGAAAAATGATATATATTAAGAGAAAAGGAGGCAAGATATACCTAACAAAGACACAGCAGCAAAAGAATAAAATTAATAGATATGTGTATGTGCTTACAAGTGAGAAAAAATTGTGTCTTGAATCTAAGCAACATCAAGTGAGTAGTTACGAAAAAATGATCCCATGTGGCTCCGCCACTCGCTAATGAGTGTGTTGGTTTTTTCGTTTTTGCTAAAAGGGTCAGCCTTGTATTCTTTTACCAAAATAATAATAATCATAAGGGTCGCGATTGTAAATATGAATATTCCTCATGCAATATATACATCAAAGGATCCCCCATGCCAGAGAATAGGACACACGTCTTGCATAAACCACAACACATGCAATATAAGGAGACGCGCGGTGACCAGGTGGCAGGTGCCAGTGAATAGCGTTCCCAGAGGACCACAATTCTTAATGGAGCACAGAACTGACAATACCACACATTAATGCAATACATCGTGCGATTCTCAGAGAAGCACATTTGTCAGTTTATATGTGACTTTTGGTAGGTGTCAAAGGGTAATGCTACTAAGGTGCAAATCGGTGCAGTTTGGGCAGTTTAAAGAGATCCTTTTACCAAATTGATCATTTTGGTTTATGTATTGACCAACCGCAATCGCACCAACACTGACCAAATTTGTATTGGTGCGATTTGGTGCGGTTTTTGGTTTCACCAAAATTGAATTGAAACCTCTCCTTTTCTCATCTACTTGGCACAAAAAACCTAAATTAAACATGTGATTTGACTTTTCCTTATCTACTTGGCACAAAAAACCTAAATTAAACGTGCGATTTGATTTGTGCATATATATATATATATATATATATATATATATAGAACTAGATATATATCAGCATAGAACCAAACTAGTTTAAGAAGAAAACATTCTTGCACTCTTCTATTTCCATAGAAAATTTTTTGGATAAGACAAACAGAGCAAAAAAATAAATAAATAAAGCTTTCCCACGAAAAAATATATATATTTTTGTACGTCGTAGTTTCAGTTGAGTAAAAGTTCACATTTTCTAGGGTCCCAGATACCCAAAAAAAAAAAAAAAAAAACCACAAATCTTGATTTCTTTTAATTTCATATAATTTCCCAGTAATCAAATACAGAATTAAACAAAAGCCGAGATAACAAGAGAAGGGGAGAGAAAGCTAGACTGAGAGTAGGGACTATGTGCACAACGGCGACGAATGTGCAGTAAAAGGGAGACCACGACAGCAATGAATATAGCCTGTGATTGAAAGAGAATGAGAGATTAGGATATATACACATAGAGAGACAAAGACAGAGACAGAGAGAGAGAGAGAGAACGAGGGATTGAGAGAGAACATACCTTAAGATACTGGCTGCTGTCAATCTGGTGTGCCGAAGCTTCACCGGAGGTGCGCCAGAGAGTGAGATAGAAAAAAGGTAGGGTAGGGTGGGTGTTGACGGCGTTGAGGCTGGTGTGGGGGTTATCGAATGAATTGAAGGGGGGGAAAATGAAAATTAGGGTTAACTGTTATGTATATATAGTGTGATATAAAATTACGTAGTTTAGGTTTTAAAGTAACATATATAAACTAGTTCGGTTCAGTTTGATTGGTCTGATTTTCTGCTAAACTGATACCGAAAAAAAAAAAAAAAAAAAAAACATAAAATCTTAAACCGAACCGCCCAATGTTAGTTAAAAAACCAACCAAAAACCGATAAATCGGTTCGGTCCAGTCTGGTTTGACCGGTTTGGTTGGTTTACTTGCACCCCTAAATGCTACTTTACCCTAAATAGTGCATTTGAAAGGATAAAGTGTGGGGGCAAAGTAACATTTAGTAGGGCAAAATGTGGGGCAAACTAGCATTACCAGATGTGGAAACTCGATCGTTTTGGGGAAATTCTAGTTAACCCCATATTTTACCCTACACTTTGTCCTACTATGATAGAATAATGGGTAAAGTTGTGGACCACTGATTTGGTTAAACCCTAAAAATTGAAACAACCCTTAATCTCTCATAGTAGGACAAAGTGTGAGGCTAACTAGCATTTCCCATCATTTTGTCTTCTTTCATTTAGGGAGATACTCTTTCTCGCTCACATTTGAAAAAGTGTGGAAGGTTTTTTTTGGATTTTCGGCCTTTTTTTTTTAATTTCTTTCTGTTCTATAAAGATAGAATATTTTATTTTATTTTACTATTATTATTTTTTAACGTTTGTCCATTTTAAAAAATCAAATTATAAATTTTTTGAATTTTTTTATACTACCCTTTTCTTATTTTTAAAATTACTTTCAACACGAAACAAAATCCTGAAAAGAAAAATGGTAGTTTTGGAAAGAAAAAATTTGATGGGTAACGAGTGAATGCATTATTAACTTTTCTTAATCTGCATGTTTTATCAAACTTAGCCGATCTTCATGCGACCAAGGGAGTAGTAAGATTTGATTTTGATATAGTTTGCCATACTGGATTACTTTCATTTGATTTTAATTTTAGCCTCAAACCGAACAAAAGTATAAAATAATCCCTTTTGGTTTGAAAATGCAGTTGCCTCATCAACCTATGGCTTCATCCGATGATGTGGGCACCACTCGATTCATTGGGTGCTGTAGCACCAGCGTTGATAAATACCTCTCAAGTTAGTGCCCTACAATTTCATAAACTTGCCCCTGTAAGATGGGATCAGTTTCACTCCATGAGCCCCATGCAGTGTTGGTCCCATACCCAGCACAAGGCCATGTTAACCCTATCATGCAATTTGCCAAGCTTTTGCATGCAAGAGGTCCATGTCACTTTTGTTAACACTGAATATAACCATAAACGCTTGGTTCACTCCAAGGGGCCTGACTTAGTTAAGGGCTAACCGGACTTTCTACTCATGATCGTACCGGACGGATTGCCGCCATCAGACTACCAGCACGTCACGCAGGATATTGCTACGCTTTGTGATTCAACCAGAAACAACAGCTTGGTTCCATTCCAAGAGCTCTTGGCTAAGCTCAATTCCTCACCGGACGTGCCGCCGGTGACTTGCATAATTTCGGATGCAGTCATGAGCTTTACCATGCAAGCTGCAAAAGAACTGGGCATTCCTGAGGCTCAGTTCTGGACTGCATCAGCTTGCGGGCTCATGGGCTATTTTCAGTTTTCTGAACTTGCCGAAAGAGGCCTTGTTCCATTCAAAAGTCATCTTTTTTCTTTTTTTTTTTATATATTATTTAGGGTACTTTTTACTTATTTTTATTTCTTAGGTTTTATTTGGATGTCCTTATATATATATATATACTAGTTGGTGCACACGTGCGTTGCACGTGTCGATATTAAATGTATAAATAATAATCGTTTTAAACTTGTAAAAATGCCAAAACATCCAAAAACTGTCATTAAATTAGGTAAACATATATTTGTAAGGGAATTCTAATATGAAAGAAATAATATAAGTATTCTATCTTTGAATCTAATTTTTTTTCTACCTCTTTGATTTTTCTGTTATCTTCACTTCCTTCTGACTCTTCATCCGGTATTTCTTCAATTTTTTCAGCAATGTAACTATTTTTTGCTCGAATGAAGTCATCAATTTTCTTTAATTTTATGATGAACTTAAATATTTGGATATGATTTTTTTTTTTTTTTCAAATCTATTCTCTTTTAGTTTTAATCTCTTTTAGTTTCAGTTTTTTTTTTTTTTTTTTTCACAATATAAATTGACCAAGTATTGTTGGGAACGATTATATGGTGAATTTTATTTTTTCTTCATTGCAAGTTTGCAAACAATTGTACTAAATGGAGACAAAGGTCCAGCCAAGTACAGTACATATCCAAGACAATCTCGATCTAACAGTCTCGTTTTGTTGTTGTACAAAATTCTCTCTAATTTGATTTATGTTTAAATTTTTTTTTTCAGATCTATTCTCTCTCTCTCTCTACCTCATTTCCTTTCTCTCCGTCTCTCTTTGTTTCTCAGTTTTAGTTTCTATTTTTTTTTTCACTAATATATGTATTTTTTTTTCACTACTTTATGTATTTTTGTTGCTTAGTTTTCGTTTCGAATGATTTTTCTTTCTTTAATTGCAGTACCTATTATGATTATAAATTCATCTATCTAACTTATAAATTCATCAAAAATCAAAAAACTTCTCTAACAGTACCGTATATATATTATAATTTACAGAGCAAAACTTACCAAAGAAGGGTAATGCTAAAAATAAAAAATAAAAAGGCAGATGGTAGTCATTTTTAAGCATATATACAATCAATTTGTAATAAGTTGACAAATATATCCTTTGTTTGGTATTACATTAGAAAATGATTACCAAAAAGTAATTTTCTTAAAAAAAACTCCAGAGCTTTCAGTTCCCACTTCATAGAATCATAACACGCTACTTCCATTGGAGATAATTCCTGACTTTGCTCCTGATCCATAGTAGGGTGTCTTTTGCAAATGTGCTCCAAATTAAAGCTTGTTACTTACAAAAAAACAAAAAAAACAAAAAAAAAAACAAAAGAAAAGAAAATTCAACCAAAAAAAAACAAAAAATGCAAGCAGCTTGTTATTTTAAGGGTTGCTTTTGCTTTATCAAATGTGACCCCGATAACTTCTGCAAGGCAAAAAAGTAAAGAACAAAACAGAATCCATTTAAAAATAAAATATAATATGATAAGAAAAAGAAGAGAACTTGAATAATAAGAAAGTTTACCTTTGTGTGTTTGATAAAAATACTCTAAAGCTTAAGACACAGAACATTTGTATACGTGAATATGAATAATTTGTCACTAACCTTCTCAGATTCATCTGTGAGATCTCATGCCGGCCTCCTTGTAAGCACGTTAAAGTTGTAGTAGAAGAGACGAAAAAGAAAGTGGAGGTATTCGACCCCAATGGATAAACAGCACGTGAACAATGAACTTACCCTAGACCTCTGGCCTCCATTAATCCCCGATATCATGCAAAGCTATCGCCCACTTGGACAATTAAACATTTGAGAAAACTGGGTGATTGATTCTTTTAATTTCTATTATATATATTAAGGTATGTGTTTTAGAATATATTAAAGTATGTGTTTTAGAATTATAGTTTTCATATTCCTATATATTTCTATTTATTATATAGGAATTATAGTTTCCATTTCCTTTGAATTTCTATTTGTGTTTTATATATTAAGGTATGTGTTTTAGAATTGTAGTTTCCATATTACTATATTTTCTATATATGCAGAAGGGCGGGTAGTTGTGTATTTAAAAATTAAAATAAGGGTATATTAGTCAATCAAAAGTTTTTTTTACATTCATCTTTTTATAGGTAGTATAGATTATAGGTAGTATATATATATATATATATATATATATATATATATACTGATACTTAGGGGCGCATACAGTATGGGTGCACATGTCCAAAAGTGCACTCATAAGATTTTGGCTGAAGTGTATATTTTAGAATGTAAATTTTTTTTTTACTAAAAATACTACCACTCCTTGATTTATAAATACATGTACAAAGACTAGACGCGCACACTTTTGTAAATATTATGATTAAAATTTTAAAATTATCATTTTTTTTTTTTTTGAATTTTGGGGATAATACAGTAAAAGTTTTTACAGATTATCTATATACAGTTGTCTTCTAATTTGAGATCCTAAATGAAATTTTATTTTAAGCCATCAGATCAAGATCACTTAAATCATTAATCTATGTGAATCCTGATACTACAATTTTAAAAAAAAGCCTAGACAGAATTCCAATCCGAGAGAAAGTTTTCTTTCTATATATATATATATATATATATATGTGCGCGCGCGCGCGCACATTCACTGGGGAAAATCTTGGATCTACCCCGAAGACTGAGGTGATTATTGTTAATATTCCTGTACTTTAATTTGCAGATAAGAGGTACATGTGCAATGGATGTATCGATACGCCGCTCGACTGGATCCATGGTATGAGAGGAATCCAGCTAATGGACATGCCAACCTTTGCCCGAATAACCGACCGGGACGACATCATGTTCAACTTCATGATAGAACAAATGCAAAACTGTTCAAATTCCATGGGGATTATCATCAACACCTTCGACGATCTGGAAAGCGAAGTACTCAACGGACTGGTGGCATCCTCATTGCCTCGTATCTACATGCATCATAGGACCTCTAACCTCGCTGCTGCGCAGCAGCAAGATGCCGGCGGAAAGCCAGTTGAATTCGGTGGAATCCAGCTTTTGGAAAGAAGACTCAGAATGTCTAGACTGGCTTGATAAGAGAGATCCGGCCGACTCCGTGGTGTACGTGAATTTCGGGAGCCTGGCGGTGATGACGGAGGAGCAAATGAGGGAATTCGCATAGGGGCTCGCCGGCTGCGGGTATCCCTTTTTGTGGATTCTGAGACCGGATGTGGTGATGGGAAACTCCGCAGTCTTGCCTGAAGGGTTTTTGGAGGAGACTAGAGAAAGAGGGCTGATAGCGAGTTGGTGTCCACAGGAGAAAGTGCTCTCCCACCCATCTGTTGGGGTATTCTTGACCCACGCAGGCAAGAACGAAGCTACATGGGTTTGACATGGGGCAAATGCCTCCCGTGAATTATTGTTTTTTTAAGCTACATGAGTTTGAGATGGGGCAAATTCCTCCCCTGAATTTTGTTTTAATAAATTAAAACAAAAAACAAAACAGACGGCGCAGTTGCCTCCCCTGTTTTTTCTTTTTTTTTTTTGCTCCCTAATATTTAATTTTTCTATTTTATACCTATAATTTTAAATTAAAAAAAATTATAGATTTACCACCCTCTTAAACTTTTTTTTAACATCCTTTATTTTTCTTTCTTACCCATCACATTTTTTTTTATTCTTTTAACTAAGGATTCTTTCGGTTTTTTGAATTAGGATGGCTGAGAGCTATTTTCACCTCTATTTTCTTTTTTTTTTTTTTTTTTTTTTGGGCTAAACCCACACTTCTTCACGTGTAAAAAGTGAATAAAAGTAAGAGTTGTAAATTTAGCCACACAAAAAAAAATAAAAAAATAAAAAAATGTAGAAATAGACCCATCGGGATATGATAAAGTACTCCGTACTGATTATTGACCAACCAAAGATAGCTTCCGTTGAACTAAAATTCCTGGTTTTTTCTTCGCATGCAGGGTGGAACTCTTTATTGGAAAGTATATGTGCAGGAGTGCCCGTAATGTGCTGGCCTGTAATAGGCGAGCAGCCTATGAATTGCCGATACGTCTGCGATGTGTGGGGCATCGGCATGCGGATCGAGAACGATGTGAAGCGCAACGAGATCGATGGTCTTGTTAAGGAAATGATGGTTGTGAGAAAAGGGAAGGAGATGAGGCAGAAGGTGATGGCGTGGAAGAAGAAGGCAGAGGCTGGAGCCAGCAGCATAGGAGGTTCTCCTTCAAAAGCAGTAGGCAGTGTGGTCTTTCTGGTGAATGTCCAAATTTGGCTTTCGGAGAAGTGGAAAAACGATTGGGATTGCCAGCATTGCAATTTATTATTAATTATTATTTACCTGGTATGGGCAGCGTTGCAATTTTAAGAATAATAATATTAATAAAAGGTCTCCGCAGCCAGATTTGGTATCTTTGCAGACCACTTGTAAAAAAAATTTCCCTTTTTTTTTTTTTTTTTTTTGGGTAAAATTACACACACCCAAAAGGAATAAACAATGTGCGATATATCCAAGCAGTGTGCATACTCATATTTACTTCTTTGTTCAACTAACATGACAACTAAGATTGTAATTTGGGTGTTGGACCTGCTCAATCCGAACCTAATTCAGTCCATTGACTGGTTTGGATTGTAATTTTGATACATTTGGGTAAGGCTTGGATTGGAAAATCCCAACTCACGGGGTTGGGTCTGCATAGAAGGATTAGACAATATGAACCTTACTATTTAAACCTAAAACTTAGGGTTTTATACTCAGGGTTGATCCTGAGTTGACCTTTCAACCTGCACAAGTTACAATCCTAGTGGCTATTGACTTGGTCAATTTAAAAATTCATTAAAGCAATATCACATACCAAGTTAGTTGTCACATAAGTTGTGCACATAAAATTTGGCTAGGAATTGAGCTTTTTAACATTGAAAGGGAAAAAAAATGTCTGAAGATTGGGATGAGATTGAATTTATGAGGAAAATATGGAAATAGGAATAGAAACACTTGTGAATGTAGAACCAAATAAAGAGGGAAAAAAGAACAAATCAACAATTTTTTTTCTTAAAATTTTTTTCTCCATGATATTTTCTCTTTAATGTGTTCATAAATATTATCTTGATTCACCTCCTTAATCTTCTCTTAATTTATAGTTGTATTAATATTTCCAATTGGAAAATGATAAAAAGCCCAACCTTTTTTTTTATCAAAATTTACTTCCCCAATCAATGTGGCAACTGATGTGGCATGCAGTTATCAATTTTTTCAATTAAATTTTTAATTGGTTAGGCAAATAGATTTGGGCAAATAACTTGCCTTTATAGTATTACTCTTTCAATATTATTCAAACGGTCCAAATATAACGTAGTAACTAACCAACTTATCTAAAAACCTGAGTTAATAGAGGGGAGAGGAAAACATTGTAAATCAGAGATCTTTTATACTCTTGTGTGGTCTTCGGCCTGCATTTGAACAAACCAACAAGAGAGAAAATAGTGGTAGCAGCAAGGCAATAACATGATTACTGGGGTGCGGATAAAAAAAAAAAAACACGATTATTGGGGTTCAAATACAAGACCTCATGCTCTAGAACCAATGTTAATAGTTCATCTAAAAACCCGAGTTATTAGAGATGAGGAAAACAAAGTATATCAAAGGACTTTCACATTTTATATTGAAATTGAATGATCTATCGTTAAGCTTCTTTAATTGAGATATATATATATATATATATATATTACCTAAAAAAATATTTAAATAAAATAAATTAGTGAGAAGTCCACTTCATTAGACTTATGGGAGCATAAGTCCACAGTAAAAACTTATGTAACCATAAGTCCACTTTTAAGTAAATGTCAATATTTTTATGTCAGAGTTAAGTGCAAAAGTCGATCAATATTATTCTTAAGTTATTATTTCTTGTTTTTAAATTTTAAAATGACATAATTTTAATTTACATGTGAGTTTTTGATAAAATTTATATTTTTATAATCTATTCGTTGAGACTTTTGAAGCAAGACCTATGTTGAATATAAAATTACCTAAAGAAAAAAAATGGTTACATTGACTACATGAAACTGTTTCGAAATAATTACGTCAATGTTTCAGAAAAAAATAAAATAAAATATTTTAAAGTAGAGTTTAAATTTCAATTAGTTATTTTATGAGTAAATTTAACAGTCAAATTATGAACAAAATTATTAGATTTGGTATTATTGGTCTAAAAAATTGTGGATTTGAGAGAATGGAATGCTTTTAATGTAACTATTTTCAAAAGCCATGTGTGGCTACCATTTTCAGGAGAGAGAGAGAGAGAGAGAGTAGTCACATAGGTAAGGGAGAAAGGGTGCTACATGATAAGTCTGGTGGGCTAATTCTTTTTCTTTTCTTTTTTTAAGTAAAACAACCCGTGCTAGGAGGGTTGGGTTAAGGCACACCCTACCAGGTTTATTAATCCAAAAGATAATCATTACATATGGAAATGATCCAACTAAAGATGAACATAAAATACAATGAAACGTAAGTCAATAAGTTGTTTTAGGAAGTTCAAAGAGCAACAAAACTCACCCCACTTGCACCCTTAGAATGATGAGCTAATTCATACTCCCCACAACTATAATAATTAAAAACAAGAATAAACCATCTTAAAGTAATTTCAAGAAGGTATTTATTGTCAAAGAGATATATTACATCAGATAGGCAAAAAGAAACGAACAGGTCGACAGTGAGGGGTATGGATCGCCTCCTTGTTTTTTTGTATCCTTGCTTTTCCTTTTTCTTTTTTTTCTTTTTTTAAGAAAAAAAAATTAGTGTAGGCAAAAAAGGGTCCAAAATTACACAGTTTTGATAACATTAAAAAAACAAGCATTGTAGTTGTGATTTGTGTGGTTCTAATTAAGTCTTTTTAAAAATTTTATGTGGCTCAAGGTTCATTACTATACATACAGAAAAAGATATCCTTCACATGTTTTGAACCAATAACATAACTGTGATATAATTATTGCATGTGCTCCATAAATAACGGCAATTAACAATATTAAAGGCCATGATTTTAGACGATTCGTCCCTAAAAAACAGTTACGCAGATTCAGCGATTGCACTCCAAAAATTCATATCTACATTCCACATAATACAAATTAAAGTTTGTACAAAGATGAGGAAACTTCGGGCGAATAAGACGATTGCTATACAAAACCAATACTATGTAACCCTATAAAAACTTGAAAAACAATTATATTTCTTTAAAATAAGGGTAAATTGCACTTTAGGGTCTAAAGTTTGGGTCAAATTTTACTTAAGAGCTCAAAGTTTAAATTGCATCAATTCAGTACCCGAATTATTTGTTTAGTTATATTTTGGAACCTGTCATCAAATTTTTCTGTATTATCCTTACTTTGTTTTTTATTTTTTTTTTTATGGTTTTGAAGACCCTATTTTACCCCTATTAAACTTTAATAAACCTTTATATTTTAACCAAATATGAATCATTCTATCGTCAGATTTGTGGTTTTATAAATGGAAAATATAAAAGTTTATTAGATGTTAATATGGGTAATATAGAGAGAGAAAGGATATAAGAGTGATTCAGATCTAGTCAAAATATAAAGGTTTTTTAAGATGTTGATAAGGGTAAAATAAAGTTTGAGTGAGACTATTGCCACCACATAAAGTACTCAAAACCCCCCATTAGTTTACACTTTTTAAGGTTTTATGAAAAATATAAAAGATTTTTATGAAAAATAATAGATTGTTCATTAGAAAACATCGTTCTGAACAACTTTGTAAAATAAATTTTTTCCAAAATCTATCATTTAAGCAGACTTTTTGGCCATTTACAATCTCTATTTCATTTTCTATGAAAAACTGCCAAAAAATCTACTTAAATGATAGATTTTGGAAAAACTTTCTCTTACAAAGTTATCCGAAATGATGTTTTCTAATAGAATATGTGATTAGTTTTCATAAATGTTTTTTATATTTTTCATAAAACCTTTAAAATGTAAATTAAATAGAGGGCTTAAAATATTTTATGTGATGGCAATAGCCTGGCCCATAAGGTTTTTAAACTTTGGACTCTAAAGTGAACCCTAAGGTGCAAGTTACCCTTAAAATAATGATGGAAAAAACGTAACTGTACCATCATTCAACTCTTTTATTGAGGTTTCTTTTTGAAATAATTTTGTAGCACATAAATTTTAAATTTACAATGTTTTGGTTTTAAACAATTACATGTTATTGTTTAAATGTTGATATATGATTAGAGTTTAAAATTTGAAACATATTTTGTTGTTTGAAGAATTCTTTTTGGGTGTATTAAAGACAGTTACACTTGGGTTTGGAAAATTATAACAAATTTTTTTTAGCGGTAATTGTTCAAATAATTTTGAAATTTAAAAATGTTCACAAAACTTACATGTACTTCGTTTAACTGTTTTATTTTTTATTTTTTATTTTTTAAATTTGAAATGTATTTTATTGTTTAAGCAAACATTCTTTTTTTGGGTATTAAAAATAGTTACACTTGGGTTTGAAAAAATACAATTTTTTTTTAATTTTTTTCTGTGTAACTATTTTAAACAACTTAAAAATTCAAAAAAATATACAAGAGTTACATGTACTTTGTGTAACAGTAGTTACATCATTACATGTAAACCAGTGATTACAGATGGAAATAAAATAATCTCATGTGTAAAAAATAGAAGAAAATTGAAAGAAATAGTCATAGTGATACCATATCCAAATATGGTATCAAATGATCTCATGCGTTAAAAATGGAAGAAAATAAAAAGAAATTGTCATAATTAAACCATATATATCCGGCGAATATAATGTCAAATTGGATCGAAATATGGTACCAAATCTGTTATGAGAGTAAAATAGCTATTGATTAAAAAACGAAAGTGATACCTCATTCAATTTTTCCTAAAAACTAGCCTTATCCCTTCATAAATCTTCTAAAATGTACTTTTCCCTAATTTTCCTTTAAAAATAAGAAAAAACAATGACCGAAAAAACAAAAGAGGAAGCAATTAACGTATATAAATAGGAACCTACACGCATCCCAAACATGCACACCAACCCAATTCTTCTTCATCTTTAAACCCTAGCTTTAAACTCTGTAAGCCACAATATGGCCATTGCTACACCTGTAGTAACTCTTCTATGCACATCATTCTCCTCCACCATAATCGCTCTACTTCTCCTAGCCTTTATCCTTTTCATGAAAAAAATAAAATTTCAAGTGAAGTCTCACAACAATTCCAAGCAACCCCCTCTCCCTCCTAGACCGGTTCCATGGCCAATTATCGGCAATGTCCTAGAGCTGGTCAGAAACAAACCCACATTCTGGTGGCTACACCTCCTTATGGAGGAGTTGAACACCGAAATTGCTTGTATTCGTCTGGGCAATGTTCATGTCATTCTGGTGACTTGTCTTGATATTGGCCGAGAAATATTGAAGAAATAAGATGCCATATTTGCATCAAGGCCACTTACTATGGCCTCCCATAGTTTTAGTGGTGGATACTTTTACGGGTGTTACAAATTTCTTAACCTACCTATTACTCTTCTCAACCATAAAAAGAAAACTTTTCTCATTACAATGTGTGCTGAACGGCCAGAAAATAAAACCTTTTTCAATCACTTTCCCAAATGACGGGCACATGCGAGGCACGTGCTTTGCTCGTGCCCTGCACATGTCCCGCCCACTAGTATAGTAGAAAAGAGATAGAGAAGATAATGTGAATGTACCTTCTCAATGTAGAGAAGCCCACTATTTATAATAGTAAAATACTAAAATAGGTTTGGGCTAATAAAGGCCCAATATAAATGTTATAATAATTTAGCACGTGCCTCGCACATGCTCCATCCACTAGCATAGTGAAAAAGAGATAGAGAAGATAATGTGAATGTACCTTATCAATATAGAGAAGCCCACTATTTACAATGGTAAAATGATAAAATAGGTTTGGGCTAATAAAGGCCCAATATTAATGTTATAATAACTTTTTATAATAGCACAATTAATAATAGCTTGGAGGAAGCTTGGAGGAACCTACAGTATGTGGCTACCCTTTGGAATGAAGTAGCCTGCGACAGTGGTGTCGGACAAAGGCCACATGTGGGAGATTAAAGGGTGCAATGGGGTGGAGCCGAAAGGCTTCTCTAGCGCAGGCCTTCACGTAATTGAGATGCGGGATATCGGATTCTTGGACCAGTCTTTCCTTGCCAACCACCTTGTCCAATTCGTCGATAGCTTTTTGAAGCATCTCGGGTTGATTTATCATTTCCGCCATCGCCCATTCCACTGCATTTGATGATTATCCACTGCAATTGTCCCAAGAGGGACCAATCCCAAAATGCCAAAAGAAGCTACATTAGAAAACCAATATAACAAACCCATATAGTGAGCCAATGCATGCGCACTTATAAAATATATATCAAATATAACATTACTTAAAAGAATAACTTAATTCACTTTACCTACCAAAAAAATAAAATAACAAGATGGTATAGCCGCTGTCCTATCATTTGAGTAAGAAATTTGGATAATTTTTTTTTTTTGGCCTATTTAGCATTTTCCTTTTACTTTTATTCAACTTGTTCGTAAATAGTCCTACTTTTAAAATAGCCACCTGCCACCTCTTAAAATTTTTAAGAGAAAAAAATTATGGAGTAGTTAATACTTAGAAAGATCGAAAGAAGAATCTTACAGTGGTTTGTGCTTTGATGTCTTCTGGTGTCAGAAATGGCTTCCTATCAGCATCCTTAAGGTTAATTAGAACATCAAGCAAGTCTTGGGGCTCCTTTGCAGTACCATTGTCATTAGTCCACTGTTCCATCCTTTGGTTTATTATGGGATCGTGATATTTCTTCATAATTTTGCTAGCCTCTTTCACAATCTTTTCATGGCCATCCAAGTCAAGCCCTAACAAGAATGGAAAGTAGTCCGAAATGCAGAAGGCATAGAGATAAGCGAGAGCTGTAAAAAGTGCATGGACGTGCTCTTCTTCTTCAATTCCGGGTCCTCCCTCTTCCATTCCCTTCCCAAAGTATCTCTTATTGAACATCAACCTTCTGATCACATTTCCACTGTAATGCCTGGCCGCTATTCTTACATTTACGATACCAGAGCCCTTATAGCACTGGTTATAATTAAACGTACCTGATGACAGGAGCGGAGTCAAAAAATTAGTACTAAAGGCTTAAGACATTAACTACTCAGAAAAGGGTTTTTTGCCCCACAATTCAAAAAGCAAAGTTAAATTTACTTTTAAAAAAACTTTAGGGCTAGAAGTTAGAAGACCAAAAAGGTTCTGACTTTGATCGATCGACTTTTGTAGAATGGTCAAATTTATAAATGGGTCAAATTTTTAGAGCAAAATAAGTTTTTGAGAGGGCTAAATTTGTAATTATAAAAAAGTTAAAGGATGTACATTACTTGGCTCCTCACAGACTCATAGTGGAGGAGCAACTTTTCCTTACTCCTACTCATATTTTGTTACGTGTCATAATTAATTATAAAAAATATGAATACATGGATACGGACATGTGGGTGGACAATAAATTCTTACTCCCTCCATCTCATAAAGATAAGCCATATTTGACAAAGTTTAAGAAAAGGCTATCATTGCATTAACATGTCATTTATTAAGCTTTATCTTTCCAAAAATACTCTTCCCTTTTTTGTATTTTGTTTTGTGATGAAAGTAATTTTTGAAATAATAAAAGGTAATGTAGTAAACTTAAAAAATTTATGATTTTAATTCAAAGTGGACAAACATTTTGAGACATAAAAAATAAACAAAAATTACCTATCTTTGTAAGGCGGATAGAGTATTTGTTTTGTTGAACACGTGGCATAATATGAGTGGAAGGTATGATCGAAGAGAGGAGCCAAGTATTTTCCAAAGTTAAAACTAGAAGTTATAAAACAAAATGGGTTTTCACTTTAAATTTTTGTGAGATGATTAAATTGAATTGACATAATTAAGGATCAAATTTTAAGGGGAAATAAAATTTTTGGAAGGGTCAAACATGTAATTATCAAAAAGTTGTATACAAGAAAAATGAGAACATATAAGGGAAGAGGGTCGACCGGTTGACCCCTTCCTCCGCCTTGCCTGATGAGGTTGTCTGCCTCCTCATCTCTCTTGTCATTGAGCCATCGGTGCCTTGCCAGAGTAATCACCTCTGAAGTGAATACTTTCCTCATCTTCTTCCATTGTTCTCCAACGGGTACAAGCACTACTGTTAAGTATCCACCACTAAAACTATGGGAGGCCACAGTAAGTGGCCTTGATGCAAATATGGAATCCTGTTTCTTCAATATTTCTCGGCCAATATCAGGACAAGTCACCGGAATGACATGAACATTGCCCAGACGACTACAAGCTATTTCGGTGTTCAACTCCTCCATAAGGAGGTGTAGCCACCGGAATGTGGGTTTGTTTCTCACCATGTCTAGGACACTGCCAATAATTGGCCATGGAACCGGTCCAGGAGGGAGAGGGAGTTGCTTGGAAATGTCATGAGATTTCAGTTGAAATTTTATTTTTTTTCATGAAAAGGATAAAGGCCAAGCGAATTAGAGCGATTATATATGGTGGAGGAGAATGATGTGCATAGAAGAGTTACTACAGGTGTAGCAATGGCCATATTGTGGCTCACAGAGTTTAAAGCTAGGGTTTAAAGATGAAGAAGAATTGGGTTGGTGTGCATGTTCGGGATGCATGTAGGCTCCTATATATTTGTATACGTTAATTGCTTCCTCTTTTGTTTTTTTGGTCACTGTTTTTCCTTATTTTTTAAGGAAAATTAAAGAAAAGTACATTTTAGAAGACTTATAAAGTGAAAAGGCTAGAAAATAAAACCCTTTTCAATCACTTTCCCAAACGACGGGCACGTGCAAGGCACTCAATCACTTTCCCAAACGATGGGCACGTGCAAGGCAAGTGCCTTGCATGTGCCCTACCCACTAATATAGTAGAAAAAAGATAGAGAAGATGATGTGAATGTACCTTGTCCATGTAGAGAATTAAACCCACTATCTATAATAGCAAAATGCTAAAATAGATTTGGGCTAATAAAAGCCCAATATAAATGTTATACTCCCCCCGTTCCAAATTAAGCGTCCCCTTTGAAAAAAACACACTTTTTAAGAAAATCCTATTAAATGCTTTCACATCAATGCATATGTTTTGAAATTCCAATTTTGCCCTCAAATGTGTAAAACATCAAAAAAAATGAGAATACCTTTTTAAGGATATTTTAGGAAATGAATCAAAAATGATCATTGACTTTTGAAATAGAACAATCATTTTGAAACATCCCAAAAAGAAAAGTAGGATAGTTATTTAGGAACAGAAGGAGTAATAACTTTTTATAACAGCCCAATTAATAATAGCTTGGAGGAAGCTTGGCTCCTTCCCTTCCTTTCTACCTCTTTTTCAAAAGAAACAGAGAGATGATGGGAAAAAGTAAGAACACAAGTAGATGAAACCATCCTGGAGACAAGGGGAACACAAGTAGAGAGCCATTAACATTTTTTTATTTTCTTTAGGCCAAGAGGTACAAGTGCGATCCCTTTATATGATGTGTCTCACACTTGGCCTCATGGAATAAATATCCTAGGTCCCAGATCATATATCATGATACTTTGGCAACCATGTTATCCTTTTGCTTTCAAAATATAGATGCCACATCAACGGTTGAATTCATGTGATGATGTAATACCACTCAATCATCTGCTAATTAATGTAGCACAACTGCACCATTATTGGTTCATTGTCATTTATTTTGATACTATAGGTAACAACTAAATACAACAATAAAAGAAAACCATTGACGTAATATTCTCTAATGCCGAATGCCGGCCATCCTCTACCCCTCCACATAAACAATTACTAGACCGTATAATTATGATTTGGATTTAAATAATAATAATAATAATAATAAAAGAAAAAAAAGGTCTACATCCATGAATCAATTGCTATGAGTCATTGACACTTTGAAAAGAGGACATGGATATGATCTACCACTGATGATTAAATAAATGGCACATTTTAAAAAATTAAGGTTTTAGGAACCCTTTTTAAGTGCTTTTACATTAATACAAATGTTTTAACATTCAAATTTTATCCTCGAGTATAAAAAACTACTTAACATTGAAAAAAATATAAAATATTCATTAGAAAAGCTAGGAAATCAATTAAAAAGAGTTGTTGACAATAATTTTAAAACATCTCCCAAAAAAAAAAAAAAAGACAATAAAATAAGAACATTTTTTTTTATTTTTTTGGTGATATGAGGAGGTTTCAAATGATGCTTTACACCCAACTAATCCCTTTAGGCACATGTAGTCTACCGTCCCATATGCACTAAATAATTAAATGACAAAATTCATGAAGATAGCCTTGAAAAAAAGTGGTGAGAGTTGAAATTCTAGGACCACTCGATTCACCTTGAGGTTTATAAGACCGAATAATTAATGCAAGTCAATCCCTAGCTTGCTACATATATATAAACAATAGACCGACTAATTTTGTCTCAGAACACTAAAAAGCCAACATCCATAAACCAATTGCTGTGACCCTTTAAAAAAAGGGCTCTGGATCCATCGGCTGATGACTCAAATGCCACGAGGAGAAAAATTAGTAGTTGGTGCAAACCATGCGCTGCTCCACATAGACAATAGACCAAATAATTATGGTTCAGATCACCACTATCATTTTGTACTTCACTCAATGGGAAATTCTAATGCACCAAGTCAATGTGGAGGAGTGCGTCCTTAAGATCATCTGGGGAGGGATTTAGTCGAAGTGCGCGCAAGTTGATCCGAACACCCTGACTTGTGTTAAACCCAAAAAAAAGAAAAACAAACAAACAAACAAACTTAGAAAAATTGGGATACCATGCCACAATGTAATAATTAATCGCATTATTTGATAATCTAGTCACATTATGTGATAACCAATTATACTACTCAATGTGTGATCAATTACCCTTTTAATGTGGTGAGGTCACCACATTACAGTGAAATAGGGTACCCAAATTTTTTCACGAGGTACCATAGAATGATAGAATTTCCCTCAGTCAATAGCAAAATGGGGTTATTCTCTCTCTAAATTTTGTATTCTCAAAAAACAAAATTTTGTGTAACAAACTTCTTTGGAAATGTGATTTTGAAAGTCATTTTCCAAAAATTTATTTAAAATAACCAATTCTCAGGAGACATTAAGATGATATCTTTAATTTCTATTTTTCTGTTCAAGAATAGTGCATTCACTGAAAATAACATGTTTTTAAACAATTTTATCGTTTTTCAAAACGCATTTCTAAGAACCATTTAGGAGACAACGACCAAACAGGGAAGGGCCCAATCCACCATTTTTTGTGTTGTTACTATCAGATTTTAAGTTTTAGAGTAGCATGGACCAGATGCATTCTCCTGTGAAAAGCCATTGAATGGATGGCCCGGTAGCCCCCACTTCCTTTCAAAGTGCATAGGGACATTGAACCCATCAGTCCATCACCGGCGAAGACCAAAGTGCCCTGCAAAGGTGAGGCTCACATCAGTGGACGGCCACCAACATGTCACCAAGTGATTGGCTAAACCTCTGCCACCACCCAGGGCTCGAGGTCTTGGGCAAAATACTGATATTACTGAGGCTTCAATTTGCTCCAGAAGGGGACGCCATGTGGGTCACTCTTTTTAACTCTTTAATGTTTCTGTCATTTAATGAGCAAACAAAGAACAAGATGTGATGCTTACCCAAATAAAAAAACAAAGGGGCTGGAGGATGAAAAGGGACATCCTCAGATCCTCTGATAACAACATCATTGCTTGATATTATTGGATGTACTCCATTTCCAACGATAACTTTACACCTCTTGGACATTTTTCAATGCAATGCATTTTCATCGCGGATATTGAACTCCTCTTGGATCCACTGAATTTAATCAACAGACATCATATGACTGAAAATATGAACCATTCAAACTGATATTTCAAACAAGAACTAAAATCTATTGTGAAGGAAATGCAATAAACAATCATGATAATCTACAAGAACTGATATCTGTTGCGAAGGAAGCGCATTAAACAATCAAGATTATCTTTTCATTTTGGGGAGATGATTACAGCTAAAGTATAAAAACGGTGATGGTGGAGCTATACAAGTAATCACCTAATGAAATCTGTTCTTCCTCATGCAATGCAAAGACACATATCTTCTGTTTGCTCCCTTTTTCATCTCTGATATCATGTACCACGGACTCCCAACTCCCTAATTGAACCTCCTTCATCCTCTTCAAATTTAAATCCAGCTGAGTCCACTTGTATGTATGTCTCATCTCAATTAGCAGCAGTTTCCAGGTTGGAGCCGGAAGGAGTGCACTTTGTTCTCATGAGAAACTTTAAGCCCAGTTGTGCAGTTTAAAGATTAGTGGCTATCAGTAAGTAATGGTGATAGGAAATTATCATGAGGAGATCAATAATCAAGTAGATCTTGCATGGGGCAGACCATATACTTCTGCCACCAGTAGCGCATAGCAACTACCCATTTCCTGTCTGCAACATGAAATTCAATCAATCATCTTAACAAAGACATTGACACAAATCAAAATGTAAAACTTAAATCTTCTTTTATGCCTAAAACTTAAATCTTCTTTTATGCCACTTTTCTTTCTTCTGTCTTACATTTTCCTTCAAGGGTAGCTATGCTAAACATCAAATTTGGTACAAAAATGCAAAAAACTAAATGGTGCTAATCTCTCTGCACAGACATTTGTATATTGTCAAAAATAATTATCAAACTAAAGGAAGCAGATGGTACCATTTCAAGGAAAATGAAACAGGACAATGGGAGGCAACTTCCCAAAGGCCTTTGTAACTCAAATCACTGCAATGAACAAAGGGCGCAAAAACAGCTCAGTTTAAAGTATACAACACCGTAATATGGTACAACACAGAGCATGGGAGACATACCATTTCCCTGGGATGTATTGGAGATGGAAAAATAATTGCTGGGCTTCGATCCATTGATATAAGTTGCTGAGAAGGCTGCATATCTGAGAAATGGCTTCTCACTGACCGGTACACTTCTGACCCAGTGTTAATGGATATTTCTGAAGTTCCTTTTCCTGTCCTCAGCATAGCTGGCCTAATGTTAATCCCACTCGTCCCATCAGAGGCAATGGCACCTGACTATTGCAATCACAAGAAATATTAGGCACCCAATAGCCAACTAAAGAAGTGAAATATATTGCCTTAATACTCTGCCAGTGGTATGGGCAAATTGGAATATGTGGCAAGAACACATGCAAGCCATGCCCGCCCACAGGGAGGAGGGGGGTTATACGACAATTCTCCTAGACCATTTGAAGCTACACATTCTTCTGGAAGAAAAAGGTCAAAAAATCACCACAAACACTACAAACCAGTACTAATTGGCCAATCAGCCATAATTTGTAGCAAGTGGAACCCTGCCGAAATGCAGGGCTTTTGTGAGCATTATTACCACATATACCACCATTGCCACTAGTAGACACCAATACAAAATGAGGACCTAAAATTCAGCCCAGTGTAATAGGAATATAGCAAATGAAAACCAAAGGGAAGATTTGAATAATTCATACATTAGATAAATCTTTAATGTGTACAACGATGATTGTTATATCATCTGTTCGGTTTTCATGTTCCAACCACAATTTGTATGATTCTCCAGCAATGGCTGCACAAGCATCCCGAGGATCTTGATAGCTTGCTACCTACGTTAACAAAGACATTGGAAAATTTGTTAGGTGAACAGCAGGAATGAGGGCGGTAAAAAATAACAAGAGGAAAAAATAGAATTCAATTAAGGATGGCCACACCACGATTTTCTAAGAGGGGAAAGCTTTTAATAATGGATTCTACACATCAGTTGGCCAAACCGAACTTATCTCTACTGACTAAAATAGATAGCATATTTGAGGCTGAAGTTAAGAAATAATAACAAGTTCTGAAAACATTATCTGACTATATATTTGAAAACTTCCCCGACATAATGTCTGGGAGATTACCATGATAGATTGGCCAGTGGTTGTCCCAAGTATTTGGATCAAACAGGCTGAATGTATTCAGAAACATTCAGCAAGAAGGGAGATTGTTGTTTATCTAATAGGTCCAAAATACCCCACCCCCACCCCCCCCCCGCCAAAAAAAAATAATAATAATGTGTGAATGATGAATGATGGATTTGAGATAAGAAAAAGAGCCCAGACGGAAGAATTCAAGCATACTTCCTCTTGAAGTATTGTCACTTCCTCAATCATCAGAACTTTTTTAAAATATTAAGAAACCAAGATGGCTCCAATGATTTTTCACATCTGATCAGCAGAAAATGAAGGAGCATGCTGTCCATCATTGCAGAAAAGTAGCTGCTTGATTGGAAGAGGATCATAAACCAGTTCAGAATTTTCAATTCTTATATTTTTTATGAGAAGAAAGATAAATGATTATAACAGGAGTAGAGAAAAACGACCGAGTGTATGGAAGCAAATATCTAATACAAAATTGCGGAACTTCAATTATCTTGAGAAGACAAAGATGGATACATGGAGCTCTACATTTTACTCTTACAGTGGTTTGGACCATAGAAGGAAAAACAATGATTATACTTCAGAATTTATGGACACAAGGGCTACTGTATAAAGAATCTTATCATGCTGTCCTATTTGTGGTTTGACTTCTTATATGAAATGAGAATGAGATTAAGAATTGTGGGTCGTTCTGTATGAGCAACCTGAGGATGCTGCAAGCATTTTATTTTCAAACCAGACAACACAATGCACTAAAAACCAGGGTTAATATAGAAAGGGGCATTGCTTCTTTGGAAAGATTAAGGGAAAAAAAGGACAGACACTTTATCACTTGTCATTCTGTGTATAGAAATTACAACCTCATGGCAATCTTACTAGTTTAGAGAGTTCCTTTTGCACAATTTATTATTAATTAATGTATTGGTGAAAGTGTTTTTTATTAGGCTTATTATCTATAGAGACATGATACATGCATACACAAAGTTACACATAAAATTCAATTTCAGAGCAGAATAAAAATAGAAATAAAATAAACAGCCCATCACCTAACTTCCACAAACTTACAACATTTTATTACGTCCCACCATTAGTGCAGATGAAAGGATGTTAAATTGAGCAAATAAACATTACTAGCAAGCCCTCAAATTCATCTAGTCCGTCAGATTGACATTAATGACAAAAACAGTAAGCAGAATATAATCAATCAAAGGTAGATAGCCAAAAAGAAGAAAGAAAAAAAAAAGAGAAAATTGATGAAGGTGATTGTTCATCAATTTCAAAATGTTTTCATGGGACATACCATATCAACAACAGCTTGGCTCGAGAGAAATTCGAAAACACCATCACTTGCCACAACAAAGAACGGATGATCAGGTGTAAGCTGGACCAAAATCACCTCCGGGACAGCAACAACACCAATTTTCTCAGCTGTACTATCTCCTATACTCCTCGTAAACGCGGTCCCAGGATACATCCCATTCTGTACCCACAACCTTGGAGGGTCACCGCCTTCTGTCTCCTCATCACCCAAGTTTGAATATTGGGATCCTTGAGCCCTTCCACTTGATCAACACTCAAAACTCTAGCCCCACAAAGCTTCACTCTCTCACACTCATCTTTCCTAAATGGCGTCTGATCACGAGACAAGTCCTTTGCAACAAATCGAGTGCCATCCTTAACGGCAAGCACTGCCCTCGAATCGCCAGCATTTGCGACAATAAGGGTGTCCCCATAAACAAGAACAGTTATAGCAGTTGTGCCACTCATCGAATCGTCTATCTGATTACTATGTAATTCAGAGTTCGTAGCTAAAAATGCAGAATTATAAGCTTTTTCAGGATCTTCTAACAATGTGGGATCGTTTGATAGTATTTCTACAAGCCTATCCTTAACGAAATTCGAAACACTGCGTGCCAAATTGACCGTGCCCATCAAATACACCGAAGAAATGGAGATTTGGGTTACCTTGAATTTGCGTCCTGATGCAGAAACTGTCTTGGTTTTCTTTATCCGGCGAGTCGGGGTAATAGCCGCGCTGCGTGAGGACGCAGTATTCCAAATGGAAATCATGGGGAAGGAACATGTACAAACTCTAACGCCCTCTCTGTAAGTATGTGTTTCCCATAAACCCCGTACTGACCCGCTTCTCGGAAGTGGCCGGGAATCTGTGTCCGACGACCGCGGATACCGACTGCAACACTTGCCATGAACACAACCCATGTTTTGAGAGAAACACTTCAATGGCAACAAACAGAAGAAATTCAAATGCAGCCAAGGTGTTTCAACAAAGTCCTAAACGAAAACTGCAAAGGAAAGGAACCAATTGGTGATGGAAACGCAATTCTTGGGGGTTTGGGCAAATGGGTATTTCTTGAAAATCAACATTGTGGCTACCAACAAAGGGGGGTTTGGAGCAAAACGCATGTTTTCCACAAGCAAATTTGAGAAACAAATGCCCCTAATAGCAAAAACAGCTCAAGATTGAGAAAAAAACGCTGATAGAAACGCAATTCTTGGTAGGCTCGGGCAAATGGGGTATTTCTTGAAATCGACATTGTGGCCATCAACGAAGGGGGTTTGGAGCAAAACCTATGTTTTCAGAAGCAAAATTGAGAAAAACCCTAGAAGCAAATTAGCCCAACAACAAAGTTTCTGAGGACAATTTTACGTTTTGGTTGGGTCCTGATTGTCACCTTGACTTTCCCAAAGAAAAGGGTTTTCCCAGGAAAATTCCTCAAGAACAGATAAACCCATCAACAAGAAACCGAATTTTCCTCGGAAAAAGGGCACGAAAACCCTAAGAAGCAGAAGCAAAAGGTAGAGACTTTTCGCTTTGATCATTCAATGGCTTTTTTCACAGTCGAAGAGGACGTGCTGTTGGTTTCTACAAAATAATTGTACTACCTTTTCCCCTTTCCTTGGGCACGAGAGCACGGTTTGAAACAAGGGCATTTAATGCATTTAAAGCAATAAATCCAGGTTTATTTTGCTTAAAAATTCAAGTGCACACAAAAAAATTGTAAGTCAATAAATTCAAATAGATGACAGGGAAAGGTTGTGGAATGAATCCCCAGAGAAACAATAGTCCAAATTGGGGGTCTAATGATGACCCAATGAAGCTTCTTTTGAGACAAAAAGTATGGATATAATAATTTTTTCTTTTGTTTTTTAAATTATAATGTCTTATTTTTTATAGTAATGTAGAAAGCGTTTAAAATTTTAATTGGATGCATAAGGTGGATTATCAAAAAAACCTTCATCAATTTTAAATAAGATAAAAGCTAATGGGATTAGAAAGGTCTTTTAAGTAAAGACCCTTAAATAAAACCACCCAATATCCTATTTCCTTCCCTCATTTTTCTCTTCATCTATCATAACTACTTTCTTATTCTCTCTCCTTAACTACTTAATATCAAATTTTTGTTCTCGTTTTAAATTCAAATTTAATACTTATTATTTGGGAGATTTTTGTAATTTTCTTTCTTTTTTTTCTTCATTTTTTTTTTTTACACACGTAATGTCTGTGCTCCAACATATAATATAGTGTATATATGTGCATGTGAGGGTGGGTTTTACTATGCACAAAGTCCAGTTCCAAGACAACTGCACAGTGGGTGACTATAGAGAGGGACATTGGTTTTTTTGATTTTCATCACGCTGTAGAGAAAGAGCAATGATCTGTTTCATTAATAATATTTGTGATCAGAAAAATTTCGAGGTTTGAGGACAATTGTGTGAATTGATGGGGTTTTAGGCATGATATGATAATAACATCTTCTGTTGTTTCTGTTTTGGACAGTTTCTTTCTGCTTTCCATTTTTTATTTGGTACTACTATGACAAACCTGGGGAACTAAGACATTGACAATTGAATGATAAATGGCCACGTAATGTTTGTACCTTTTCTTTGTTTTTTTTTTTGTTTTTAAAAACAAATTAAATACAAGTATTTAGACTTTTAATCTATTTTATTGCTTAGATATGGATAGGTCATCGCCCATTAATACTCTGGTAAATGGTTGAGTTTAAAAAGAAAATGAGATGTCGGTTTGGTTTACAAGTTGTTCACAATGTGGTTCATTTAATTGCATATAAGATATTTATTTAAAATACCAACAAAAGTTGGTCTGAGTGAAAAGAGCTCTGGTTGGTTAAGTAAGAGATCTTAGGTTCGAACTCTTGTGAATGCAGCAAATTTTCTTGAGAGAAATCCTTATTTCGGCGTCCTTCGGTATCTCGGAAGAGGATTGTTCTTAAGTGAAATCTAGTACACTTTGGAAAACCAAAAAAATATTTATTTAAAATACAAGTTAATATAAGATTATATTGATAACAACATTTTTTAAATATTTACTTAAAATACAAGCTAATACTAATACAAGTTGTTTGAGATTAAACCTCACATCTCTAAATTCTAATGGCTTGCCCTAACCCCTTCATTTGTCTATATTCTTATGGTTATTTTAGATGAGAATCTCGAGCAAGGAGCCAAAAAATTTATGAGTTGTACTCGCCCCATGCATGAGTACAACCCATATACATAGGGCTAATGCAACTTATGTAAGAATATGAGATATATATATAGAGAGAGAGAGAGAGAGAAAGGAGATGATGATCAAGTGAGCACATGTTGATTTAACTTATATGAAAACTTGTATTAAAGTTTATACCTCGTATATTGTAGGTTACGGAATACATTGGGTCATTGCACGAAATATAACCCTCAAAATAATGTTGATATAACTTATATCAACATCTGTTGACATGATAAAGTTGTATATATATTTGCTACAACAAGATATGTATTTTTGAAAAAAAGGGATTGGATGCACTAGATCATTTATTATAGAATTATTTATACTATGAATATAATAGGTACTCCGTATATTCTAATCCAAAATTTTCAAATCAATATTTAGAACCAAGTGCAACCCCATCTGTGTTTTCAAGGTCATCCTTTCATGCATGGGTAGGTTGGTTATATCTTTAGGCTTGTCCCTAACCTGTTTTGGAAGTTTCTCTTCGGGAAGAGAATATAGAGATAGGCACCTCCTCTAGGACCTAGAAAAGTCTCTCTCTGGAGGGTGATGGAAGCAACGTGCCTTGAGAGTGTTTCCAAGCAAAATTCCAAAAAACCTTTTGGAAAAAGATTTGGATTGGGTAACAAATTTCGAGGTGTTAGGGGGACCAAAAGTTATGTCTCACATGACCAAAGAGCCCCACCAAGATTCTCTCATTTTTGAAGCTTTAAATGTTTTTTCTTCCTCTCTCCTCTTTCTTTATATATAAAATCTTTATCCATCTGTGAAGAAGCACAAGGGGGAGGGCTCAATTTCTTCGCGTTGCGGGAGAATCAAGCTTGATTACAACTCCTAATAAAAAGGTAAGAGCATCAAACAATATCTCATGCAGAGTAACATGAATATAACACTTGGTAAAAATGATTTTGATATCTTATTCAATGGCTATTATGGTCATTAAGCCCCCAAGAAACTCATCACGTAGCAACTTCTTGCATATTTGATCAAATATATTTTTTGTTTGTCAATATGGCCAGAGGGTCACCTCTCTTAATTTTTTTTTTTTTTTTTTTTTTGGGGGGCGGGGGGTGTGTGAATTTTACTCCATACCCATCACGTGCTACAATGTACAAAGTTGTTCATGTTTTAGAGGACCCATATGCCAATAAATTTTTCAGACTTTGAGTTTAGAGGCATTGATATTGTTGGCAATAGTGCACAAAAATGACAAATTTAATTAACTTCTTCTTGTTGAATTGAGTAGACCCATGCGTGCATTATTTTTATTTTATTTTTATTTTTTTCGACTTTTCAAATGGCTTTATCCATTCCCTTTCTTTTAATTTTTCCTTTATATTCTTGCTTTAAAACTCGTTTGTAACTGGGTTGGATTCGAGTTACCTATTCTATAACTTTTTGAAGGAAACCCCTGCCATGAAGCCAATTGATTTTAGAAAAATTGATTAACATCAAGTCGCCTTTTCTCTGCTGCCTACCTCTTGCGAGAGGTTGGAAAGGAAAGCGAAAAAGCAAGCGGCGAGATGCGTAGCATTGTTCTCATTTTACAAGTTATTAAATATGTGCTTGATATTGTGAGATCTAATAAAAAAAACATTCTATTTTATTTTTAACAAATGACATGTCATTACCTAATGAGTATGCTTCATTCATGACAATTTTGACAAACGCAAAAGGAGATAATAAAAAGTAAATAATTTTGAGTGGTCACGAAGAATTGAAGAAGCCATCTAAATTGACTGATAAATAATCGAAGATTTTGACTTCAACTCTCACTATATCCCCCTAGGTCACCTCATAGACTTTGCTTTTATTGTCTAGTTTATGTGGGATGGGGGACTTCATATGGATGAGCAAATTACATGTTGCATGTAATAAAAACATTCTATTTTTTTTTAACCAAATGACATGTCATTACCTAATAAGTAGGCTTCATTCATGACAATTTTGACGAACACAAAAGAGAATAAAAGTAAATATATTTTGAGTAGTCACGAAGAAGCCATCTAAATAGACTCATAAATCTAAAAGTCTTGATTTCAACTCTTACTACTTCCCCTTAGGTCACTTCATCGACTTTGCTTTATAATTGTCCAGTTCTTGTGGGATGGGAGACTTCATGTAGAATGAAAGATTGCATGTGTTTAGAAAAAGTCAGTGCAAAGCATATACCTCTCACAATCAATAAAAGAAAAAAATAGGAAGGTAGAGTGATAAATCATGCAAGTGTTATATATGCCCATGTCTTGGTTGAAATTTTCATAGAGACACTTTTCTTCAAATTTACAGAGAGGCACTTTCCTTACTACTAAGCCCATTCACAATATTTGTATATAAAATGACTTATCGGGTAAGTAAAGAGGAAAAATCCTGTGAAAAAGAAAAAAGTAAGCGGGCTAAGAAAGAAAGTCGAAAAATGA
>JBBPBK010000133.1:0-27681 GCA_039720395.1 Liquidambar formosana | reverse complement strand
TAGTTTGGTTTTATAAAGGTGGCTAACCGTTATGCACCACCGTCGCTAAGCTTAGTGCATACAGGGTCGCACCAAATGCTTCCAATTCAAAATTCGACCAAAACATCTTTAGGAATGAACTTAAGACTAATTAAAGTCAAAAAATTGAAATTGAGTGAAAATCATGAGCCGATTTGAGCCAACACGAAGTGGGTCTCTTAACCAACCTGAACCACATTAAGCCATTTTAATCCCAAACCATCAATTTATTAAATTGAACCCATAAATACCTCATAGGTATCCATATGAACTCTAATTTACAATTTGGAGGTCATTTCAAGGTCAAATGGAAAGTTTGTGACCTAAAAACGATTACGCCCCTCAAGTCGCAAAAGTTCTTATTAACCCTCGAGATCAACTCCAAATTGAACCAAAATTCATACCAACTATCCTCATGACCCTAGAAACTTAATGCAAAAGACTAGACTCAAAAAGGAAACAAAAAGACACATGAAATGACAAACCTTAGCTAAGGTGACAAAAATAGGGTGTGACACCGGGTCATCCGTGGTTGGCGGGTGTATGGATGGGTGGAATGATGGTTGTAGAAATTGGTTCATCTCAGGAGCGCCTTGACCGGTCTAGGCATGCAAACACATCTAGAATAATCAAGGTTATGGAATTGCCGCCAACTAGGGGTTTGAGGACGGGATTGGGCATCCTATGGTCTATTAGAAAGGGAGTTCATCTGAGATCCTAAAATAAGTCCATTTAAAGCCTATTTGGAAATTAAATAACTCTTAGTGGTCTATGAGACTAAAGATTGAGGGTAAGGGGGTTTGGTTACAAATGGGGAAGGTGTTAGGCACCCCACGTCGCCCGTTGGAATCCACGATTCCCGATTTTAACAATGTTTCTGTTTAAAATCCCCATTTGTTATTATTGACTTTCTACACCGAACTATTTGACATAAGATCCCTTTTTGAAGGATAATGATTTTTTCATTTTTGAAAAGAGATCCCTAAAGGCAGTTGAGCAAGGTTTTAAAAACATGGATGTTCAAAAATATGCCTTAATGTTTTTGTAAATGAGAACCCTTGAAAAAGACCCCAAATGCACCTTCCTTTTCATGGGTATCTTAGATCAAATTGATTAACTCCTAACGAATAGCATCTCTATCTTGTAGTGGTAAAATCAATCCTTTTATGAAAGGATGGAAATGGATTTGATGTGACTGCATTTTTAATGAATTAATATCAAGTACAAATCCACTTTGGATTTTTAGAGAACTTGGGACTTTTGAAGTCAATGGAACGGGTAAAGAAAAGGATGCTTTTTGAAAGCTTTTGAGAGTAAGTAGATGTTTCCCTTTTGAAGAGAAAATAGTCTTTTGAAGACAGAGATTCCTTTGAAGAAAGAGAAATGTATCTCAGTTTGAAGAGGGAGCACTTTTGAAGTGTAAAGGAATTCTATTTATGCAACTGAAAGTAAACTTTATAATTCTTAATCCCAACTAATAGGCATCCTACATAGAACAACGGTTTTGGAAAATTGACTCCATGTGATAGAAAGATGAGTTTTTGGAAAGAGAGCATGAGCCCTTTTAATAAGATTTTGTTCGAGTCATTCTTGCAATGAACTCGTCAATTGAAACCTCTGTGCATTTATCAAGGGTTTTGAAAATGTTTCTTTGTAAATGATGCACGCATTAACAACTCGCTTGATGACAGGAAATTCTTTTTGAATCAGGAAGTCAAAAATCTTTATCTAATAAAGATGGTAATGTTGTCAAAAGAGGTTAATGGGAAAACGGTCCCACGTAGGTATAAACATAACCTTTTTGAAAGATGAACCCTTTTAGTGGGGATTTGAGATGTAAAGAATCACTTTCAGTTCTAAAAGACTTTTTGGGAAAATTATTTAGGGGCTTTTGAAGCATGAAAATGGCTAGGAGGAATTTT
Source organism: Liquidambar formosana (assembly GCA_039720395.1). NCBI lineage: Eukaryota > Viridiplantae > Streptophyta > Magnoliopsida > Saxifragales > Altingiaceae > Liquidambar > Liquidambar formosana. The sequence goes on along the minus strand of JBBPBK010000133.1, from coordinate 25,741 downwards.
ATCCAATCTTAAAACGCACTGGAATTAATAGAATAAAAATGTAATCAACTAAATCTCCTAAGGATTGGAATTTTACTACGTGACATAGGGACACACAGGGAGTTCCTAGATTCCGGGTTGGATTATTCATTAGAATATGGCGAGTTAATTGATTAAATCCATTTGATGGAGGTAAGCTATTATGCTAGGGATGAGTTTCTAAGCATTTGATGCTGTAAACTTTTATCCATAACATGACAGCCTACCTCAAAACCTCAATTAAACTTTATTCACATGGGAAATGATTAAGATATCACATAGCATGAAATTTGAAATAAACACATTCAAAATATCAAATGATTCATAATCATAATCAACCTTGACAAGGTTTGGAATTCATGAATGCGATGTTTATTGCTTTGATAAGCACAAGTATATGTACAAAAATAAAAGGGTTAAGTGACCATAAAATAAAGAGTACATAAGCATTGGGGTAAAGAGTCACAACGACCACTTCCCGGAGGATAGCTAAAGCCATAGCTTCTAAAATTAAGAAGTAAATGAATAAAAGCTGATAATGTGCAAGCATTAGAGCAAAGAGTTGCAACGATTGCAACCCGGAGGATAGCTAAAACCATAGCCTTTAAAATAAATAAATAAATAATAAGAAAAATAAGAACAACTATTTTGAATGAATTTGTCCTTATCCTTGCCTTTGTCCATTTATCCAAGCATGGGGATATTCAATTAAGTCCAATAAACTCAATAGCAAAAGGGGAGGGGGGTTATTTATGTCCAAGTTGATTGTGATTACCAACAAGAAAATAGGAAGAGGTTAGTATAAACAATATGCATGCATGCATAAACCAAACCTTGCCAATTTTTATTTTGCTTAAATATCACTTTGACCTTTTGATATGCTTAAATTTCCATTTTAAGCATCACAAATTCAATCTCACATGCAATAAAAAGGAATGAAATGGGTGCTAGCAACCTATTGGAGTGGTTTGTATGCAAAATAGTGGTTTAGGGTCTCCCTGCCTCTAACCCACCATACCAGACTTTGATCCCTTCACAACACATGTTAGGAAGTCCATGTACGTACTTGGGCTAGGGTAAAGAGGGTGGCAATCACATATTGAGGTTGCAATAAATAATGGTATCAATAGAAAATTTAAAGAAGCTTAAAAATGAAATTGAAAGGGAAGCTCACCTAATGTAGATGGCTTTTACCTTAGCTTTGATCGGTGTAGGCTTGGATGCTCCTTTGCTAGGCTTGAAAATCCTTCCTTGAGATGTTCCTTTGATATTCCAAGTGTGCTTGGATGGTGGTTGAACTTGAGACCTTGACAACTTGAAGAGGTTTAATGCATGGATGCAAGCATTGAGGTGAATTTTTGGGAGGAATTTAGTGATGTTTTGGAGAGTTTTGTGTGAGGATTTTTGTAGGGGAGAGAGTGAGGATGCTTGGATGTAGAGATGGTGAGGATTAGAGTGAGATTTGGTATAGTTTTTGTAGGGATAAAAAGATTGGATCCTTTAATGAATAGAAAGTGGAGTATTTATAGGAAAAATTGGATTTTTAGGGGTAAAGCGGTCATTTGGAGGGGCATTTTGGTCACATGGGACATGGAAGGCATTTGGGAATTATTTGGTGAAGGAAATACCCCATTTGATGGGGCCAAAGTGGTCTATTTGTGGCAAAAGGGCAATCTGCCGTGGTAGATATTCTACGTTGGCATGGTAGGCGTGGCCCACATTGGCCTTGCCAACGTGGACAAGTTTTATCTTTGCAACTGGATTACGACTGCTGTTACACCCCATTTTTGCCACCTTAACTAGGGTTTGTCATTTTATGTGTCTTTTTGTTTCATTTTTTAGTCTAGTTTTTTGCATTGAGTTTCTAGGGTCTTGAGGATGATGTGTATGAATTTTGATTCGATTTGGAGTTGATCTTAAGGGTTAATAAGAACTTTTGTGACTTGAGGGGTATAATTGTCCTTTAGGTCACAAACTTTCCTTTTGACTTTGAAATGATCTCCAAGTTGTCAATTGGAGTTCATGTGGATGCATTTGAGGTATTTATGGGTTCAATTTGATGAATTGATGGTTCGAGATTAAAATGGCTCAATATGGTTCAGGTTAGTTAAGAGACCTACTTTGGGTTAGCTCAAATCGGCTCATGGTTTTCACTCGATTCTCACTCATTTGACTTTGATTAGTCTTAATTTCATTCTCAAATGTATTTTAGAAGGTTGAATTTTAAATTGAAAAGCATTCAATGTGACCTTGTGTGCATACTTAAGCTTAGTGATGGTGGTGCATAGCGGTTAGCTACCTTTGTAAAATCTAACCATGCAACCATGGCTAGAGATTTCTACCCTAAAATGTCTTAAATTACACTCCTTTTTGAAACACAGTTGTTTTGGCTTTCCTTTCGTCAAAATCGGAGCCGATTTGACCCCCGAAACACATTTGGAAGCTGAAAAGGCTCAGAATAGGCAAGAGATGACAGAGCCTCGGGTGACCACCCTGGCCTAAGCGACTAGCTGCCCAGGCCAGTCTGCTAGCCGCCTAGCCCCAGGTGGTCAGCCGAGCCTCTTTCCATTTTTATGCTGAAGTGGGATTCCTTTCCTATTTTCTCGAACTATTCCGCCTCCAGCCGCCATTCCTTCTTATTTTCAACCCTAATTGACCTACTTAAGCCCCAATGAAGTATCTAAGGATCCTTGGATCAATATTTAGGGTTTTACTCCCAACCATTGATGGATTCCCCTCAAACCCTATAAATACCGAGAGTGTTTCAAGTTGTTTATAAGAGGAGAAGAAGTCTCTACAGCAGTAAGAGAACTCCACCATAGGTATACCTCTATTCCCTTTATGCTGAAATTAGGGTTTCACTTAGAATAGTTCTATTGCATGTTCAAGTTAGTATTTTTATCATGTGTTGATGCTTCTAATAGTTAATATACATGGTTTAAATGTTGTTCATGATTAGTTATGCATGTAATTGGATTATTTTATCTGATTTAATGCATGGTTGTGATTCTAGGGTTTCTATTGTGCTGAAATAGGGTTTTTGGTTAGAATAGCTATATTTCATGTTTAAGTTTACATTTTTATCATGTGTTGATGCTTCTATTAGTTAATATGCATGATTAGAATGTTGTTCATGGGTAGTTTTGCATGCTAGAGGGTTGTTTTATGTGATTTAAGGCATAGTTGTGATTCTAGGGTTTCATTGTGCTGAAATTAGGGTTTTGCTTAGAATAGCTCTATTGCATTTTAAAGCTTACATTTTTATCATGTGTTGATGCTTCTACTAGTTAATATGCATGATTAGAATGTCATTCATGATTGGTTTTGCATGATTTAGAGTTATTTCATGTTGTTTAGAGCATAGTTGTGATTCTAGGGTTCCTATTGTCCTTGTTTTAAGAAAGTTGCATATGGCATGATAGGTTAGGGTTGTCATTGGTTTTTCTTCATAATTGCTGTATATGTATTGCATATAGAATAACTATGATGATTTTTGCATTCACGGTAGTGGATTTTAGGGTTTTTTGCATGTCATTGCATATAGAGCTGAATTAGGATTTCTACTAGTTCATGATTCGTGTTATTCACATGACTTATGGGTAATTTTAGACCTTATTTCAATTCTGTCCAGATTTATTTATTGTTATTAATGTCATATTTTGAGCATATGGTAGCCTTTATGTAAGCATAATAATTGCTTGGTTGAGAATTGGTTTAGTTTGTTGGTATTTTTGGTGTATGTTGCATGCAAATTGCAGGTGCTTGATAGGTACAAACCCATAGAAAGTGGGATATGACAGGTGTTGTAATACCCCGAATTTTTCTTAGGTTTAATTAATTAAATATAAAATTGAATGCCTTTAAACGTATGAGGTAATTTAGAATTAACCTCAAACACGTTCAACTTTGTAACCAAACAAGGTAATTGTTTTCTAATCAATGAGAGATAGTGTTCGTATCCTAATCAAACACTCACTTTGAAGGTAATCCTAATTAGGTTAGGATTAACTTGCACCCTATATAAGAAACCTTTATGGAGGATTAATATTCTTTTGACTGAAAACAATATAAAGAGAGAAAAAAAAAAAGAAAAGAAAGCAAGAGAGAAGGAAAAAGAAGGAGCTGTTGCTGTTTTGCACGAGTTGACTGCCAACTTCGTGTCTGTTTACAGGTAACTTACCATCTGTTGCCTGGTAACTTTACTGTGTTATCAATATTTTCTTCTCTAATCCAATCATCCATCTCTATCACTTCTAAAACCACTAAACCATCATCACCACCACTCAAAAAAACCCCTTCATAGCTACTGCACAAGATCATCCAACCACCAAAAATATCTTTCTTTGGGTTAGGGTAACAAGGAATGGCAAAAATGGTGGTTTCCACCACTTCCACCACTACATCCCATGTACACCCTTCCACAAATACTTTTCCCACAGATTTAGGGACTGATTTTGAGGGAAAGTCAGTGGGTGAACTTCTGCTTTTGTCTTGGGTAGCATAGGAAGTTAATACAAAATCTGCTGCTGTTTTACTACATTCTGACTGTCAACTTCACATCTGTTGACAGTCAACTTCTCTCGGATTGACTGGTAACTTTGCTGTGTTAAAAAGTAATTCAAAACTATTAACTTATAATTTAACATGAGTCTATTTTAACGCCACGTTAGTGTACATATTAATTATATTAAATATAGTAAGCATTATAAGGCCATGAGAATTAAACGTTAAACCCTTGATGCACTATCTAGTTGGAGAGACCCTTTAGTTTAAGTATGATTTATTGATAAATAATATTATTGATTTTAGGTTCTGAGTAGCGTTGGGATTGTTAGGAGTTTGATCGCTTGGATTGTTGAAGGTTTGGCTTGAGGTAAGGGAACTTGCACAATGTATCGCCCTCTTTGATTAAATAAAAGAAAATATGATTTTTATTCCTCTTTTGTGAGCTAATGATTTATGAGCAATTGTTTTCAAAATCGTTTCATTATCAAAGTGCTTATTTCTTATATACTGTGGGTCAAGCAAAATAGTCATTTATTGAAATTGTTTTACATACGTGTTTGAATCTATTTTACTTGTGAAAGATATTTGCCAAATGCTTTTTTTTTGTATAAGTGTGAACTCTGGTTAGACTATTGGTCCGTCCCAGCAGGGGATTTTAATACTGTTGGAAAATTGGTCCGTGCCAATAGGGGATTCTAATACTGTTGGTCATCAGTACTGATGTAGTGGAAAGTCCCACGATGATGGGCACCTATTGAATGTGAGTCTAGCCAGAGGAAATACTTGTATGAACTAATGTTTTATTGATTTGTATTATCGATCAGTGATTTTAAAGTGATTTATCGAATGAATTGTTATCGAAAGCGTTTCAGTGTCATTGTTTATTGAATTGAAAGCAAGAGAATTACTTCTAAAAGTTTATATGCCTGTCGAATTGAAAGAAATGATTTATTGTAAAACTCTATTGTTTTGTTACTCATGTTTTTTAAATCAATCGTGCGAATATGCTTGACCTCTTCCTGTATATATTGTGTAATGTTTTCTTGCTGAGCGTTATGCTCACCCCTTATATTTTTCCCCACAGATGAATAGCTTGATGTGAGTGGCTTCCGCATATGAAAAGTTAGAATGTCGACAGCTTAATCTGCTAATTTAGTTGGAACAAGTAGTTAGAAGAATTTAATTTGTTGTCTCAGTGGATATTGTAGTAGGTTATTGGAGGTGATAATTTATTTTGATGGATGTGGATTTATCTAATTATTTCTTTTAATTATTGAGACTTTAGATATGCTACGATTCGAATTTTATTATGGATGAATTATTGGAGACAGATTTATTACAGGTTGATATTGTTAAGTGGTCTAGCCTATGTGGGGCATAGTCCTATGTGGGTTATGACAATCATGTCGTCAAATCCAATCTTTTGGGTTTGGGGTGTGACAGGTGTAATTACCCCACCAATGTGGGGCGATTATTTTGGCTATAGCAAGACAAAATCTTGCAAATAAAGTAATTACTTTATGAAATAGGGTATTTGTTTTGATAGGTTGCTTTTGCTCAAGGTAAGTAGGATTTAAAGGTGCCTTAATTCACCTTTCCTTCCTTAAAACTTTCTCTTTTCTCTCATAGGGTTATTTCCTAATAGGGGAATATAGTAATTCCTATAGTTTCCTTTCATAAAAAAATTCCTTTTCAAATAAAAAGTTTCTATCTTTATTGAAATTCCATATTTTCTAAAGATCTTTTGAGAATCTTTTATCTTTGAAAACTCCTATATTTTATGGGAGGAAACTTAAGGTTTACCATAAGCCTTTATTAGGTTATAACCCTATTCCCATTCAAACTACGTGGACTTTGACCCATGTATTTCCATACATGGAACGTAGAATCTTTTCGTGAGGTTTAAGTCCGCCCTAGGATACTACTAAGTATCCTAGGATTCCTTTTCCCCCATTTTCTCTCTTTTTCTTTTATTTATTTTGCTTATGTGGATGGATGAATGGATGATATGTATGCTGTATTTTGATGATAATTGATGATTTGTGCGTGTTTAAGACTTTGATTTAGCCTAATTAAATTAAGAGACCGTTTAGGGTGATATGGGTGCCTATAGGCTTTGCCTAAAACCTTTCCATATCGTAATTTAGTCTTTGAATTTACAATCTTTGGTTTTCGAAAGATCTTTTGCCTTACCATTTTTTTTAAACATGGAGTAACTTATTTTGAAAAATAAAACATTTTCGGGTTTTCCTTGTTTCCTTTAAAAAATGAGGTGGCGACTCCTTTTTTATTCATGTGGGCCACTTTTCAGGGTCCACAGCTACAGGGTGGCTGGCAGAATCGGAAGCAAATTACCCACGCTAGCAATGCTAGCGTGGGCTCACTTTAGTCAACTCAGCCATGATTTCTTATCATTAGCCATGGGAACTTGTGATCCTTGGTTTGTGTGCCTCATCTTCTGTGGGGTCGTATGATCGTCCAATCATGTTCAATCGATGATCGAATGGATTCCGACCGTTGATCTTGAATGTGGATTGACACTTTGGTTCCCTAAACTTGGTTTGGGACTGAATGGTGGAGAGTGTACCCTTTGGGGTGCGATCGAATGGCTCGAATACGAGCATAATGCTCACAGGGCTGTGTGATTATGGTTTTGTTGATCATAAGCCAAACGAGACCCAATATTTGATCAAAAGGTCTCATCTTGATCTTAGAGGATTGAATTCAAGATCCAACGATCTAATTGTCTATTGGGTGAGAAATTGTGAGAAATCGAACCACCTAAAGTTGCTTTAGGAGTTTGATTTAGAGGTTTTGGGGGATCAAAGGGTTTGTACCTTTTGATTCCTAATCAAATGGTCCTAGACCATTCTAAGAACATTGAATTGAAGATCCAATAGTTGAATTGACCATTAGATAAGAGATTATGAGAAATCGGACCACTCAAAGTTGCTTTAAGGGTTTGATTTGGGGGTTTTGGGGATCAGAGGGTCTATGCCTTCTGATTCCCAATCCAATGGTCATAGATTGTTTTAGGAACATTGAATTGGAGATCCAACGATCAGATTAACCATTGGATAAGATATTGTGAGAAATTGAACCACCCAAGGTTGCTTTAAGGGTTTTGGGGATCAGAGGGTCTGTGCCTTCTGATTCCGAATCAAATGGTCCTAGATCGCTCTAGAAACATTGAATTGAAGGTCCAACGATCAGATTGACTATTGGATGAGAGATTGTGAGAAATCAAACCACCCAAGGTTGCTTTAGAGGTTCGATTTGGGGGTTTTGGGCATCGTACCCATTCCTTGTTCTTGGGTCTCGAAGATTGAATTGAGGGAATGTCTTGCCCTAGTGGTGGGTAGGACAAGGTGAATAGAATTAGGTATCGAGTGTGTTCAACCTAATTATATTGCTGATGGGTTGATTGATTTTGTCTAAAGGTGGCCCGACAAAATTTGGGTTTCTATAGTTGCCTTTCTTTGTCAGGTTCTCCTTGAGAGACACCTGACAAAGACTGGATGACGCTTTCTATTTTGTGGGGACGGGGACGAGTGATGTGACTCATGGGCTAGGCTTTGTGTCAAATCATGATTTGCGAGTAAGCATGAATTGTCGAAATGTCCGATTGAGACAAGCTTGATGCTTCTATGATTTTCCTAGTTTAGGTTCTTCGCGGACCTTTGGGCACGAATGGGCAGGCCTAGACAGGGCTCTAGCATGCTTTAGGAAGCCTGAGGATGTGTTTGGACATAACAGGGGCAAAATTAGGATTTTGAGAAATTCATTAAAGCTCACTTGGCATAGCAGGCATGGGTTCACACCTACCATGAAAGCATGAACTGTCATGATTCAAAGCTGAAACGTTGCGCGGGTTGGGAGGCCATTGCACCATATTTTCCATCATTTTCTCGCATTTTCTCATCTGTCAATCATTGGGAATCACTTGGGATTGCTTCCAGACTATATTTAGAACTAGTTTTCATGATCTTGAAGGATTTTTGGAAGATTTGATGAAGGGTTTTTAAGTTTTTTGCATCCGACCTCGGTGAGTCCAAGTTCTGATTTTCTCAAATTTTATTTTGAATTTGTGCACGATTTCTTTGTGTTTCTAATTAGTTTTAGGCTTGTGAACTATGTTAAAAGCATTGGGGTAGTTTTTATTTAAGTTTTGATTATAGGAGACGTTTGGCAGTGGGTTTTACAGGGTTTGAAAAGGTATGTGCGAATTTTGGTTTTTGATTGTGCTTGCTGTGTTCGTATACATTTGCCATTGTTCTTGGATCATGTTTGGATGTTTATTATGGTTTTCTTGAGTTGGATTTAACCTTGTGTGTGTACTGTGGGTATGGGGTTTTCGAAATGGGTGTGGATTTTGATTTGCTTTGGAGTTTTCATCGAGGCTTGGTCGTTACTTGGACTGTTTGTTGGTCTCAAACCATATTTTGGACATGTTTAGGTCTGTTTGAACGTCTTGGGCAGGTTTTAGGAACGTAAGGAGACTAGGCAAACACTTATGGCATGGTTTTGGGTATGTTCTTGGTAAAACATCGCACTTCGTCCATTGTTTTTGCCATTTCTGATTTTTGGACAGCTTTCGATTGCATCTGGCATCACTTAAACATTTGTGGATAGTTTTAAAAGTGTAAGGCAACTAGGTAAATACCTAGGGTTAGGCTTTGAATGAATTTTGGGTTGGGATGGCGGTGTTTTATCCATGTTTGTTAAAATTTTCTGAAATGCACTTGCCATAGACAAATGGGTTAGTTATTTAAGTTAGGCAGCATAGGTGTCGGCCTTGGCAAGGCATTTGAAGTGGACATACGGGCTGTTTTATGCGTAAAGTGACACGTGTAAAGGGTGTTGGGCCTGTGTATAGTAAGTTGGGTTCCACTGGGGATTGGCTAAATGGTTTTTCGTTGATGGTGGTATTCGGTTTGTTACGGGTATTGATAGTCAACATATTTAAGTGTGGTTTAGGCTTGTCGTAAGTGTTAGTGGGCCACTTGCTTGAGTGTGGTCTGAGCTAATTAACATGTGTGGGCATCGTGTGTGTGCGTGTATCTCATTTGACTCGCGTAAGGGGCGAGTGTGGGGTTTGTTTGGGGAAGGATAGTGGCTGTCTTTACTTCGCTGGGGATTAATCCCTGTCTCGTAGCGGCCACTGGACAGTTTTATCGCTTGGGTTCGTTGTCCGTTGGGTGTTGTTTTATTATTTGAGTTTGGTTTAGGCAGGTTAGTGTATCTAGCTTTATGTGAGGTAGCTTGGTGCTTTAGGAGTGAGTATTCTTGCCTCCACCAGGGGCGTATGAAGGGGGTACATGGGTAGAGGTACGCTAGGTTAGGGAATGGAAGGTTGCTTGCTTCCACTGGGGATTAGTGCGTTTGGCGCCCTATCATGGTGGTGTTTTGGTATGAACTCAAGGCGTCAATGGGTAGGGTCCACTAGGGAAGTGAGTTTTGGACTCTTGAGTGGCCTAGATGGGTGTATGTGATCTCGTGAGTTGTTGAGTGGAGTCTTTGAGTTGATTTGTTGAAAAAAATGGGTAGTGGTGTGAATCCAAGATGCGAGACTCGAGGTGAGTTAAAGAGTTGGGTTAGAAAAAATGGCGCAATTACTCCCTTTCCGACGGAGATGGGACTTGACTTGGTTCTCGAGCACATCATTGGGTGCACTTTGCATTCGTGGTGAGTCCTCGAGGTTGACAATAGCCTAGTGAGTCGGTTGGACCCTTAAGAAGCTACTTATAGCTTGAACTAGTCTTGCGGGATGGAAACAGAGCCATGATGAGTTTCTTTTATCCTTGGTTTAGCTTTATGAAACTAACTAGGGCACTAAGAACTCATTTACGGGTTGGGTTAGCTTTGTGGCTTTGAAATGAAGTTTAAGAAGCCAATATAGGCTTGTAGCGGCCCTCGAGGGTTGGGATAGAGCATAGGAAGCTATTGTAAGCTCGCAGCGGCCCTCATGGGTTGAGATAGGATCGTACCAAAGCTATGTAAGCTTGAAGCAGCCCTTATGGGTCAAGACAGGATCAATAGGAGGCTATGTAAGCCTGAAATGGCTCCCATGAGCCGAGATAGGATGTAAATAGTTTGCGCGAACCATCTAGAGCTGTAGGTAAGCTAATTATAGACACCCAAAATTTTGTCAGGCCGCCTCCAGACAAAATCGATCAACCCGTCAGTAGTATAATTAGGTCGGACACACTCGGTACCTGATTTTGTTCACTTTGTCCTACCCACCACTAGGGCAAAGCATCCCCCCATTTCAATATTTGAGGCCCTAGAGTAGGGAACGGGTACAATGCTTAAATCGAACCCTTAATACAACCTTGAGTGGTTCAATTTTTCACAATCTCTAATCCAATAATCAATCCGACCATTGGATCTTTAATTCAATGTTCCTAGAGCGGTCTAGGACAATTTGATTAGGAATCAGAAGGCACAGACCCTCTGATCCGCAAAACCCCTAAATCAAACCCCTAATACAACATTGGGTAGTTCGATTTCTCACAATCTCTAATCTAATGGTTAATCCGACCGTTGGATCTTCAATTCAATGTTCCAAGAGCGGTCTAGGACCATTTGATTGGGAATCAAAAGGCAGAGACTCTCTGATCCCGAAAACCCCTAAAACAAACCCCTAATACAACATTAGGTGGTTCGATTTCTTATAATCTCTGATCCAATAGCCAATTCGACCATTGGATCTTCAATTCAATGTTCCTAGAACGGTCTAGGATTATCTGATTGGGAATCAGAAGACATAGACCCTCTGATCCCCAAAACCCCCAAATCGAACACCAAATACAACTTTGGGTGGTTTGATTTCTCACAATCTCTGACCCAATGGTTAATTTGACCGTTGGATCTTCAATTCAATGTTCGTAAAGCGGTCTAGGACCTTTTGATTAGGAATCAGAAGACACAGACCTTCTGATCCCCAAAACACCCAAATCAAACCCCTAATACAACATTGGGTGGTTCGATTTTTCACAATCTTTGATCTAATGGTTAACCCGACCGTTGGATCTTCAATTCAATGTTCCTAGAGCGGTCTAAGACCATTTGATTAGGAATCAGAAGGCATAGACCCTCCGATCCCAAAAACGCCCAAATCGAAGACCTAAAGCAACCTTAGGTGGTTTGATTTCCCACAATCTCTCATCCAATGGTCAATCCGACCGTTGGATCTTCAATTCAATGTCTCTAGAGCGGTCCAGGACCATTTGATTGGGAATTAGAAGGCACAAACCCTCTGATCCCCAAAAACCCCTAAATCGAACCCCTAAAGCAACTTTAGGTGGTTCGATTTCTCACAATTTCTTATCCAATGGTTAATCCGACCGTTGGATCTTCAATTAAATCCCTCAAGATCAACACAAGGCCATTTAATCAGAGATCGTGCTTCATTCGGCTCACGATCAACAAAACCTTAATCACATAGCCCTATGAGCATCATGCTCACATCCGGGCCATTCGATCTCACCCCGGAGGGTACAAACTCCACCTTTTGGTCCAAACCAAGTTTAGGGACCCAAAGCTTCAATCCACATTCAAGATCAACGGTTAGAATCCATCCGATTGTCGATTAAGTGCAATTGGACGATCATGCGGCCCCACAGTAGAGCGGACCACCACCTCTGACCTACCATAGTGGCCCTACCTCATTACATGAGGCACACAAACCAAGGATCACAAGTTCCCATGGCAAATGATGAGAAATCATTACAAATGTAGAAAAAGTCAGCCCACGCTGGCATTGCCAGTGTGGGCAATATGCTTTCGACTCTACCAACCACCCTGTAGTCGTAATCCATTTGTGGCCCACGCCTGCCTTGTCAACATGGAAAACTTGCCATGGCAGATTGCCCTTTTGCCACAAATGGACCACTTTGCCCCCATTAAATGGGGTATTTCCTTCACCAAACAATTCCTAAATGCCTTCCATGTCCCATGTGACCATAATACCCTTCCAAATGACCATTTTACCCCTAAAAGTCCAACTTTTCCTATAAATAGTCCACTTTTTATTCATTAAGGAGGTTGAACCTTTTATACCAAAAGAATTCAATTCTTGATCCCAATTCTCTCTATTTTAATGCAATCTCTCTCTATCTTACAAAAATCCCCACCAATCCACTACATTTCTCTAAAAAAAGAATCCATCTCAATGCATGCACCCATACATTGAACTTCTTCAAGTTGTCAAAGCCTCAAGTTCAACCACCATCTAAGCATACTTGGAACATCTAAGGAGCATCTCAAGGAAGGACTTCCAAGCCTCGCAAAGGAGTATTCAAGCCTACATTAGCCGAAGCTCAGGTGAAAATCATCTACACTAGGTGAGCTTCCCTTTTAATTTCATTATTAAACTTTCTTAAATTTTCTAGTGATACCATTATTTATTACAGCCTCAACATGTGATTGCTACCTTTCTTACCTTAGCCCGAGTACGTATTTGGACTTCCTAACACGTGTCATGAAGGGATTAAAGTCTTGTATGGTGGGTTAGAGGTAGGGAGATCCTAAACCACCCTTTGCATGCAAACCACTCCAATAGGTTGCTAGCACCCATTTTCATTCCTTTTTATTGCATGTGAGTTTGCATTTGTGACGCTTGAAATGGAAATTTGAGCATATCAAAAAGTCGAAGTGATATTTAAGTAAAATCAAAATTGGTAAGGTTAGGTTCATACATGTATGCATATTGTTTATACTAACCTCTTCTTATTTTCTTGTTGGTAATCATAATCAACTTGGACATAAAATAATCCCCTTTGTTGCGAAGTTTATTGGACTTAATTGAATATCCCCATGCTTGGATAAATGGACAAATGCAAGGACATGAACTAATTCATTTAAATGGGTTGTTCTCATTTTTATTTATTTATTTTAGAGGCTATGACTTTAGCTATCCTCCAGGTTGTGGTCGTTGCAAATCTTTACCCCAATGCTTGTACATTATCAGCTTTTATTTTATTTACTGCTTAAATTTAGAGGCTATGGCTTTAGCTATCATATGGGTTGTAGTCGTTGCGACTCTTTTGCCCCAATGTTTGAGCACTTTTTTCATTTTGTGGTCACTTGACCCTTTTATTTTTGTACATATACTTGTGACTATCAAAGCAATAAACATTGCATTCATGAATTCCAAACCCTGCCAGGGTTGATTATGTTTATACATCTTTTGACATTTCAAATATGTTTATCTCAAATTTTGTGCTATGTGATATGTTGATAATTCTATTCCCATGTGAATAAGATTAATTAAGGACTTGAGGTAGGCTATCATGCTATGGATAAAAGTTTACAGCATTAAATGTTTAAAAAATCATCCCTAGCATAATAGCTTACCACCATAAAATGGATTTAATCAATTGACCCACCAAATTCCAATGAATAATCTTACCCCGAATCCAGGAACTCCTACATGTCCTTATGTCACGTAGTAAAATTCCAATCCTTAGGAGATTTAGTTGATTACATTTTTATTCAATTAATTCAAGTGCGCTTCAAAGTTGGATAAAATTCCTCTTCACCACTTTTAGGCTTCAAAAGCCCCCCCCCCAAATAATGTTCCAAAAAGCTTTTTAGAATTGAAAGTGATTCTTTACATCTCAAATCCCCGCTAAAAAGATTCAACTTTCAAAAAGGTTTATTCATACCTATATGAGACTATTCTCCCACAAATCATTCTTGACAATATTACCATCTTTATCAAATAAAGATTTTGACTTCATGATCCAAAATGAATTTCTTGTCTTCAAATAAGTTGTTAATGCGTGCATCATTTACAAAGGAACACTTTCATAACCGTTGATGAGTGCACAAAGGTTTTAATTGACGAGTTCATTCCAAGAAAGACTTGAATAAACCTTTTTCATTTAAAGGGTGCATGCTCCTTTTTCAAAAAACATATCTTTCTATCACATGAAGTTAATTTTCCAAAACCATCATTCCATGCAGGATCCCCTTTTTAGTTGGGATTAGGAAATCATAAAATTTCACTTTCATTTCTAAACGGAATTCTTTTACACTTCAAAAGTACTCTCTTTTCAACTAAGACTCATTTCTCTTCCTTCAAAAGGAACCTCTATCTTCAAAAGACTATTTTTCTCTCCAAAAGTGAACATCTGCTCACTTTCAAATGTTTTCAAAAAGCACCTTTTTTCTTATCCATCTCGTTGACTTCAAAAGGTCTCGAGCTTCTCTAAAATCCAAAATAGATTCGCACTTGGTATTAATTCTTTGAAAATGGAATCACTTCATTTCCATTTCCATCCTTTCATGAAAGGATTGATTTTTACCACAGTAAAATAGAGATACTTCCTTTTTGGGAGTTAATCAATTTGATCTAAGATACCCTTGAGGAGGAAGGCGAATTTGTGATCTTTTCAAAAGGTTCTCATTTACAAAAACCCTAAGGCACATTTTCAAACACTAATACTTTCAAAACTTTGTTCAAATGCCTTTAGGAATCCTTTTTTAAAGTGACCAACTTTATCACCCTTCAAAGAGGGTATTTTATGTCAAATTACTCATATAGGAAATCAATAATATTAAATAGGGATTTAAACAGAAACATTGTCAAAATCGGGAACCGTTGGATTCTAACGGGTGATGTGGGGTGCCTAACACCTTCCCCACTCATAACCAAACCCTCTTACCCTCAATCTTTAGTCTCACATACCAATAGGAGTCAATTAGTTTTCTAATGGACTTTAAATGGACCCAATTGTTGATAAAACCTCAGACGGATTTATTTTCGGGCTTAGATGAGCCCACTTTCTAAATTAACCATAGGATGTCCAATCATGTCATCAAACCCTTGATTGGTGGCGATTCCATAGCCTTGATGATACTAGGTGTGCTCACATGCCTAGGATGGTCTAGGCGCCCTTGAAATGAATTCAATCCATTTTTACAACCATCATTCCACACACCCACAAATGAATGACCCAAAGTAGTCCCATCTTAGGGAGGGAACAATCTGATCCCTATCCCTTTTTTTGGGGTAGCGACACTAATGTAAACTTGAAATGGCTCCCGTGAGCCGAGATAGGATATAAATGGTTCTCGTGAACCATTTAGAGTGTAGAAAGCTAATGTAAGCTTGAAATGGTTCCCGTGAGCTGAGATAGGATGTAAATGGTTCTTGTGAACATTTAGAGTTGTAGAAAAGCTAATATAAGCTTGAAATGGCACCCGTGAGCCGAGATAGGCTGTAAATGGTTCCCGTGAACCATTTAGAAGTGTAGAAAAGCTAATGTAAGCTTGACATGGCTCCTGTGAGCTGAGATAGGATGTAAATGGTTCCTGTGAACCATTTAGAGGTGTAGACAAACTACTATAAGCTTAAAATGGCTCTTGTGAGCCAAGATAGGATGTAAATGGTTTCTGTGAACCATTTAGAAGTGTAGAAAAGCTAATGTAAGCTTGAAATGGCCCCCGGGAGCTAAGATAGGATGTAAATGGTTCTCGTGAACCATTTAGAAGTGTAGATAAGCTAATATAAGCTTGAAATGGCTTCTGTGAGCCGAGATAGGATGTAAATGGTTCTTGTGAACCATTTAGAGTGTAGAAAAGCTAATGTAAGCTTGACATAGCTCCCGTGAGCCAAGATAGGATGTAAATGGTTCCCGCGAACCATTTAGAAATGTAGAAAAGCTAATATAATCTTGACATGGCTCCTGTGAGCCGAGATAGGATGTAAATGGTTCCTGTGAACCATTTAGAGGTGTAAGAAAACTATTATAAGCTTGAAATGGCTCTCGTGAGCCGAAATAGGATGTAAATGGTTCCCATGAATCATTTAGAAGTGTAGAAAAGCTAATGTAAGCTTAGCGGCTCTCATGGTCAAGGAAAGAAGTTGTGGAGTGAATGTATCACTCAGCAGCCCTTGTTGGTTCGGGGTAAAAAGTTGTGATAATTCTTGCGAATTACATTAGGAGATTAAAAACACATTAACGAACTCTTATGATCATGAGTTAACGTTTTATGACATGTTATTATTGTTCCTCTTTCTTTTATGTCTTGCTTTATCAAAGAGGTTTTTTCTAGTCCACGACGCTCTCTAGTCTCAATTCGAGTTGCCATTGACTCGTGGGAGCCGCACAACGGTTCCTAGACAGCCACTGCAACTCTACGCGTTCTGCAAAATCCTAGGACGCTATCTAGACCCTACGACGCTTTCTTGCCTTACAACACTTGTTGGACGCCAATGGGAGCTCTACGCACTCCCCAAACTCGTAGGAGCGTTTCTATAGTTAACAAGGCTGTCTACTCTCAATTAGAGTTGCCAAGGACTCCTGGTAGCCTCACACGCTTCCTAGACACCCGTAGGAACTCTATGCACTCTAAAAGGTCATAAGAGGCTAATTCGCATCTCCAACGCTCTCTAGATACAATTAGAGTCGCCACAGACTCGTGGTAGTGTGATAACACATCCTAGGCACCTGTTGGAGCTCTACGCACTCCAAGAAATCCTAGGAGCATTTCTAGAGTCCTCGACGTAGTATTGACTCGATTAGAGTCTCCATAAAGTCGAAGGAGGCCCACAATGCTTCCTAGACAGCCGTAGGTGCTCAAGGTGCCCCAAGAAATTCTTGGACGCTTTCTAGAGTGCATGACGAAGTCTAGTCTCAATCAGCGAGGCTTGGGAGCCTCACAACCCATCCTAGGCAGCCGTAGGAGCCCTACGTACTCCAAAAAAATCCTAGGAGGCTTTCTGGAGTCAAGGCTGCTCTCTTGACTCAATTGGAGTCGCCACAGACACGTAAAAGCTTTACGTGCGCCACAAACTCGTAAGAGCATCACAACGCTTCCTAGACGCCCGTAAGAGCTCTAGGTTCCCTAAAAAATTGTAGGTGGTTTTCCAGAGTGTACGACGCTCTCCAAATTCCATTGGTGCTGCTACAGATTTTCGAGAGCCACACAACATGTCTAAGGCACTTGTAGATGCTCTACCCCTTGCAAAAACTACAAGGAGGCTGTCTAGACTCCGTGACGCTCCCTAGTCTCAATTAGAGTCGCAATAGACTTGTGGGAACCTCGCAACACATCCCAAGCACCCGTTGGAGCTCCACACGCACAAAAAAAATCCTCGGAGGATTTTTAAAGTCCACGACACTGTCTTGACCCTATTAGAGTCGCCATAAACTCGTAGGGGGCCTTACAACGATACCTAGACACCCGTAGGAGGTCTCGGAGCTTTAAAAGGTACAAAGAGGTTCTTTCTAGTCCACGACGCTCTCTAGTCTCACTTAGAGTTGCCATTGACTCGTGGGAGCCGCACAACGGTTCCTAGACAGCCACTGCAACTCTACATGTTCTGCAAAATCCTAGGACGCTATCTAGACCCTACGACGCTTTCTTACCTTACAACACTTCCTGGACACCAATGGGAGCTCTACGCACTCCCCAAACTCGTAGGAGGGTTTGTACAGTTAACAAGGCTGTCTACACTCTATTAGAGTTGCCAAGGACTTCAGGTAGCCTCACACGCTTCCTAGACACCCGTAGGAGCTCTACGCACTCTAAAAGGTCGTAGGTGGCTTTTTCGCATCTCCAACGCTCTCTAGATACAATTAGAGTCGCCATAGACTTGTAGGAGTGTGATAACACATCCTAGGCACCTGTTGGAGCTCTACGGACTCCAAGAAATCCAAGGAGCATTTCTAGAGTCCTCGACGTAGTTTTGACTCGATTAGAGTCTCCATAAACTCGAAGGAGGCCCACAACGCTTCCTAGAGAGCCGTAGGTGCTCAAGGTGCCCCAAGAAATTCTTGGACGCTTTCTAGAGTGCATGAGGAGGTCTAGTCTCAAACAGAGACGCCTGGGAGCCTCACAACCTATCCTAGGCAGCTGTAGGAGCCCTACGCACTCCAAAAAAATCCTAGGTGGCTTTCTGGAGTCAAGGCTGCTCTCTTGACTCAATTGGAGTCGCCACAGACACGTAAAAGCTTTACGTGTGCCACAAACTCGTAGGAGCATCACAACGCTTCCTAGACGCCCATAAGAGCTCTAGGTTCCATGAAAAATTGTAGGTGGTTTTCTAGAGTGTACGACGCTCTCCAGATTCCCTTGGTGCTGCTATAGATTTTCGAGAGCCACACAACATGTCCAAGGCACTTGTAGATGCTCTTCCCCCTGTAAAAACTACAAGGAGGCTGTCTAGACTACGTGATGCTCCCTAGTCTCAATTAGAGTCGCAATAGACTTGTGGGAAGCTCGCAACAAATCCTAGGCACTCGTTGGAGCTCTACACGCACAAAAATAATCCTCGAAGGATTTCTAAAGTCGACGACGCTGTCTTGACCTTATTAGAGTCGCTATAAACTCGTAGAGGGCCTTACAACGCTACCTGGACACCCGTAGGAGTTCTTGGAGCTCTAAAAAGTACAAAGAGGTTTTTTCTAGTCCACGACGCTCTCTAGTCTCAACTAGAGTTGCCATTGACTCGTGGGAGCCGCACAACGGTTCCTAGACAGCCACTGCAACTCTACGCGTTCTGTAAAATCCTAGGATGCTATCTAGACCCTACGATGCTTTCTTGCCTTACAACACTTCCTGGACGCAAATGGGAGCTCTACGCACTCCCCAAACTTGTAGGAGCGTTTCTACAGTTAACAAGGCAGTCTACACTCAATTAGAGTTGCCAAGGACTCCTGGTAGCCTCACACGCTTCCTAGACACCCGTAGGAACTCTATGCACTCTAAATGGTCATAGGAGGCTATTTCGCATCTCCAACGCTCTCTAGATACAATTAGAGTCGCCATAGACTCGTAGGTAGTGTGATAACACATCCTAGGCACCTGTTGGAGCTCTACGCACTCCAAGAAATCCTAGGAGCATTTCTAGAGTCCTCGACGTAGTATTGACTCGATTAGAGTCTCCATAAACTCGAAGGAGGCCCACAACGCTTCCTGGACAGCCGTAGGTGCTTAGGTGCCCCAAGAAATTCTTGGACGCTTTCTAGAGTGCATGACGATGTCTAGTCTCAATCAGGGACGCGTGGGAGCCTCACAACCTATCCTAGGCAGCCGTAGGAGCCCTACGCACTCCAAAAAAATCCTAGGAGGCTTTCTGGAGTCAAGGCTGCTCTCTTGACTCAACTTGGAGTCGCCATAGACGCGTAAAAGCTTTACGTGCGCCACAAACTCGTAGGAGCATCACAACGCTTCCTAGACGCCCGTAAGAGCTCTAGGTTCCCTGAAAAATTGTAGGTGGTTTTCTAGAGTGTACGACGCTCTCCAGATTCCATTGGTGCTGCTACAGATTTTCGAGAGCCACACAACATGTCCAAGGCACTTGTAGATGCTCTACCCCCTGCAAAAACTACAAGGAGGCTGTCTAGACTCCGTGACGCTCCCTAGTCTCAATTAGAGTCGCAATAGACTTGTGGGAACCTCGCAACACATCCTAGGCACCCGTTGGAGCTCCACACGCACAAAAAAAATCCTCGGAGGATTTCTAAAGTCCACGACGCTGTCTTGACCCTATTAGAGTCGCCATAAACTCGTAGGGGGCCTTACAACGCTACCTAGACACTCGTAGGAGGTCTCGAAGCTTTAAAAGGTACAAAGAGGTTTTACCTAGTCCACGACGCTCTCTAGTCTCAATTAGAGCTGCCATTGACTCGTGGGAGCCGCACAACGGTTCCTAGACAGCCACTGCAACTCTACGCGTTCTGCAAAATCGTAGGACGCTATCTAGACCCTACGACGCTTTCTTACCTTACAACACTTCCTGGACGCCAATGGGAGCTCTACGCACTCCCCAAACTCGTAGGAGGGTTTCTACAGTTAAGAAGGCTGTCTACACTCAATTAGAGTTGCCAAGGACTCCAGGTAGCCTCACACGCTTCCTAGACACCCGTAGGAACTCTATGCACTCCAAATGGTCATAGGAGGCTAATTCGCATCTCCAACGCTCTCTAGATACAATTAGAGTCGCCACAGACTCGTGGTAGTGTGATAACACATCCTAGGCACCTGTTGGAGCTCTACGCACTCCAAGAAATCCTAGGAGCATTTCTAGAGTCCTCGACGTAGTTTTGACTCGATTAGAGTCTCCATAAACTCGAAGGAGGCCCACAACACTTCCTAGACAGTCGTAGGTGCTTGAGGTGCCCCAAGAAATTCTTGGACGCTTTCTAGAGTGCATGACGAAGTCTAGTCTCAAACAGAGACGCCTGGGAGCCTCACAACCTATCCTAGGCAGCTGTAGGAGCCCTACGCACTCCAAAAAAATCCTAGGAGGCTTTCTGGAGTCAAGGCTGCTCTCTTGACTCAATTGGAGTCGCCATAGACACGTAAAAGCTTTACGTGCGCCACAAACTCGTAGGAGCATCACAACGCTTCCTAGACGCCCGTAAGAGCTCTAGGTTCCCTGAAAAATTGTAGGTGGTTTTCTAGAGTGTACGACGCTCTCCAGATTCCATTGGTGCTTCTACAGATTTTCGAGAGCCACACAACATGTCCAAGGCACTTGTAGATGCTCTACCCCCTGCAAAAACTACAAGGAGGCTGTCTAGACTCCGTGACGCTCCCTTGTCTCAATTAGAGTCGCAATAGACCTGTGGGAACCTCGCAACAAATCCTAGGCACTCGTTAGAGCTCTACACGAACAAAAATAATCCTCGAAGGATTTCTAAAGTCCACGACGCTGTCTTGACCCTATTAGAGTCGCCATAAACTCGTAGAGGGCCTTACAACGCTACCTGGACACCCGTAGGAGTTCTCGGAGCTCTAAACAGTACAAAGAGGTTTTTTCTAGTCCACGACGCTCTCTAGTCTCAATTAGAGTTGCCATTGACTCGTGGGAGCCGCACAACGGTTCCTAGACAGCCACTGCAACTCTACATGTTCTGCAAAATCCTAGGACGCTATCTAGACCCTACGACACTTTCTTGCCTTACAACGCTTCCTGGACGCCAATGGGTGCTCTACGCACTTCCCAAACTCGTAGGAGGGTTTCTACAGTTAACAAGGCTATCTACACTCAATTAGAGTTGCCAAGGACTCCCGGTAGCCTCACACGCTTCCTAGACACCCGTAGGAGCTCTACGCACTCTAAATGGTCATAGGAGGCTATTTTCGCATCTCCAACGCTCTCTAGATACAATTAGAGTCGCCATAGACTCGTGGTAGTGTGATAACACATCCTAGGCGCCTGTTGGAGCTCTACGCACTCCAAGAAATCCTAGGAGCATTTCTAGAGTCCTCGACGAAGTATTGACTCGATTAGAGTCTCCATAAACTCGAAGGAGGCCCACAACGCTTCCTGGACAGCCGTAGGTGCTTAGGTGCCCCAAGAAATTCTTGGACGCTTTCTAGAGTGCATGACGATGTCTAGTCTCAATCAGGGACGCGTGGGAGCCTCACAACCTATCCTAGGCAGCCGTAGGAGCCCTACGCACTCCAAAAAAATCCTAGGAGGCTTTCTGGAGTCAAGGCTGCTCTCTTGACTCAACTGGAGTCGCCACAGACACCTAAAAGCTTTACGTGCGCCACACACTCGAAGCAGCTTCACAACGCTGCCTAGACGCCCGTAAGAGCTCTAGGTTCCCTGAAAAATTGTAGGTGGTTTTCTAGAGTGTAGGACGCTCTCCAGATTCCATTGGTGCTGCTTCAGATTTTCGAGAGCCACACAACATGCCCAAGGCACATGTAGATGCTCTACCCCCTGCAAAAACTACAAGGAGGCTGTCTAGACTCCGTGACGCTCCCTAGTCCCAATTAGAGTCGCAATAGACTTGTGGGAACCTCGCAACAAATCCTAGGCACTCGTTGGAGCTCTACACGAACAAAAATAATCCTCGAAGGATTTCTAAAGTCCACGACGCTGTCTTGACCCTATTAGGGTCGCCATAAACTCGTAGAGGGCCTTACAACACTACCTGGACACCCGTAGGAGTTCTCGGAGCTCTAAAAGGTACAAAGAGGTTTTTTCTGGTCCACGACGCTCTCTAGTCTCAATTAGAGTTGCCATTGAATCGTGGGAGCCGCACAACGGTTCCTAGACAGCCACTGCAACTCTACGTGTTCTGCAAAATCCTAGGACACTATCTAGACCCTACGACACTTTCTTGCCTTACAACGCTTCCTGGACGCCAATGGGTGCTCTACGCACTCCCCAAACTCGTAGGAGGGTTTCTACAGTTAACAAGGCTATCTACACTCAATTAGAGTTGCCAAGGACTCTCGGTAGCCTCACACGCTTCCTAGACACCCGTAGGAGCTCTACGCACTCTAAATGGTCATAGGAGGCTTTTTCGCATCTCCAACGCTCTCTAGATACAATTAGAGTCGCCCTAGACTCGTAGGAGTGTGATAACACATCCTAGGCACCTGTTGGAGCTCTACGCACTCCAAGAAATCCTAGGAGCATTTCCAGAGTCCTCAACGTAGTATTGACTCGATTAGAGTCTCCATAAACTCGAACGAGGCCCACAACGCTTCCTGGACAGCCGTAGGTGCTTGAGGTGCCCCAAGAAATTCTTGGACGCTTTCTAGAGTGCATGACGATGTGTAGTCCGAATTAGGGACGCGTGGGAGCCTCACAACCTATCCTAGGCAGCCGTAGGAGCCCTACGCACTCCAAAAAAATCCTAGGAGGCTTTTTGGAGTCAAGGCTGCTCTCTTGACTCAATTGGAGTCGCCATAGACGCGTAAAAGCTTTACGTGCGCCACAAACTCGTAGGAGCACCACAACACTTCCTAGACGCCCGTAAGAGCTCTAAGTTCCCTGAAAAATTGTAGGTGGTTTTCTAGAGTGTACGACGCTCTCCAGAATGCCATTGGTGCTGCTACAGATTTTCGAGAGCCACACAACATGTCCAAGGCACTTGTAGACCCTCTACCCCCTGCAAAAACTACAAGGAGGCTGTCTAGACTCCGTGACGCTCCCTAGTCTCAATTAGAGTCGCAATAGACCTGTGGGAACCTCGCAACAAATCCTAGGCACTCGTTAGAGCTCTACACGAACAAAAATAATCCTCGAAGGATTTCTAAAGTCCACGACGCTGTCTTGACCCTATTAGAGTCGCCATAAACTCGTAGAGGGCCTTACAACGCTACCTGGACACCCGTAGGAGTTCTCGGAGCTCTAAAAAGTACAAAGAGGTTTTTTCTAGTCCACGACGCTCTCTAGTCTCAATTAGAGTTGCCATTGACTCGTGGGAGCCGCACAACGGTTCCTAGACAGCCACTGCAACTCTGCATGTTCTGCAAAATCCTAGGACGCTATCTAGACCCTACGACACTTTCTTGCCTTACAACGCTTCCTGGACGCCAATGGGTGCTCTACGCACTTCCCAAACTCGTAGGAGGGTTTCTACAGTTAACAAGGCTATCTACACTCAATTAGAGTTGCCAAGGACTCCCGGTAGCCTCACACGCTTCCTAGACACCCGTAGGAGCTCTACGCACTCTAAATGGTCATAGGAGGCTTTTTCGCATCTCCAACGCTCTCTAGATACAATTAGAGTCGCCATAGACTCGTAGGAGTGTGATAACACATCCTAGGCACCTGTTGGAGCTCTACGCACTCCAAGAAATCCTAGGAGCATTTCTAGAGTCCTCGACGTAGTATTGACTCGATTAGAGTCTCCATAAACTCGAAGGAGGCCCACAACGCTTCCTGGACAGCCGTAGGTGCTTTAGGTGCCCCAAGAAATTCTTGGACGCTTTCTAGAGTGCATGACGATGTCTAGTCCCAATCAGGGACGCGTGGGAGCCTCACAACCTATCCTAGGCAGCCGTAGGAGCCCTACGCACTCCAAAAAAATCCTAGGAGGCTTTTGGGGTCAATGCAGCTCTCTTGACTCAACTGGAGTCGCCATAGACGCGTAAAAGCTTCACGTGCGCCACAAACTCGTAGGAGCACCACAACGCTTCCTAGACACCCGTAAGAGCTCTAGATTCCCTGAAAAATTGTAGGTGGTTTTCTAGAGTGTACGACGCTCTCCAGATTCCATTGGTGCTGCTACAGATTTTCGAGAGCCACACAACATGTCCAAGGCACTTGTAAATGCTCTACCCCCTGCAAAAACTACAAGGAGGCTGTCTAGACTCCGTGACGCTCCCTAGTCTCAATTAGAGTCGCAATAGACCTGTGGGAACCTCGCAACAAATCCTAGGCACTCGTTAGAGCTCTACACGAACAAAAACAATCCTCGAAGGATTTCTAAAGTCCACGACGCTGTCTTGACCCTATTAGAGCCGCCATAAACTCGTAGAGGGCCTTACAACGCTACCTAGACACCCGTAGGAGTTCTCGGAGCTCTAAAAGGTACAAAGAGGTTTTTCTAGTCCACGACGCTCTCTAGTCTCAATTAGAGTTGCCATTGACTCGTGGGAGCCGCACAACGGTTCCTAGACAGCCACTGCAACTCTACGCTGTTCTGCAAAATCCTAGGACGCTATCTAGACCCTACGACACTTTCTTGCCTTACAACACTTCCTGGACGCCAATGGGAGCTCTACGCACTCCCAAACTCGTAGGAGGGTTTCTACAGTTAACAAGGCTGTCTACACTCAATTAGAGTTGCCAAGGACTCCAGGTAGCCTCACACGCTTCCTAGACACCCGTAGGAACTCTATGCACTCCAAATGGTCATAGGAGGCTAATTCGCATCTCCAACGCTCTCTAGATACAATTAGAGTCGCCACAGACTCGTGGTAGTGTGATAACACATCCTCGGCACCTGTTGGAGCTCTACGCACTCCAAGAATCCTAGGAGCATTCTCTAGAGTCCTCGCCGTAGTATTGACTCGATTAGAGTCTCATAAACTCGAAGGAGGCCCACAACGCTTCCTTAGACAAGCTTCGGTGCTTCAAGGTTCCCCAAAATAGAATTCTTGGCGCTTTCTAGAGTGGCATGACGAAGTCTAGTCTCAAACTGCACTATGCCTGGGAGCCCTCCAAACCTATCTCGTAGGCCAGCGTAGGAGCCCTACGCACTCCAAAAATCCTAGGCGGCTTTCTGGAGTCATGGCTTGCCTTCTTGACTCACTTGGAGTTCGCCCACCGACACGTAAATCGTTACGTGCGCCACAAACTCGTTAGGAGCATCACCACCGCTTCCTAGACTGCCACGGTAAGAGCTATAGGTTCCCCTGAAAATGTAGGTGAGTTTTCTAGGCGTGTCCGACGCTCTCAAGCTTCCATTGGTGTGGTATACAGCTTTTCCGAGATGCCCCACAACATGTC